>JAPWDM010000020.1:5134941-5157441 GCA_035578155.1 Brachynemurus nebulosus | reverse complement strand
TTAGATGTACTTTAAATAATATTGTTAATGTAGTGTAGCTTTTTTAAAGAAATCTTAGACAATAAATTCCATTTTAGCGAATTTTCGAATCGAAAAATCAGCCACTGTCATGATTCGGGACGCGTTGTGACCGAAATTTGTTTTGAGGTCACTAGAAACCGAAAATAATATTCACTAAAATTTATATATATATATACATATATACATATATATATATATATATATATATATATATATATATATATATATATATATATATGTATATATATACATATATATCTATATACATATATGTATGTATGTATATATATGTATGTATATGTATATATGTATGTATTTATGTATACTCTCTAGCAAAACTTTCTAGGTTTACGAAATTTGGTGAGAACGTTGGAAGTCCAAAAATCTAGGATGAGTTCTTCAGCTAGACATGTCGGATGCCAGAAATATGGTTTTTGTTCTTACAAAAAATTAGTTTTTGCCAAAATTTTCTATAATTTAAAAATTTTTGCCACATTTTTTTACACCATTGCAAAGACGGAACAAAATCACATAAAAAAGGTTTTTGAACTAATATTCTAGGTTAGCTAGTTTTTGAGAAAATAAGAAAAAGAAGTCAGTAGTAAGGATTGGACAGTTCTGGACCCACCATCCGATTTCTTTGAGCGACCTCAAGGAGAAGGTACCACTTAAAAAAATGAAATACACTAGGTATGATAATTTTCAGGTCACTGACACTTCAAAATATTACGAACGCACTGTATATATATATATATATATATATATATATATATATATATATATATATATATATATATATATATATATATATATATATATATATATATATATATATATATATATATAATTTTTAGAACAATTATAAATTTATAATTGTTCTAAAAATTGAACAATAATGTTAAGTTAGCTATGATAAAAAAATAGAGACGTATTTTGAAGACGATATATAAAGACGACTCTGGACGATTATTATAAAAGACGTATTTTTCAGGACCAACGATGAAAACCAACGATGAAACTCCGAGGTGTAAAGGGCCTCGGAGTGGAGAAATCTGAGTAAAAATATCACAATAAAACAACATCACAATAATATCACAAAAAAAGAAAATAAGAGGAAAATCTTATTACGTCACTGGGAAGCCACAGGTCGACCAGTTCCGCAATAAGTAGTTAAAAACAAAACCGCTGAGGGGCCACAACGGCAAGCCCACAGCGGCACAATGAAATATCACAGATAAGAATAGAAAGAAATGATGTACCACCTCGGGTGGAAAAGGCCCTCGGTGGTACATCGTTAAAACAAAACAGATTAAAACAATCTTATTAAAAAATAGAAATAACAATATCACAGATTTAAAAAAAAAAAAAAATTTTCTTGCTCTGTGGCACGATTCCGCTCCCCATAGTCTCAACAATTCCGAAATGGCTTCGTCAACACCTAGGAACTCACACGTGTAGGGACAGTGACATCTGATTACTGAGCAACATGTACTGTTCTGTCAGATAACTGATTACTGGGTACATGTGCCGTTCTGTCAGATGTCGGGGTCAACCTACACGGGAGACCGGTACGATGACTAGGCCACGTTCGTCCGAGTCGAGGCTACAGAGAACGGGACAATGCCACAGAGTATCACAAAGTCAACATCCGACCTGTGTTCGTATCACTTCGACGGGGCGGAAGCCGCCATATCAACGCCCACGAACGCATCCGTACGAGGGACGACGACGTCTCCTTACTGGGCGAGCTCGCTCAAGCTGTTCGGGCAGACGTCGACTCGTACGTGTGGCCGATGAGAACGAGTGCGCCGGGAGCCGCATTCCTACCCATCGAAATGACAAGAACAAGGCCAGGGAAATATCACAGGAACAATTAAAAAGTACCACCGCAGGCATGAGAACCCAAGGTGGCATAACAAGGATCACAGATTCGTCACAGCTTGGTTAAAACAAAATCACAGATAAAATATCACTTTTCGACTCGTCTGACGCGATTCACGAGACTGGTAAACATGCCCATACCAGCTACTGCATTCACTTTCGTCAGTCAGTTGAGCAGCGTCAGCCCCAATTTCTAACTACGTACAATCTAGACTGTCGGTGAAGTTTCGCTCAATACGAGAATGCCACACTGTCGATCCTACGACAATCATCCTTGTCAAAAAAAAATACCCTAGCCTCGTTAGCCTGCTAGCCGAAGCTAACAGTTGCCCGCCGGGCACGAACGGGGACGTGAGGTTGGATTTTAGCCCAGCATTATTATTATTATTATTATTATTATTATTATTATTATTATTATTATTATTATTATTATTATTATTATTATTATATTTATTATTCTTTTTGTTAGTTTCTTTTTCATAGTAGCATTATTTTTTTTTTTAGTATTTATAGTATTTATATTTATCTATATTTATTTAAAGAAAACTATAGTTCTGCCTATTTTCTGCCTTTTATATATTTAATTCAAATAAATGAATTTTTGTTCCTGTTTTGTGTTTATTTTCAAATCTATGGTTTTTTAATTTAAAAATTTTAATCTATGCCACATATAGTGGAGACTTGGGCTAAATGGTAAATTTTTAACAAATATTTTTGTTTTTGATGCACTAAATCCTCAAACATAAATATATAAACACAATTATCTTGTAGAGAAATTAGTCCTCAACTTTTCATGATGAAGTTTCCACAAAAGATGAAGATGTTTCCACGAAAATGGATATTTTTTCCTTTTTTTTGAACTTAAATTTTTTTACCATTTAGTCCCATAGTGGGGCTAAATGTTAAATGGGTGAAACTGAGTGTTTCAACATATTTCTAGCCTATTGAAACCACTTTTTGAGTTGTATAACGAAGAAAATATGTAAATGGATATGAAAACGATGAATGATGTAAAGAAAAACGTCCATTTATTGAAAAGTACAACTGTTACAAGAAGAAAAATGAAAAATTATCAGTTTGACTTATTTTTTATGGAAATAAAAGCTACCTACTAAAAATTTTAGAGAATTTTATAATACAGCAGATAATAAATATGTAGAAATTTAGATATTTAAATTTTTAAAATATCGTTATTTTCGATATCGATAATTTCCAATAACGAAAAGTAGGTTTTGACAGTCCAAATATGTTCGGAATACCCACAACTTGCTTCGCTTAAGCCTTCAAAAATTTCGTTATTTTTGGGCTACGATCAATCGTTTACGAGATATTTACGATCAAAAGTTAACGTTTACGAAAAGTATCGAAAACTAATTTTTTTGAAAATATTCTATTACTGACCAGATCAGTGGGACAATGGAGTATAAATTAAATCATTGTAATCAACTTATGAAAAATAACTCGGTGTCGATAATTTTCGATAACGAAAAGTGGGCTTTAACAGTTACAATATGTTTGGAGTACCTTCAACCTGCTTCGCTTAACCCAATAAGCCGATAAACAGGAAAAGGAAATAGAAGAAAATGAAAAAACCATTTAACATTTACTCCCACCAATGTTTTAACACTTAGCCCCAAGGTACGTTTTGAACTTTGACAACATAAATGAACTAATATACTTTTTTTGATGAGGATATGTCTGAAAAAACTTCGTTTCAGATGAAAAGTATGGTAGCAAACAAAATTACTTCAACATTATCGAAACACATTTAAGGATAGGTACACCATAAGGCTCAGACGAACTTCACATTACTAACGTCGTTTGCTTTCTAGTTAAGGTAGCTCTCTAAGGTCAAAATTTCAGCTTTGTAACTGTTGACATTCAAAAGATAATGGTTTTGACAATTTACCATTTAGCCTCAGTCTCCCCTATCTAAATGTTTTAAAGAAATTTATTTTATTATTTCTTATGTTTCCACAAATTTGTTTTAAAAACTTTAAACATCAATTATTGAATGTATTTCATTTACCGGAAAGAAGTTAGCGCCGAAAGTTGAAAAATCTTTTTGTTTTTTATATGGTTAATTTGCTCCCAAATTGCTCCTTTGAAATCAGTAATTGCTCCACCTGAAACTTAATTATTTAATTAGTTTTTTACAAACAGAAAAACTTTTTTGTTTCACTATTACACAAAGGTAGTATGGTAAAATTGTGTTTAGTAGATAAGGTTAAAATTGTTGACAGTACACTTAATTGTAATTTCATTCTTGAAGACTATTTAATAATTTAACAAGGGGTAATTTCATTTCAAATCATCCAATAAAAAAATAAAATGTCACCCATGACCTCAGATTTAGCTGAAAATCTTAACCCTCCTAATCATCTGTACAAAATTTTAAAAAATTATCTCTAGTAGTTTTCAAGTTATGAATTTTTGAAATTTAGCAAAATAGGATTAAAATGGTGTTTCCGTGGCTATCACTTTCGGTGACGTTATTATATTAAAAAATCCATAACTCCTGTAATATTTAACATAAAGCAATAATTTTTTCATCAAAATGTTCAGAAAAGTCAGGAGACTAGAAGAAAAATAAATTGGGTTAATTATCACTTCATGTTTCTATGTAATGCTTTGTTAGACATAAATTTTGAAACATTTTTTAATCGATAAACAAAAAATCTTTAAAAGTGATTATTGACCAAAGGCATAGCAGTAACCGTAGTAATTTTTTTTTTAAATTTACCCTAAAGATCTAAACTAAAATAATCTGGAAAAAAATTAATGGTTTTTTACCCGCTAATATTTTTCAGACACGTCCGACGTCTGGAAGCTCAAAAAACGAGCTTTTTGGAATAATTTCCCAAAATTCAAAATTTTTGTTTACACCATGTCAAAGAGCGGAAAAAGTCATACAAAATCCGTTTTTGAACGATTGTTTTATGTAAACTGGTTTCCGAGAAAAACTAAATTTTATAAATGGAAATTTGCTAAGTTATGCAGGATGCTGCGACAGTGGTATGGACGGCGACCGTTTATAAAAGTTAGTTTTTCTCGGAAACTAGTTTACATAAAACAATCGTTTAAAAACGGATTTTGTATGATTTTTTCCGCTCTTTGTCATGGTGTAAACAAAAATTTTGAATTTTGGGAAACTATTCCGAAAAGCTCGTTTTTTGAGCTTCCAGACGTCGGACGTGTCTGAAAAATATTAGCGGGTAAAAAACAATTAACTTTTTTCCTGTAATCTCCTGACTTTTCTGAACATTTTGATGAAAAAATTATTGCTTTATGTTAAATATTATAGAAGTTATGGATTTTTTAATATAATAACGTCATCGAAAGTGATAGCCACGGAAACACCACTTTAACCCTATTTTGCTAAATTTTACAAATTCATAACTTGAAAACTATTTGAGATAATTTTTTTAAATTTTATACAGATGATTAGAATGGTTAAATAAATAAAAAAATTATCAGCTAAATCTGAGGTCATGGGTGACATGACCTGGATGAAGTGGCGTGAAATGACCCCAAGGTTAATAAGCCAATTACACGCTCCGAGTATTTCACTTTTCAAATGAAATAGTCTAAGCATATTAGGAATGTTAAGGGAAAGTTTAGTCACAGTCCTAATAACCTTTATTCTTTATGTTTTCTGGGTCGCTGAACACGAATTTGAGGTTTGCTGATAGATATTTTGCCCAGAACTTTGATTATTTTGCGAAAAAAGTAAAGTTTTTGTCAATTTATTAGGTTTTTGACTTTAATCTTGGTAAATATGCTTTTCTCGAAAAAGTTGTTCTTTACAAAATTAAAGTAGACGAAATTTCCTACAAGTTTTGTACATAATAATTCTTTCTACCACCGACCTTTACGCCACCAGAGCACACTAAAAAACGGACAGAATTCTTAAAATTAAAAAAAAATAAAAAACGCCGTGAGCAGCGGAGCCCCATCACGGAAGTCGAATTTTTCCTTTCATCTTCGGTATTGAGTGTCTACAAGCGAAATGTAATTGAAAGTCCACAAGCGATTTGTCATTTTGGTGGTTTCAAAACTGATAATGAGTGTCCGGTTGATCGGGGCTTTAAAAAAAGGTTTTGAGATTTTAAGGGCTGAATCTCAGTAAATTTCAATTTTGTGCCGATAGCAGTTAGCAGGGAAAAAGCCAACACAATTTGTACGAGGGCATTTCTACCCATGCTTATCCGCCAATTGCCTTTGTGTTTTATTTTTAAATAGTAAAAAAGGAACTTAAATAGTAAACTGGAAGGCTTTTATGAAAATATTTTTTCTTTCCAAAAAATCCAAAATTTCTATTTTATAAATAATAAAAATCCAAAATTCCTAATTTATAAATAAACAGTGACTTTAATAACATTTTTAAATTACTTAATATGTATGTATTTCATTTGTTAAAAAATTATATTCACTTTTTTTTAAATTATTTAAAATTACTATTCGCCTACTTGTATTTAAAACAAAAATAATGCATTTAAAACACATTTAACAATAGCATTAAATTCCGATGTAAAAATGGGAGAAGTGGGGGGAAAAGTAATGTGGACTCCCTAAAAGGTACTAGCTGGATACTAACTGAATACACGTACAAAATTTCAGCCCTCTAGGTTTCCTTAGAGAGTCTCTAGACGTGTTAGAAAACAAGCAAAAAAATTAAGGAAATATTGGCGTAAAAATCGTGGGGGTAAGGGTTAAAAATTGAAACCTCCAAAAAACAGTGTCTGGCTGTTAGCTTAACCTGTACACAAAATTTCAGCCCTCTAGGTTTATTTGGGGAGATTTTGACCCGAACGAAACTGTTAAAAAACAAGAAAAATCATGTTCTTTTGGGTATAAAAATGGTGGGGGTAGGGGTTAAAAGTCGAGACCCCCAAAAGGCACCCCCTTGATACTAACTCAATCCGAATACAAAATTTCAGCCCTCTAGGTTTATTTGGGTGACCTGTGCGAGTGGTACAAACTACGAAAACGTCGAAAAAGCATGAAATTGTAGTTTAAAAATGAGGGGGGTGGGGGTAAAATATTAAAACCTCCAAAAAGCACAACCTAGGTACGAACTTTATCAACACACCAAATTTCAACCCTCTACGTTAATTCTGGGGGGCTGGGGGCGCGTTAGATCCAGTGAAAATCGTTTTTACCCCCTCTACTCCCACCAAATCATCCTATGAAGCTGAATGTTGGATATGTTGTAGATAATTGACCGAAACATTATTTCCAATCGATTTGGAAAAGTTTTATTGCTTTTCCGCCCCCCACCACCCCCTTAAAGGTTGGGTCGGATCCAAAATTTGCCCAAAATTTGACCCCACTTTGATAGTATTGTTGTGCATCGGAATGAGCCCCATTTACCAAATTTGAACTCTTAACTTTCATAGGGGGGCCCTACACATATTAAAAGGTAGCGGGAATATATATATATATATATATATATATATATATATATATATATATATCAGACATTTTTTTTCTACATATTCGTGTTCTACGGGTCCGAAAACGGATAGCGCCCCTACTCTCCCGTCTCGCCGTTCTTGTCGTATAGACTGTATTAGTCTAATTTTTTCAAGGAAAAATTCGACTAATAATTTTTTCAAGGAAACATTCGACTAAAAACGTCAATTTTACCATTTTATTTTTGATTTCCATGGAAACGACCGATGTTACGATAGTTTTGGCCATGGATAATATTAAACTTAACGAAATAAACTTAAAAATTAACAAACTGTTGGATCCGCTGATTACGAGTCTCATCTGAAATAAAGATTTTCTAACGTAAGATCTAAGAAAAAATTTGAAACAGATGAGTGAAAAAGCAATTTTTAATTAAAATTATTTAATATATTATAAAGAAATACTATAATGAAATGTACAGAAAATGTGAATGATGGATAGTCTCTTGATCATGTAAATTAATATTTTGAGATTTAAGAACGTGATTACATACGCCCCTTTTTTGGTGGACCAGAGAGGAGAGAGTAACATCAGTCGTTTCTATGGAAATTAGAAATAAAATGGTAAGACTGACATTTTTTTTATTTTTAAGAATTCTACCCGTTTTTCAGCGCGCTCTAGAGGCGTAATGGTTGGTCGAAGAAAGAATTATTATGTACAAAACTTGTAGGAAATTTTGTCTACTTTAATTTTGTAAAGAACAACTTTTTCGAGGAAATGCATATTTACCAAGATTAAGATCAAACTCTAATAAATTAACAAAAATTTGACTTTTTTCGCAAAATAATCAATGTTCCGGGCAAAATATTTGTCAATAAACCTCAAATTCGTCTTCAGCGACTCAGAAAACTTAAAGAATAAAGATTATTAGGATTGTGACTAAACTTTCCACTAACTGGCCTTTTTTTAATAAATTAACTAGCCTAAAATGTCTAAACTTATTTCTAGGAAAAATTCTACGGTTTTTTTTTGAAAATTTTTATTAAGTAGCTTAGGCGTAAATAAAAGTTATCTCAATAAATTATTGATATATAAACGATAGAAAACTATTATCACTTTATATTGTTTACAATTATATAAATAAATATACATGCACTTAATTCGTAATTGTTGAAAAGTGGAGATAAGATAAATTTATACTTGTTTAAAATTTTCAAATAAAACAATAATTGTTTGAATCCTACAATTTATTGTGAGTATTTTTTTTATTCTAAATTTATATTTTAAAAAACAAAATGATCTATTATTACATTTTGTTTTAAATAGACCATTATTCAATTATTAGCTTCCCGTCCTGCCTGCGCTCAGTTGTCTGTTTTGTTTTAATTTTGGTGCTTTATAATTTCCTGGAATGGAACACATTTTTGTATTTTGTACCTTTAGCCTGCGGTTTCACTTGTACAAATTATTTGAATTATAGACCTAATTATTTTGATGTCAAATATTCGGAATATCGGTGTGAAATAAGTTATTTATAGTAATTAGCTTCGCTCGGCAAACGACTACTAAATAGAAATATCGTCGGAAGTAATTTTTCTGTCACATTTTCACTCGTTCCATAAATTAATTTTCTATTCCCACCCAGTAGCGTAGGAGGGGTGGATCGCAAGGAAATCTGCCATGCCCCATGTCGTACCTTGAGCGCCAGTTATATTTACTACACCACTGTTCCCACCCGCTCCCAATCTCGATAAAAAAGTCAAATTCCGCTTAATCCCATTCCCATCCCACTTATTAATTTTAAACCCTTTCTCGATTTTACTCTGAGTCCCAGAATGGACAGTCCGACATGAGCTCTGTTTTCCATCTAATGTACCTAACCATGATCTAACCTGTATAATATATAATAACCTTGGTTTGAACATTGTCCCATTAAGTACCGTACGTTTCAAATTTTTATCAGTCGCCTTGTATCAGGATGTCCCCATACCTTTGATGCGCCTGGTGTGCCTACTGTAGAATTAGCGTAGCCGCTGATATAATGACGTTAGGCCATTTTTAATTGATATAATGTGTACCAATGAAATAATTATTTTTTTAATGTTTAAAAAAAGACAAAAATTCACAGACGCTTTGTACAATGAATGTCCTTATGAGACGTCCAAAACCTACTTGCGAACGGTTATAAAAATCGTGTATGCATCTATGGTATTTTTCGGTAATTTTCGTATACATAACTATTTGAACGATTTCAAGAAATGGGCCCTTGATAGGTTCCAATAAGTACTTTTAGCACTTCAGTATAGTACAATTTCCATTACAGGCACATTTTTTTCACTATCACCTATAAAATATGACATAATATATTTATCTGGTTTTCATCTGTAAAATAATGAAGGGGTGTGAATAGGAAGAGTGGTAGCTATGGCTGAGTTTATAGTTAAAAATATTTTAGTTAAAAAGTTATAGATTTCGGGACGCGATTAAATGACTCAATAGTTACTCGGACGTCGTTACAGGATCTTGAATAAATCAATAACTAGCGATTAACAATAAAAGTTTTATATTCTAAATAAAAATATTAAACTACAGATTTGATATCAATTTGGGCCAAATAAAGTTACAATAAAAACCTATGTTCCAACAATGAAAGATAAAAATAATATAAATTCCTATAATCTATAATGTTACGTATGCAAGCCGATTCAGGTGTGGTTGGGAAAACTTTCGTAAGTTACATGTAAATATTTAAAAATATCTTAACAATTATTTATTAGAATTTTAGTAAAAAATATACTGAATCGGGTTGCATATGCGGATTAAATATTTAAGGAAGAAAGTGCATATTACCTCTTCCTGAGGGATACACAACACTACACAAAATGACTTTACATTTTGAAAGTACTTTTCGACATTACATTACGGAATCTAGATATCGAATCACATTATGAAATCTAAATACTGAATGAATTCGTATCGATCCGTTCTTTGGGCCTCAAGCCAAGCTCGCTAGGGTACTCCCCTTAACTCGCGCATTAATCGCTCGATTTCATATTTTGGCGTTTTGCTGATTTAGCGATTAATTCAAAGACTTCATTATTCTACTCTTTAAATAGTCGTTTTTCTAGAATAATCTATACAGCTGTGTTCAACAATAAGTTTACAATATGTTACTATATTGTTAGGAAGTGGGTACAGTAGCGGGCATTATATTACACATCATTTTTGGAATGAAAAATGAAAGACCTATCCATCTGCTGATGTAAGTGGGAATCGGCAATCTCTCCCGTAGGATATCAGCAATTCTGTCTAGTGAATTCGGAAAAGAAACATTTTGGAGAAAGAAACATAGCTATTAGAAATAGCAGGTAGAATGTATTCATCGGCTCTTCTTCATTTTTAGGATAGAAAGATGAAAGGTCTATACATATACTGATGTAAATGGAAGTCGGCAATCTATCTCCCTTGGGATACCGGCAATTCTGCCTAGTAGAATACACTAAAATTAAAAATATTAGAGTTAATCCACGTTGTTGTATCCAATCATTAAACGAAAAAGGGACGGAAACGACCAAGCTTCTTAAGTAATTAAACAAAATTATAATTTTACTCGACATTTAAAACTTCTCTAACTAGTAAGAGTTCACTGAGTGCATGCTGGGTACGCATTAAATCAGGGTTTCTTAGTAGCTAGAGTTTCTCGCTTTTACAATTTATGATAAAACTAGGTAAATGCATTTGACAATATTACTTGCTCATGTGTTACTGATGTTACTATGTGAATAATTTAGTATATGTCATTAACCATAGATAACATCAAAAATATGAGAAAGCTAAAAATTAAGGGGGTCGGGATAAAGAATCTCACTTTGAAGCTCAATATTTCACAAAGGGAGCTTAAAAATCAAAAATGGTAAAGGAAATCTTAACTTTATTTTAAGAATTCTTTCTAACGGCATCCCACACGATGAAAAAAATTTTATCCCCGCTTTCCAATACGGAAAAGTATTTCAAAAAATTATACAAAATTTTTTACTGTATATTAATTGAAATCTACACCTGTAGCATGTACATACAAAATTTCATGTTCATAGACCGAAATATATAGAAATTATGAAGACGTGATAAACGGCTAACAGACAGGTGGGCAGATATGACGAAATTATAAGTGTTCTAGGATCTTTTCCTTAGATCGCTGAAAATAGTAGTAGGTTAAATTCATTAAGGCATTTTTTTGGACGAGTTGAATTCTCAACTATTAGTATGACAAAAAGTTTTGAGTTCTGAATTGATTTCAGTGAAGTTGTACTGACAATGAATGGTAAATCTAGCTTTGCTCGGCAATAAAATAGATAAACGTTGTGATCTAAGAAAAAACCTTAAATAGTCATATTCGCATGTATCCTAACTTGAATAATATATCATACAGCTTTCTACATGAAATTTTCTTCCCTAACATATTTTATGTTACGAGCAAGTCGCCCAATCAATTCATAGTTGATATATTGTTATCCGTTTAATAACAACCTGACCCTTATTACTCTCTTTTTATCCACTTTTTGTTTTAGTATTATTTACTTATTTTATTTTATTATTATTTTTTATTTTCATTTTTATTTATTTATTTATTTATTTATTTATTTTTTAGATCAACGGAGATGAAGTTAATAATATTTCTGTTCCTGATATTTTTGATGTTTACATCAATTGCTTCTAGATACATCAACAGTGATGTTTTGGACTTGCAAATGAACCGGCAAAATGATAACGGGTATACTATGAGAAATATTCGAAGTCTTCGTCCGCTTCATCATACCGATTTATTTAATTGGTTCCCATCAGCTGACCCATGCCAAACGGGTTTCCGCCGTGATGATCGCGGCATATGTCGTGAAATATGGGATGAAAAGAAAAAATAAAATACATACATGTATAATATAAACGTAAAATTATGTTACATAAGTATTATAATTTATGAAATATAGTTATAGTAGGTTTAAAAGTTTATTCTAGTTTTTGTGGATAAAAACCATACTAACACATAAAGTGTAATATTATATTTATTTTATAGAACATTAAAATTTAAGTATTCCCTAATTTCTTGAATCAAGATTTGTTTGTATTTTATATTAAATATAAAGTTATTAATTTATTGTATTTTATTTTTTAAATAAAAATTTTAAAATATATAACTTTACTGCTATTTAAAAAAAAAAAAAAAATCATGTGTTTGTATAACAGTTACTAAGATGGACGCAGAGTGCTTTAATTTTACTTTCGACTTCAAAAGGTGAATTTCGTATCACTGTTAGAATTTTATGCTGTTTTTCTAAAGTTATGGAAGTTTCAGATTCTCTCCATTTCTATTAAATCCTTTTTTATGTTTGGGGAGGGAGGTTCCTTACCAACTAAAAAATCCCCTCGAGTGCCCCTTCTTGTTGTTAGTGAAAGCGTTCGGAAATTGTCGAGAGATACAACATCAGACATAGATCCTACTTAAAAGAACTGTTGGTTATAACTTGCTGAAAACTTTCCATACCTCTGCAATACAAACCAGGTGCAAAAAGACGAAAAGAACGAGATTTACGAGAAAAGGCAGTCCAAAAGGAGCACACTACTATTAAAAATCTAAGCTTTTTTACTAAGACTACAGGCTATTCAACCTCAATGGATCAAGGAACTCTTCAAACAATTAAAAATATTTTCGTTAATCGTAATCCAATAATTGAAAAAACACAAATATCTGTGAAACCCAAAAATCTATCAAACTCAAGCAAACGTAAACCATCGAGAGCTAGTTACTTTGTATCTGTAAATAGTCCTGAAGAGTTTATAAGCCTTGATACTGAATGAGAAGTCGAAACTGAAGTAAAACTTGTACTAAATTTCAGTGCATTTGAGCCATATGAAACTGTTTCTACTTTGGTTTCTACAGGCAATTCTAAGAAATGTAAGATTATATAATTATATGATTATGATGTTGAAACATTAGATCACGACGAAATTAAAAAAAAAGCCGTGAGCAGCGGGGCCTCATCATGGAAGTCTAATTTTTCCCTTCATCTTCGGTACCTTCAAGATATCTAAATGTGATTGAAAGGCTACAAACGAATTGTCATTTTGATGGTTTCAAAACTGATGATGAGTGTTCGGCTGATCGAGGAATTTAATAAGACCTGAATCTACTACTATTTTGTTTTTTTCGAAAACTGCGCAGTCAGAAACGTTTTTATGAACATATTCAAAATTTGTAAATAATTTCCGATCGACTGAGTACCCGGAAGCATATACCTGTCCCTAAAAAAATCTTTCCAGGCATTTAATTTTTTTTTATTTTTAACTATGACGCACCCGAAAATTTTTTTTTTTTTTTGGAAGGAAGGGGAGGTTATATTTTTTTGAAGCTGAAAATTGTTTCTGAGGGTGCCGCGACTAGTGAACCGCAGACAGTTCAACCGCGACAGTTCAACCCCGACAGTCCAACCGACGACAAATCAACCTAACGAGAGATCAACCTAACGACAGATCGACCGATGACAGATCAACCGACGACAGTTCAACCTAACGACATTTTAACTGAAGACAATTTAACCGTTGTACAATTTATTAACTAATAAGAACAAAATTATTTGAATTTTATCTAGCAATGAAATTGTTAGAAATTGTTAGCAATGAAATTTTATCTAGCAATGAAATTGTTTAGTCTCAAGTCCCTTGAGACTTGAGACTAAATAAGTATTTATGTAGTTTCAAGTCTCAAGGGTGACTCTTTACACAATTAAGGGTACACTATTTGGTTGGGTTGTGTTGGATTTGGTTACCTTTCGTTGAATTCGATTAGTTTAGGTGTTGTCTGGTTAGGTTAATCTGTTAAGTTGTATTTGGTTACGATAGGTTGGGTTTGTTTATAATTTGTTGAATTCGGTTAGTTTAGGCTGGTTTTGGTTAGGTTAAGTAGGATTTGTTTATAATTTGTTGAGTTCGATTAGTTTAGGTTGGGTTTGGTTAGGTTAGGTTTGTTTATAATTTGTTGAGTTCGGTTAGTTTAGGCTAGTTTTGGTTAGGTTAAGTTGGGTTTGCTTATAATTTATTGAGTTCGGTTAGTTCAGGTTGGGTTTGGTTATGTTAGGTTGTTTTATATTAGGCTAAGATGAGTTTGCTTATAATTTGTTGAATTCAGTGAACTCAGGCTGGCTTTGGTTAGGTTAGGTTGGGTTTGTTTATAATTTACTGAGTTGTTTTACTTCAGGTTCGGTTTGGTTACGTTAGGTTGTATTAGGTTAGGTTATGATGGGTTTATTTATAATTTATTGAATTTAGTTAGTTTAGGTTAGGCTTGGTTAAGTCAGGTTTCATTTGGTTAAGTTGTGTATAGTTAGGTTAGGTTACTTTTACTTATGATTTGTTGAGTTTGATTAGTTTAGGTTGGGTTTGGTTAGATTACGTTAGATTTGTTTATAGTTTATTGAGTTGGGTTAGTTCAGGTTGGATTTAGTTAATTTATATATTAGTGTTAAGCAGTTAGAATGTTCTGTGGTTTAACTGTTCTACGGTTCAATTGTCGTTTGGTTTAACTGTCGTTAGGCTGAACTGTCGTGAAGTTGAATTGTCATTGGCTAATCTGTCGTTAGGTGGAATTGTCGTCGGTTGATCTGTCGTCAGGTTGAACTGTCGCGGTTTAACTGTCGCGGTTGAACTGTCCTCGGTTTACTTGTTACAGAACCGTTTCTGAGACATACCATAGAGGTATCTAAAACATAAAAACTTCAACCAAATCCGTCAAGCCATTCAAAAGATTTTTCAACTTTCAAAAAATAATTTTTTAGCCACAAGGGGTAAGTTTTTATTGGCTGAAATTCAGTAAACTTCAATTTTATGTCGACAGCAGCTAGCAGCAAAAAAAAAATAACACAATTCAAATTCAATAGAAACACATACGTACACGGGCATTCCTACCCATGCTTACCTGCCGATACCCATTGTGCTTTTTTTTTAAATATAATAGCCGGTCCACACTATACAAACTTTTGCACAAACAAAAGTTTGTACAAATAGCACGTCCACATTACACAAACTTTTGTTTGAGCGAATTTTTGCACAAACTTTTGTTTGAGCCAGGGCCGCGCCAAGCGGGGGTGTTAGGGGTGCCTAGTACCCCGGCGGCAGGCTTTGGGGGCGGCAAATAAAATATAAAATTATTACTATTTTTATGTGGTAATTTTGATGACACTAAATGTTACTCGCATTTTGCTTAAATACTTGTCTATTATGATTGTTGTGACCCGTCGCTAATCCGATTATTCCGATTGTCGACCAGCGACAACAATCATTTGCGCGGTAATCGGCGAGATCAAACGGGATCGGGATCGAACATGTTCTTGCACGCTTTAATTTTATAAAAACCGTCGTTGAATTCTACACATAAAACATTTATCAATCTTTAAAATTGTTTAGTTTTCGTTGCGTTACGTTGTATATAGTACGTGACGATTAGTAAACAAAACAAACTAAAAATTGATGACTGAGGATCTCTCAGTAAAATATTATTCTTTTAAATAAGACTTGGTAAACACTGTATTGGACAGTCGAAATATAATAAAAGAGTTTAAGATTTCAATTGTTTGGTTTTAAAACCAACATTTTTATTTTATCTTCTTTTTTTTCCTATTTGGTTGATATCTTAAACCTAATTTATTATTTCTTTTTTTTTTTTATAAATTTTGTTTTCAATATTTGCTTATTCACATCTGCAAGCAATTTCGTTTAAAATATACATGTTCTTTCGATATTGCTTATTCCACTTAGGATAAGATAAGATTTATGGATGTTCTTTAAATTAGAGCACTCCATACTCTTTTCTTGGAAAAGTTACATTATTTCGTTTCTCAGAAATTTAAGTAAAAAACATCCCCTTTTGGGCTCTGCGGAACAAATCTGATATAAATGCGTTAGATTTATGTGATGAAATAGAAACTCTTTTAACATATATTAATCCCGACATGAATGCATTAACAGTTTTTAATGATCTTACTACAATGTTTCCGAATATGACAATTGCATTAAGAATATTTTTGACAATACCCGTGACAGTGGCATCTGGTGAGAGAAGTTTTTCGAAACTTAAGTTAATAAAAAATTATTTAAGATCTAGTATGTCACAGGAAAGAATATCGCATTTAAGTTTAATTAGCATAAAAAACAAAATTGCTGCAGATATTGACATGTCAGATTTAATAAATGAATTTGCAATAAAAAAGGCAAGGAAAGTGAATTTTATATAAAATTTTAAAATTGTTACTATTCGTTTTTGTTTTGTGTAAAATTATTTATTTTTATTTACTTGTTCTTGAAATTTATGCGAACTAAATTGTTAAAAAAAGTTTAAGTGTTTATTCCATTTATAATCCTAAATATTTTATAATATTTTATGCATTTCATTAAAGTAAGTATATATAGTAAGTCAACTGGTAGCCGGGAGACATATATTTTATTATCAAAAATGTATTACAAATAAGTTTGGCGTTTTAGGGGCGGCAATTTTTGTCTTGCACCCCAGCGCAAATGTCCCTTGGCGCGGCCCTGGTTTGAGCAAACTTTTGTACAAAGATATATTACCATTGATATAGAGAATGTATGTACGATATGTACCATACACTAGATGAAGTACACATTACTTTTTTGAAGCAAATCGCCCTATTGGTTAACACCTTTTATAACCTACAAAGTGTCGGTGGTAATAAATATTTTATAATTTGTATATGATTTTTGTTGTAATTTGAGTTTATTTATTAATATTTTTTAAAATAGGTATTTAAAATATTTTTTCTTTCCAAAAAATCCAAAATTCCTACTTTATAAATATAAAACATACTTATAGCATTTTCAAATTACTTAATATTTATGTATTTCATTTGTTATAAAAATAAATTTAGTTTTTTTAAAATTTTTAAATTTACTATATGCCTACTTGTATTATAGTATAAAAAAAACGCCGTGAGCAGCGGGGCCCCATCACGGAAGTCGAATTTTTCCCTTCATCTTCGGTACTGAATGTCCACAAGCGAAATGTGATTGAAAGTCTACAAGCGATTTGTCATTTTGGTGGTTCCAAAACTAATGATGCGTGTCCGGCTGATCGGGGTTTTAAAAAAAGGTTTTAAGTTTTTAAGGGCTGAATCTCAGTAAAATTCAATTTTATGCCCATAGCAGTTAACAGGAGAAAAGCCAACACAATTCGTACGAGGGCATTCCTACCCATGCTTATCCACCAATTGCCTTTGTGTTTTATTTTTAAATATTAAAAAAGGACCTTAAATAGTAAACTGGAAGGCCTTTATGAAGATATTTTTTCTTTCCAAAAAATCCAAAATTTCTATTTTATAAATAAATATCCAAAATTCCTACGTTATAAATAAACAGTGACATTATAGTTATTTTCGATACATATGCGTAAAGAGAGGTATTCTAGTAGGCTTAAATTCGGGCACGAGTCTAAGGGACTGACGTATACACAACGAGATCGAGTGCGTAAGCGCACGAGATCTCGTTGTGTATACGTCAGTCCCTTTAGCGAGTGCTCCAATTTAAGCCTACCGGATACCTCTCTTTACGCATACGTATCGAACATAATTTTTTATAACGACGGCTTCTAAAGTTTAATAGAGAGAAAAAAATTAATTATTTTTAAGCAATTTTTATTAATTTGTAGAACGTTGTTGTTTTTTTTATTAATTTGTTGATCGTTTCCATGTTAATTTGAATATGATTATCATTGATAAATGAATATCATTATTTTCTCGCATAGTTTTAGCTACTTTCACGCACACTTGTACTTTCGCGCACAGTTACTGTCATTTGTTTTACAATGATATAAAAAACTGCTCTTTACGCCCACTACACAATGCTCGAATATTGAACTTTAGAAGCAGGTGTTATAAAAATAACATTTTTAAATTACTTTAAATTAAATGATGTATTGCATTTGTTAAAAGAAAGTAAGTTCATTGTTTTTTAAATTTTTAAAATTACTATACGCCTGCTTGTATTAGAATAGAAATAAAGCATTTAAAATACATTTAACAATACCATTTAATTCCAATGTAAAAATGGGAGAAGTGGGGGGAAAAGTAATGTGGAATCCCTAAAAGGCACTAGCCGGATACTAACTCAATACACGTACAACATTTCAGCCCTCTAGGTTTCCTTAGAGAGTCTCTAGACGTGTTAGAAAAAAGCAAAAAAATCAAGGAAATACTGGCGTAAAAATCGTGAAGGTAAGGATTAAAAGTTGAAACCTCCAAAAAGCAGTGGCTGGCTATTAACTTAACCTGTACACAAAATTTCAGCCCTCTAGGGTTATTTGGGGAGATTTTGACCCGAACAAAACTGCTAAAAAAACAAGAAAAATCATGTTCTTTTTGGTATAAAAATGGTGGGGGTAAGGGTTAAAAGTTGAGACCCCGAAAAGGCACCCCCTTGATACTAACTCAATCCGAAAACCAAGTTTCAGCCCTCTAGGTTTATTTGGGGGACCTGTGCGAGTGGTAGACTCTTCGAAAACGTCGAAAAAGCTATATATATATATATATATATATATATATATATATATATATATATATATATATATATATATATATATATATATATATATATATATATATATATATATATATATATATATATATATATATATATATATATATATATATATATATATATATATATATTATAGAAGTTTTATTATCCTAGATGGTTCTGCAGGCAGTTGAAACCATATAAAATTATTTTCCAAAATTAAAAATTATTTTTCACTTCAATATTTTATATTAAAAGAATAACTTATAGCATTTTGAAAAAAAAAACAAAAAAAAACAGTGAATTTGCAGCATTTTGAAAAAAATACAGTTAAATCTATAGTTAAATAATAATCCTTACAGCGTTCTGAAAACTAATGGATACAAGTAAATATTAGATCAGAAGATAGGCAGGGGCATATACAGTCGAGCTTCCCTTGATTTGGGGGCGGGGCGAGGGGGCTCACGCGGAAAATTAAAGAACTAAACAAACTGGCTGTTACGTATATAATTTTAAATTTGAATAAAATCGTATATACGCCAATTTGAAAGAAATATAAGCATTAACATACAGCATTTTGAAAAAAAAAAACATCAAATATATTTAAAGAAAATAAATGTGAAATACAACGTTTTGCTTAATATTACTTTACAAAATATGTGGAGACCTCTTTTACCGAAAAAATTTTTTTGAAAAAAGCTCCATATATATATATATATATATATATGGAGCTTTTTTCAAAACTTTTTTTTCAAATATATATATATATATATATATATATATATATATATATATATATATATATATATATATATATATATACCGTGTGAGTTTTTCGGGAGTTGCCATTACATTTATTCCTAATTCAAAATAGAGGAGGCCATTCAAGAAAAATTATTCCAGACTTCTAGGACTCACAGTTTTTTTTGGAATAGAAAAAATTTTTTTTTCAAATGGGAATATATGTTGAGATGTTTCTTAAAAATTAGTTTATCACTTCAAACTACCAATTGTGCTAAAATTTTCATTGTTCTATTTCTAATTTTTGAGAAATTGCATTTTTAAATTTTAATTTTCAAAACCCGTGGTTAGGTTTGTCTAAACGAACGCAAAACATACGATTTATTTTGAATTTATACTAAAAAAAATACGAAATAAGTTGTAATGGTATATTCACATTAGCCTCTTACAGTAACAGAATATTTATTAATTAAATACATTAATTATCAAAATAATTTGTAGTTTTTCCTCAAATATTCAACTTAATATTTACTAAACAGGCCATCACATTACAACTGTGATTGTAATATTTAATTTTACACCATATTAAAGAAGTCAAAATTTCTTACGTGTGAAATTGGCATTACTAGATTCATAGATTAGGCAATATAGATGTAGAGATATACAAACAGCTGTCATATTTGTCAAACTTAAATTTTTAAACTCTTTTTTAAAAAACGAAAGTAAAAAATTGTCCAAAAAAATATTTTTAATATAAAAATTTTCGGGATTGCGGTATGTATTTATGCCGTGTGTAATCAAATTGCCTAATTGTTTTATTGCTTCCGAGACTACTAAAGCAGCGAAAGCATTGTGATCAGTTTTGAAAAATAAAAAATTTTTCCGCTCCAAAATAAAATTTTTTACGCACATTTTAGGTTTTAGAGCAGTCATGTCAAAGATACGGCCCGCGGGCCGCATGCGGCCCTCGGACCATATCAATACGGTCCGCGATCACATTATATCACAGAAAGAAGAATCTTGTTTTTTAGAGATTTTAGACAGTACTCGATGCCTGTACGGAAGTTCAAAAATGTGCGCGTTTTAATTATAAGTAATTTCAAGAGTAGCGCGTGCCTAGACGAGTGAGAGAGTGTTAGTTATGCTTTTATCTCTGTCGCGAGCGCGAAGACGGCTTCTGTTTCGTCTGAGCACGTAGCGCCCACTGCGCCCCTCCCCCGCGCACTCGGGTTGAAGTCTGTTTTCAGTAAGTTTTAATTTTTTCTTTTTAACCTGGCACGCCGACACATTCTAAATCTAATATATGGTCCTCTGCAAAATTAAGTTTGACACCCCTGTTTTAGAGCTTCCTGAATAATTTTGGTTTGGTGTCTGTCAAGTCGTATTTTTCAATTGGAAAAACCTATTTTTTATTTCGGATTCTGAAAGAGCGTGAAAATTCACGTCGAAAGTACTATGGACGAATTTTTTTTATTGACCTTTAATTTTTTATTTTTTAGTTATGAAATTTGTTAGTTATGAAAAATTAATTTTTCATAGCTTTGTAGTGTCATTTTTTCTGGATCTTGACCTTAGAAGGACCTTCAAAGGTGATTAAAAACGAACAGAAGCTCCTATTTTACGTCTCCAAAAGATGCCGACAGTTTAAAGTTAGGTTTTTCCTTTAAAATCTAATTTTAATTGTTTTTTGGTGGTTTTTACACCTCTTAAGGCCAATAATAAAAAAATTCGTTTATAGCATTTTCGACGTGAAATTTCACGCTTTCAGAATCCGAAATAAAAAATAGGTCTTTCCATTTAAACAATACGACTTGACCTCAAAATGACCTTGAGAATGAAGGTCAAGGTCAAATTTAAAGTCATCATTTAATGTCCCCCTTCGTACCTAACAACTTTTGTAAAGGTCATTTTTGATAGCTGGCGCCTCTGGCGAGAAATTTAGATGCACAGCCAAATGTGCATCTAAATGCACAGCCATAAAATGTGCATTTAGATGCACATTTGGCCCACCCTATATACCGTGTGAGTTTTCCGAGAGTTGCCATTGCATTTATTCCTAAAATATGTATCTAAAAAAAAAAGTTTATACAAAAAATATTTAAAATAGAGGGGGCCATTCACAAAAAATTGTTCGAGACTTCTAGGACCTACGGTTTTTTCGGAATAGAAAAAAATTTTTTTTTTCAAATGGAAACATGTTGAGATATTTTTTAAAAATTAGTTTATTACTTCAAATTATCAATTATGCTAAAATTTTCATTATTTTATTTCTAATTTTTGAGAAATTGCATTTTTAAGTTTTAATTTTCAAAACCCGTGGTCAAGTTTATTTAATCGAACGCAAAAATACGGATAATTTGCAATTTACATTCAAAACACCCAAAATAACTAGTGATGGTATGTTCGCATTAAACTGTTACAATAAAACAAAATTTACTAATTAAATACATTAATTATCAAAATCATTTGTAGTTTTTCCTCAAATAGTCAACTTAATATTTAATAAACAGGTTATTAAATTACAACTGCGGCGGTAATATTTAATATTACACCATATTAAAGAAGTCAAAATTGCTTACGTGTGAAACTGGCATTACCTATTACCTTTTCAAAACTAAATGATGGCGGACATAGATTAGGCACAGATGTCATTTGTCAAATTATTAAACGATTTTTAAAAAAAAAAAGTAAATTAATTTTAATACTACATTTTTCAAGATTGCAGTATGTATTTTAACAATATGTCTCTGTGACATGTATTTTAAACATATCCTTATTTAACCTTAATTTCTTTTACGGTAATTTTTTTTCTTTTATCAAGAATCAATAAAAATTTGCAAAGTTCATTTTATGAAATGTTTAAAATTA
>JAPWDM010000020.1:5082674-5134841 GCA_035578155.1 Brachynemurus nebulosus | reverse complement strand
AAAGCATTTATTATTACCGCGTGAATTAGTTAAACACGCCGTTAGTGAAGGTTGTTCAAAGTTCAAAATAATCGCCGATTTTATTACAATTTTATCATCTTTAAAACGGTTCCGTGTTCCGTGTTAAAACGGTTCTCCATATTATGAAAACGACAGTATTTAATAAAGTTTTTAATAAAATGACACAAATTTTATTTAATTACAACCACTTCCTAAACAAAATATAATAAATAAATATACTTAAAGTATAATTTTATTAATTCTAATTACTTTAGTGGGTAATCAAATTGCCTAATTGTTTTATTGCTTTCGGGACTACCTACTAAAGCAGCGGAAGCATTGTGATCAGTTTTAAAGAATAAAAAATGTTTCCCCTCCAAAATAATTTTTTTTACGCACATTTTACGTTTTAGAGGTTCCTGAATAATTTTGATTTGGTGTCTGTCCGTCTGTGTGTCACCAGTTTGCGCCAAGTGACATAACTTCTGAACTATTCGATTGTTTGTAATGAAATTTTTACAAATTATGCAGTTTGGTTTCTAGATGTTCCCCTACAAATTTCATTGCATTCGGAGTAATAGTATCCACGGCACTACCATGAAATCCCATTAAATATCAATATCTTATTTACTGCTAGTCCCATTTCGCTCAATTTTTTATGAATCGTTTTGTTTATATATTTTTATTAATTTATGTACCTATATTAAATTACACAAAGATATATTGGGCATTAAATTACCAAGGTGCTTTTACGAGTACGAGAAAGCTGTGTGCCACACCCCATTGGCAGCGTACAGTGGACTTTCGGAGATTGTCCAATCGCAAATTGTCCATATTTAAGTGTTAGGGATTTAAACATCGTATGTTTACGTCACACGAACATTATATTCACAAAAATTGTGTGTTGCAGTATTCGTGTGACGTAAACATGCGATGTTTAAATCCCTATCACTGCAATATTGACAATTTTTGATTGGACAATCTCCGAAAGTCCACTGTATTTTAATATCTTACAAAACTGCGAAATTTTTTTATTTTAGTTTGTAACCAAATGATTATGGATCATTTTCTTGGTATACTTTATTTGTTGGATGACCACTTACCATTTTATCGTTAATTATTTCGTTTTGATTATTATTTAGAATTTTTTAGGATATAAAACAAAATATGTACATTTTTCATAGAATAAGATTGTTTGTTTTTTCCGGCAAACATCGAAATTACAGTATGTCGACGTGTTCTACAATTTTCCCTCGGTGCCATTGCCGGATTTCATAGATTTTTCAATTTTTCTTCTTTCCTGATAATAAGTTGAACGTAAATTTCGCATTTTAAGTTTGACTTCTGGTACACCTGATATGATCATTGCTTCTACGACTTTTTCATAGGACGTTTCCCGCATGGCTCCATTTTTAAATAAAGGAGATTTTGTATTCCACAGGCATTCAAAATTTCGAAAGTCCTAAATAAATTTTATTCTCGTTTCCGAATTGGACTTTTCTGTCATTTTTATTTAACATATAAAGTAATTCCATTTAAAATTAAAAATTATACTTATTTTTAATAATTACATAATATGAAGTACTTACTTGATTTAATTACATTCCAGGAAAATACATTTTAGTTATAAATCCATATGAACACCAAAAATTGAATAAAAATTAATAAAATTTGCCTAGCTAAATAGCTGAAATTCTAAGTTTCTAATTTGACCATTTGCATTTATACTAAAATAGAGTCCCTATAATAAATAGAGTCATAACATGTGTGGTGAACACTGATTGGTTTCGGCATTTTCTGTCTAACGTTGGGTAAAATAAATTGAAAATAAGTTAAAAAAATATTTAACAAAAACCATTTAGTTTAACCTAGAAAGAATAATTAAATTAAAATTTTTTAATTGTTCATAAATTCATAACCTATTAACAATAATTATGTACTCAAAAATATTTACACAAACATGTGATAATTAATTTCGAAACTTCCCGCTGTGTTTTGGAAAGAAAATGGATGACATGTCACGACTCTATTTATTATAGGGACTCTAGGTAAACCTATACGGTAAACCCATCTATGTAGCATAAATACAATTACTGCTTAGCTACTTTCCATAATTATAAGGCTTGTTTGACCTAGGCGCTCTTAAACTCACCAAAATTCATTTAAATAAATCACTTTTAAGCGCGAAAGTTGTAAAATTTGAAAAAATAACTTTAGATAAAAATTTTTATTTTTTTATTTTTTGTTTCATTTTTATCAACAAATAAATATACTATTCCATTTTAAAAAAAGGTAAGTTTATATCATAGTTCGAAAACCATAAGAGCTATAAAGCTCCTGATTATGGCAACTGGTTGCCCCTGTCGATATCTACAACTCTTATTTGAACAATTTTTCGATTAAATCAACGGTTTGGCTGTAAATCGATTGCAACTCTCAGAAAACTCACTCATATATATATATATATATATATATATATATATATATATATATATATATATATATATATCACACATTTTTTCTTCAGAATCATGTTCTATGGGTCCAAAAACGGATAGCGCCCCTACTCTCACCTCTTCCCGTTCTTATCGTATAGGCTGTATAAGTCTAATATTTTCAGTTAAAAATTCAACTAAAAACATACTTCGTGTTTCTTCACCTTTCTGCTAGAGTTGTGCGTGTAATTTACTTCAGGTAAATTACAGTTTTTTACATGTAAAAGCTTTTGTAATTTACACATACTTTGATAAAAAAAAACTGTAAAAAATTTAAAAAGCTAAATTTTTTATAAAAAAAAATAAATTTAATAGATGTAAGCGTTACTGATGGTATTCCATATTTGCTACTGAAATATTTTCTATATTTGTTAAGTAATTTGAAAATTAAAAATATAAATGGGTACAAACAGGAAAAAGAAAGGATAGTTTTGATAGTACTTAGAGTTTATTAAAGAATTCAATATTAAAAAGAGTTTTATTTAATCAGTTAAATTTTATTAAAGGCATCAATCATCTTCATTGTCACTATCATCAGTTATTTTATTGTTATTATAATTTAAAGAGAGATAAACATGTAGTAGTTTTTTGATCTGTCAAAACTCATTTGTTAATTTGGAAATTTAAAGCTTTGTAGTAATTGTAGTCAGTTGTGGATGGCTTTCCACCAGCAGAGAATCATTTTTGTGTGGACATTTTGTTTACACGTTTTTTCATGTGAACTTTCAAACAAGTAATAACGGTCAAAATAAATTTTTTATCAATGAAATGACAAACGGTTTAAGTATTTTACATTTTTTACAATTTTCTACAATTTTTTGCGGTTATTTACATCACATGGCACAATTCTGCGTTACTGCTTACTCAGAAGCAAAAGATGGTCATATTTTTTCTCGTTCAGTTTTAACATGTCCCTTTCAAAATAATGAAGAAATAAGCAGAGACTAGCTTGTGTGGAGTCAGATTAAAGATTACGTATACGTATACGGATTATGAATGAAACTATTAAAGGGAAGTAATTTACATATGTCTAACTGACGATAGATGCGTGACATGTGATAAACATGCGTGACAGAAATATATTTCCATCTCTAATTAAGTTTACAGGTAAGATTTAAGTTAGATTTTCATAATATTTCATTTGGACAGAGCGTTAGAAAGCTTGAAATTTCATCACCTAAGGCGCGAGTAAAAAACCTTTCTGTCACCATAAAATAACTAATTTACTAAGCATTTAAAAAATAATATTGATGTATAGAGTTTCCTTGCTAAAAATCTAAAATATTAGTAAAACAAAGTTCTATGGCCTGATTGTACATCTGTCCATTTCCGTGTAAGCAATTCTTAAAATGAAAACATTTTATTTCAACAGTTAACTTTTAAAAAATAAAATATAGACAGGTATATTATTATAACTTATGGCATTACTACAAATACTTAAATATATGAATTAGTTAATTACAATTACACAATCATATATCATTAATTTACTTAAAAATTCCGTTATCTTTTCCTTGAAATATACATATTATATACATATCTACCCGGATACTAAATTAACAATAAAATACTGATATCAAAATTAATAAGAATTAATCATATCAAATTAACCTCTAATAATATAATTACTTACCTAAATTTTGAATATGCGGATTATACAATATTATTTGCGTCTTATTATTGAGATTTTAACATTTGTAAATAAATTATATTATCTTATACTTTTCCTTCTTTGTTCAGTAATATTCATTTACAATTGCTGTGGAGACACGTAAATTAAGAACCACTGCAAAGAAAGAAATAAGTGAAAGATGCAGCGCACTAATTGAGAGTAGGGACCGTCTAAAATTGCAATCGTCTAACCCTACTACGTCTAGGCTTTACGGTTTGCCAAAAATACACAAGGAAAGAAATGGTATGCGACCCATCGTTTCTGGAATCAATTCACCGACGTATAAAATCGCCAGGTGGTTGGTTACAGAATTCAGTAAATATAAGCAGCCGACGGGCTGTAGTGTCAAGATAGTCTAGTAAACAAACGCCATTTCATCAAAAACCTGTTATCCGGGTCCGAAAATTATGATTGTGGGCTCATTTTATTCACAATATCATCTATAAAAATAGTTCAGCTGGAAAAGTGGCGGAGGCAACATTTGTAAACAATTAAGTTAATAAACAATAATCGATTTTTTTTGCAAATATCTCAAAAATTATTTGAGATATCCCAAATCTGAAAAAAGATTCTTAAAGAGGGGAAAATTTCGTAAAAAAGTCCCATCTCCCGAAGCTGTACCATCAATATTTAAAATTTTAATTTACGACGAAAATAAGGTTAGAAAAGCGCGGCACGTGTTTTTCAAATCTGACAGTAATATAAACAAAAAATGTTTAATCGATTAAATATTAATATTAAGGAACAAAAAAAATCAGGTACTACCTAGACACATCAGCAAACAATAATTTGTCAGTAAAAAATTTTTATCTCAATTATTTAATTAATTATGCTTTTATTAATTAGTTATTTTTTACCAGCTAAAAGTTAACATAAATTAGCTGATAATTTTTAATTTAAAAACTTGGAATTTTTCCCTTCTTGGGGCTATTCTTGGAAGGCCTTAAAAAAGATCCCCGTTGGAAAAAATTAAAAAATTTAATTTTTCAATTTTTTATTTATAATCTGCGGTAAGAAAAAATTAAAAACATAAATAAAGCAATTTAAAAAAAAAATTAATTTATTTTTAACGTTTCGTTTTTTTATGGTTATAAAAAATTACAATATTTTAATATTTTTAACTTTAGTTGTTTAAATAACTGTTATAAACAAATGCATTGTTTATAAGATTTAAAAAAAAATTTTTGGGGAACCTGTTCCTTAATAAAAGTTATAACGTTTAAAAAAAAATTCTTAAAAAATTTTTTACTTCTAAAAAACGAATTTGTCTATTTTAATAATTTTAAACAATTAATAATTATTTTTAGGCACCAAATATTAATATTAAGGAACGATTTTTTTTTTTAAATCATGACTTATCACGTTCTTTAATATTATGAGAAAAAATTTTTATTTTTACTTTGTTTAATCAATTTTTTTTTTTTATAAACAATTAAAATATTTTTAAAAAATCTTCGATAATTAATTATTTTTTTTACTTTACAATCCGAAGGAGGCTATTTTAAGCTATTCAAACTACATCAAAAATACTTCAAAAATTTTTTTAAATTCTCTATTCAACAATACATAAATTGAGTTTTTTATTAATAATCTGCAGTAAGAAAAAATTACAAAATAAATTAAGTAATTAAAAAAAATTTTTTATATTATTCTTGACGTTTTCTTTTTTAATGATTATAAAAAACATTACAATAATTTTTTAATATTTTTAACTCATCGTTTAAATAATTGTTAGAAACAAATACATTGTTTATAAGATTAACAAAATTTTTTTTTAAAATATCTGTTTGGTAATGTCATAATTTATAAAAAAAAAAATTTATAAAAATTTTAATTGTTTATAAAAAAAAATTGTTTAAACAAAGTAAAAATAAAAAAAAATTTTTCTCATAATATTAAAGAACGTGATAAATCATGATTTTAAAAAAAAAATTTTTTTAATATTAATATTTGGTGCCTAAAAAATTATTAATTTTTTAAAAATTATTAATAGACAAATTCGTTTTTTAGCTAAGTAAAAAAGTTTTTTTTAAGAATTTTTTTTTAACGTTATAACTTTTATTAAGGAACAGATTCCCCAAAATTTTTCTTTCTAAATTTTTTTTTTTTTTTTAATTTATTGGCATCCACAAAAAGTATACAGCCATTGCAATAATAATATTATTAGAAATAAAAACAAAAAGAGAAATAAACCATATATGTAAGTGTAAATTTTTGCATGCATGCATAATACTATATAACACATCACTTATAATTTTAAGTCAGATTGGTTTAAGAATTCCATGATAATGTCTATAACATTTTTTTCATTATTGTATATTAGTGATTGAAAGTCAAAAGGTAAATTTAATTTGGCTCTACGTATGTTGTCATGTAAGGTATTTATGTTATTTAAATTGTTTTGACAGTTATATAGCAAATGATTAATATCCGCAACACTATTGTTATCACAGGTACAAACATTAGAATCAACTACCCCAATGCGTTTTAAATGTGATGCAGTGCAACAATGTCCAAATTTCATACGGCTTATGGTAGTAATATATCTACGTGGACGATCTAGTGATTGAAACCATGGTGTTAGTTTGATTTGGTCGTGGCAGCGAGCGTAATGAGTTCCTTTATGCTGCTTGGAAATCCAGTATTCATTATTCCATAAATCGGTTAAGATACTTTTTTGTTGTTGTACTAAGTCGCAATAAGGTGTACGATGATTGACTACCAGACTATTATCAGCAGCTGCATTTTTTGCGTACTTATCAATCTTTTCGTTCCATTCAATACCAATATGAGCTCTAATCCATTGAAAACCAACTCTAAGGCCGCGTGCTTGGATTTCCTTTAAAGTTTCTAGAATTCGAATGATGTACGCATTTTTTTCACGCAGGTAATTACCATTCTTTAATTTGTTGACTACAGAAAGGGAGTCTGTACAAATTACGTAATTCGTAAGGTTCATATTTAAAATATGTTTTAAAGCTTCCCAAATAGCAATTGCTTCTGCAGTATAAATGCTAGTGAAGCTGTGTAATTTGAATGTGTAAAATTCACCACTAGCAGGTATGATATAACCAGCTGCAACACCTTCGGTAGTTTTAGAAGCATCTGTGTATATACTGAATTGAAAGCTATGTGCTTCTAAATTATCCAATATAAATATATCATTTATACGTGATACTTCTGCAACAAATCGGATATCAGGTAGAATCAAGGGACTGACAAACAAACCCTCATATTCTAAGTTGTAGATTGTTGACGATATACACTGTTCTTTATAGTTACTCAGACTGGCGTATGCGGAGGCAATGGAAGGTATAACTTTGTTTCTCCAAAATTTTACATTTTCCAAATTTTGTGTCAGAATATTTGTGATACGTTTGGTTAACATAGATAGCTCGTTATTTATAATTCTGAGGACAAATTTTTGTGATATATATTCCCATCGTATTCTAAGTGGAGGTTCGGCAGCTTCAACTTGCAATGCATTGATAGGGGTACTCTTCATTGCACCTAGGCAAATTCGCAATGCTTTGTTTTGTACTCGTTCTAATATGTACATTGTCTTTTTAGGTACATTATCCCAACATATACAAGCATAGTCGAAGCGAGAGCGTATTAACCCTCTATAAATTCGTAAAAGGGATTCGGGGTGCCCTCCCCAGTATGTGGAACACAATGCTCTTAATATATTTAAGCTATTTTCACAATTCCCTGCAATGTGTTTAAAGTGCGTAGACCAGTTAAGTTTACTATGTAAATAAATACCCAGATATTTAACTGTCGTACGTACAGGGAAATTGAACGGTCCTAATTTAATGTTTTGAGGTTTTAAAATTCTTTTGTTAGTAAAATAAATTACTGACGATTTGGATGTCGAAACAGTGAAGCCGTTTACAACCATCCAATTGGAAAACTTGTACATAGAATCTGTCATTACAGATATACCAAGGCATATATCATTAACAGTTAAATAAAAACACAAATCATCTGCAAATTGTATAATGGAAATCTCATTATCAAATTCATTATATAGATCGACACAATATATATTAAACAATAATGGAGCCAGAACAGATCCCTGAGGAAGTCCGTCGTTCACAGTCCTAGGCAATGTAGAATCATTCCGAGTTTTGATTATTATATTTCGATTTTTATATAACGTAATTAGTGAATAGGCAAATGCTGACGAAATACCAATCCTAACCAACTTATCAAACAGTAAATTTAAGATAACGTTATCATAAGCACTTTGCAGATCGGTAAATACCGCTAAGGTACATGATTTACCAGCTAACCCAATCTTAATGTCAGAAGTTAGTTGACATAAGGCGTCTATAGCACCTCTCCCCTTTCTAAATCCATATTGACTATCTGGTAGCAATTTATTTTTTTCTAGATAATGTTCCAGTCTACCTTTGACCATTCTTTCCAACGTCTTAAAAACACATGACATTAAAGAGATGGGCCTGTAAGATGTCGGATCATCGAGACTTTTACCGGGTTTGAGTAAAGGGAATATTACGATTTTTTTAAAACTAGGGATGTTGACATTTTGTGCCCAAATTTTATTTAATAAATCGATCAGTTTGGCTTTACCTACTTCTGGTAAATAACAAAGAAGTGGATATATTATTTCGTCTTCCCCAGGACTAGTATTCGTGTTATGTTTAAGAGCAAGTTGGAGTTCTCTAACAGTAAATGGCTTATCAAAATCAATATTACTATTTTCACAAGCTGTACAATTAATGGGTCTGTCAACGGACAATGGGGCTAGTCGACTGATAAATTGTTCTACACATTCACTAGGCATAGTGTGACTCACACGAACTGAAGACATCGCACGTTTCATAATTTGAATTTTGTTCCAAATTTCTTTGGGTGGGGTGTTTAAATTTACGGTGTTGCAAAAACTATTCCAACTATTTTTTCTTATCCTATTAAATTCATATTTGATATGTTTTTGAATTAGATTAAAAGTTTTATAGTTATCATATGACATATTTTGTTTATAGAATGAGAAAAACTGTTTACGTAATGTAACAAGTTCCTTACAATAATCATTCCACCATGGTGGAGATGGTTTTGTAGGACGCGTATTGGAAGCTCGTGGCACACTGTTATCGGCAGCACTGTTAATGATATTAATGAAATCATTATACTCATCAACAACTGATTGGTTTGGAGGCGGTAGTAAGCTATTACAGCTGTTAGAAACCAATCTACTATACCGTGTCCAGTCCGCTTTATTCGCATTCCATTTACGTTTTTGTGGTATAGTTGGATATGGGTTTGTACTATTAACACCTATTGTAAATAAAATTGGAGTGTGATCAGAGCCTAATAAATCATTTACCACGTTCCAACAGCAGATGGGAGCTAGACTATTTGAAACTATTGTTAAGTCTGTTATGGAATGACTGACCCGACTGTAACATGTTGGTGACCCATCATTCAGTACCACAAGATTATGTTCATCGACCATGTCGATAATGGTAGCACCCATATTATTGGCATACGAGTCTCCCCAACTAAAATGATGAGCATTCAAATCGCCTCCAATTACAATTAAGTCCGACAAAAGACCCATTATTTGTCGCCATTTTGCTAGATTAATAGTACTGTTAGGTGGATTATATATGGAGGTAAATGACAATAATTTGTTATTATAATTAATATTGATGGCACAGATTTCGAAGTTATCGTTAATACATGCATTTAAGTCGACTAATGTAAAAGGCAAACGCTTGTGTACGAGGATGGTTGAGCCGCCACCAGGGCCAGCGCGATCATCCCGCACTATGTTATAATGTCTAAGAGTAAAAACGTCATTTACTGTAAGCCAACTTTCTGAAATAAGTACTATGTCAATATTATGTTGACTTACGAAATGTTCTAAACTATTTCTATTTGCTTTGACAGATCTAGCATTCCATTGCATCACTCGAAGAGTCTGTTCCATCGTTATAAAGTATAGGGTTCGGTGAAGATAATATATTAATTAGAGAGTCCCTAATAAAGTTTGAATTTAAGGTAATATTGTTGTTGTTTTTAATTACAAAAGTAATAAAAGTGCATAGACTATTTAAAATTGAATCTAATTCTTCTTTAGCGGGGGGACGGTATGGATTAGGGGAAAGGGGTTGAAGAGGTAAATTAATTCTATCATTTGTAATTATGGGGAGTGAAGATGGAATCGGTTTATTGTTAATAATTTTAGTTGGAGTCCTAACTGGAATAGCTTGCCGTAAATTTGTGTTACTAACACCAATATTGTGTTGTGTATTTGGGGGAACAGGAGAATTATTTGAAAAATGGGGTTTACAGGTATTAGATATAGCTTGTCTTTTAGTGACATCTGAGTAAGTCACTCTATTACTCATACTTTTGGCCTCGTCAAATGATAGGTTTTGTAATGCCATTATTTTTTTAATTTCTTTTTGTTTGTTAAATTCTGGACAACTTCTATTATTGGAAAAATGGACGCCGTGACAATACAGACAAACAGTAATATCAGACGTACATTCTTCAAAGGAATGTTCGCCGCCACATTTCTTACAACGAGTCTTGCCCTTACAGACTGACTTCGAGTGGCCAAAACGTAAGCAATTTTGACATTGCGTTACATTTTGTATGTAGGGTTCCACTTTACAAACTACCCTGTGAATTACAACCTCCTCAGGTAATGTTTGGCTTTCAAATTTAACTACGATCATTTGCCGTGGAATATAAACATTTTCATTATTACTATTCGTAGTTTTTCTGTTAATTCGTCGCACCGACAAAATTTTTTTATTACATTTAATATTTACCCGCAAATGTTCCACATCCAAGTTGGTATCGACCCCCCGAATTAAACCCATACGAGTGACGGCAAATTCAGGTATATAAATTTTAAATTGGGTAGAATTGTGCTCTGAAAACATATTTGCATGTCTGGCAGTTTTAAAAAAAATTTTAATTTTATTTATCCCAGTTCGCTCAATTTTTATAATAGATTCGGCAAGTGATGGCAAATGTTGATCCATATATCTACCAATGGCCATGGGATGTATTTTGCCAATATTACTATTAATACCTTCTAAAAAGGTAAAGTAAGGTCCTGAACTATCATCAGAATAATAAAATTTTTTATTTATATTTTCGTTGTTTGTTACGTGTTCATTATTATTGTTGACAGTTAATGCTGAACTATTATGTAATTGTGAAGTGTTTTCTACTGTTGAATTAAATATATTATTTTTTGCAATACCTTCACATTGCCGTTTAACTTTAGAGCCTTCAGTACAATTATCTTCGGTACCTCTTCTTCTTATCGTTTCCCGAGTATCCAATTCCATGTCCTCAGCCACAGCCAGCAGCATATTTTTCACCGAATCTTGAATATCAGGGGGTCGCCCCCCTGACTGCGATGCCATTTTTTAACACCACGAAGTACCGCGGTGTGAAATAACTCCGAAATCCGATTAAAGAAAGTCAAGTTTTATATGAACTATACAATTAAATTAAATGATAAAAAAAAAACAAAACAAAATAATAGTTTTATTCAATTAAAAGTGCAAAATAAGTTATGCAACTTCTATACAATTAGTTTATAATGTTAAAAAAAATATTAATAACAATAACAATCGTACAATAATAGGATAACCAGCTTCGAGTAGTTACTGATTATAAGTGTTTCTAAATCTTATAAACAATGCAATTGTTTATAACAATTATTTAAACAATTAAAGTTAAAAATATTAAAAAATTATTGTAATGTTTTTTATAACCATAAAAAAGCGAAACCTTAAAAATAATTTTAAAATTTTTTTTAAATTACTTTATTTATGTTTTTAATTTTTTCTTATCGCAGATTATAAAAAATTAAAAAATTAAATTTTTTGATTTTTCCAACGGGGAGTTTTTCTGAGACCTTCAAGGAATAGTTCCAAAAAGGAAAAAAAATGCCAGGTTTTTAATTTAAAAATGATCAGTTTTTTTTTATGTTAACTTTCAGCTGGTAAAAATCAACTAATTAACAAAAGCATAATTAATTGAAACATCGAAATAAAAATTTTTTACAGTCAAATTATTATTTTTTGATGTATCTAGATAGTACCCGATTTTTAGTCGAATTTTTCCTTGAAACAATTAGACTTATACAGTCTATACGACAAGAACAGCGAGAGTAGGGGCGCTATCTGTTTTCGGACCCGTAGAACACGAGTATGTAGAAAAAAAATGTCTGATATATATATATATATATATATATATATATATATATATATATATATATATATATATATATATATATATATATATATATATATACATATATATATATATATATATATATATATATACATATATACATACATATATATATATATATATATATATATATATATATATATATATATATATATATATATCTTATTCTTAATAATATAATAAATGTGAAAGTTTGGATGTGTGGATGTTTGTTGCTCAATCACGCAAAAACGGCTGAATCGATTTTGATAAAATTTTACGTACCCATCCCTTATACACTGACTTAACACATAGGCTAAATTTTATCCCGGTTACAAGTTCCTGAGGGATACAAAAGCAATTATTCAAATACACCCCAAAAAATTAAATTAAATTCAATGAAATTTGGTACACAGGCACCATTTATCCTGAGTTAACACATAGGTAGGTCTTATCCAGATTAAAGGCTCCTGTGGGATGACTGAACCGAATTCGATGAAATATGATATAAAGACATTATTTACTACGGGCGCATGTAGCAAGAATTTTAATAAGACATAGGATAATTTTATCCCGATCAAACATTCCCAAGGGATACAGAAAGAAATTATTTAATCCCGTCCAAATAATTAAACCGAATTCGATTAAATTTGATACACACATACGATTAACCCTGAGTTAACGCATAGGCTAATTTTATCCTGATTAAAGGTTCCTGTGGGACGACTGAACCTAATTTTTCGGTTTCAAGTTCCTAAGGGATACAAAACCAATCCATCAATCTCGCTCAAATAATTGAACCGAATCCGATGGAATTTAATGTACAGGTTCTATTTATCCTGAATTGACACATAGGATAATCTTATCCCGATTTAAGGTTCCTGTAGGATACAAAACCAGTTACTTAATCATAGCAAAATGAATGGATTTAAAATAATTTTAATAACACATAGGATAGTTTCATCCGTATTATAGGTTCCTGGGGGATTAAAAACGAATTACTCAATCACGTCCAAATAACAACCGAATTTTATGAAATTTTGTAGACACACACTATTTATGCTGACAATGGGTTAACACAGAGAATAATGTTATCCCAATTGAAAGTTCCTGTGGGATACAAAATCAGTTACTTAATCACGGCAAAATAACAGTCGAATACGATTTTTGGTACAGAAGTACCATTTACCATGAACCAACACATAGGATAGAACTATCCCGACTGAAGACTACTGTGGGAAAAAAAACACCAAATTAACGTATTATTCCGTTACTGAAATGATTGATTTAAATTGGAAAAAAACATTTTTATCGACAAAATTTATCTTAGATTGATATAGGTATAAAATAATTTTATCCCGATTGAAAGTTCCTGTGGGATACTAAATTAGTTTTTCCATTACACTGAAATGACTGAACTAAATGTGATGAAATTTGGCATACAAGCGCTATTTACTTTAAATCCACACATAGGATGATTTTGTTTCGATAGAAGGCTTTCATGGAAAACAAAATCAATCATTCAATCACGCAAAATGGCTGAAACGAACTCGGTGGGATTTGGTACAGAGACTTTAACCATAAATTAATACAGAATTATTTATTACCTGTTGGGGATGTAAATCGGGCCGGGAGTTTTAAGAGTCCCCTCGAGCCTGGATAGATATGCCAGGAGTATTAAATTTTTATTTTCGTTATTTAAAATTAAAAATTTTCCTGATGAAGTGGTATTTTTTCGACGGGAATTGGAGTGAACGGAAGCGTTGGGTAAAACTGTGAGTGGACGGGAACGGATTAAGAAAATCACTCCCATGCTCATATCTGTTACTACTAATTGAAATTTCATGTGGAATAAATTACTCAGACTAAAATAGTTTATTAAATATAAGGTTTTATTATAACTGAATTTATGGAGGTGTAAATATGAAATAGGTCAGTTATTTAAATCGGATGCATAACAATAAATATTTTATAATCTATTCATCTTAAAATTTCGGAGAATAATGTAAATGTCTTTTTTTATACCTGATACTTGAACTTACGGTTAAAATTATTTCCTTTGGTAATAATCCGTTATTTGGATATAGAAAATACAAATGTCATACATAAGCTAATAAAAGTAAAAATAAAAGTAAGCAATGGATTTTTGAAATTATTACAATTTGAGTATACGCACATTTATTATTTAATTATTTATTTATTACCTTACACCGACAGTATTGCAATAAAATGTTAGGTATAAAAATTTTTTTATAGCCTTATAGGAATCCACTAATTAAATCAAAATCAACCCAAAATTTCGAATAAAGAGCGGGCGAAGCCGCGGGTCACAGCTAGTGTATATATATATATATATATATATATATATATATATATATATATATATATATATATATATATATATATATATATATATATAGGGTGTAAAGTAAATAACTCTCCGCCTTTTGACAGATGGTTTATCTCGATGTATAATTGCCGAAGACATGAATTTTTTTCGGAATTCGCTATCTGAAAAAATCGCATCCCAGCCCGCTCGTCGTTTAATATAAATTTTCCTGAATACGCCTCTGACCAAACTAAAATTATTCGCACCCTGTATAATAAAAAAAATTTTTTTTAATAAAAAAAAAAAATTTTTTTATGTTACTATATATGTAAACACACGTAAACATGTGTTGATTATCAAACTCATATGTACTGTATTGCACAAAGAAAAACGAACACGTTTTTAATAAATTCTGATTAAAATAAGTTTATGAAATATTTTTTTTAGTTTTTAAAATTTTGTAGTTTTTTATATCACAGTACATTCTAAATATTGCAAAAACCATAACTCTGATATTAGTATCTGCATTACACATTATTAATTTAGTAACAAATTACATTAAAAACTACATTTATGAATTACCAAACAAACCAAAAAAAGAACACAACAAAACAACGAAAAGTTACACAAAAAAAAACTTCCATTAGTTTCAAAAATTAAAAAAAATCTTTTAACTGTCATAAAACACGAATTTTTAATTGTTGGTAATTTGATACTTGGGTACACAATTTTATTTTAGTACTATCTATAAAAAGTAAATATGAGCCGTTCATTTTGAAAGTGGGGCAAGTCCATTTTTGAAAAAAATGAAGATAATGGTAGTTATAGATAAGACTTAGTATGATCTTTTTATCTGTCAACAATTTATAGTCAAAAAATTTCAGAAGCCTAATATTTGGAAGATTGAAAATTTAGCTCTTAACAGTATTGTAAATCTGTTTATTTTGATAGTGGTGCAAGTCCATCTTACAAGTAAAATTTCCGAGACCGGATCTATTGATTTTGATGAAACTTAAATATGTTGTAGAACACTAAAAAATAAGTAATACGTATTTTTTTTTATCTGCGGAAAAGCGGTTTGAAGGGGTGAAATTGTCCTGCAAAAATTAGGGTGAAAATTTAATTTTTCAAATATCTCGAAAACGGTAAGAAATAGAGCAAAAGCTTAAATTGGCGATATTGCTCTTTTTTAAAAAGCTATCCATTGATATGTAATTTGTTTAAATTACACCAACAGGGGTAGTTTAGGGCTAAAATTTGGGGGTTAATTTTTCAAAAAGGGGTAAAAAATAAAATATAATAAAGTTTTGTTTACAGATTTCAAATCTACGTAAAAAAATCTAATCGACCTGTTTTTACTCAATTTACAAATATCAAATCCAGGGGTAGCTAACTACGGGGGTGACTGTGTTGACATAATCGTACTATTTGAGTAATTGAAAACTTCTTCAAGGAAAATAGTTTAAAACAGTTAAAATAAATTTCCAAATTCATTTTAAGCAACACTGCAAAGGGGGGAATCGCCCTTTTAAAGTACATACTTATTTTCATATACTCATTTCTACTACTAAGTCACTGGCAGGGGGTAATAGTCAGGCCCAATGAGAGGGTGAGGCAGCCGGGGTTGCGGCCTTGGCGCCCGGACTGGATAGGGGGCCCGTAGCGGTTAATAGGGGCCCGGGAAAAAGTAAAATCGGCTTTTTTTTTACTCATCATTTATTTTTTGGAGAGAAATTTTTATGAAATGTGCCCCTTTCCTTGGAGCCCGCCATTTCTCTCCACGGCCCTGGTAATAATGTCACAGTATGTGCTTCTGAAGTTGAACTGTCGTATGAAAAGTTTTTATTATGTTTATTTTTAAATGACAAAACTCAAATATCATTCATTCAAATTAACGATTACAATAATTCATTAATTTTGAAAGTGAGGCAAGTCCATTTAGTTTATAATAAAACCACTATTTTTTTATTCAGGGCAATGAACACTATTGGATTATAAACTTACATTATCTAATACCACAAAATACAAAAAATATGTCTATTAACACTTACCAATATTTTTAAATTTATTGAAACGCAAACCCTTAAATATCTCGCAATAACAAAATATGGACTTGCCCCACTTTCAAAATTAACGGCTCATATGTATCTGTTTTAGTGGTATCCAAATTCTGTGCAGTGTTTTCCATATTCAATAGTTTTGCAAGTAAAGTACATGAGACAATAAACACAAATTAATAACAATGTCTAATAACGCTTTAGTTTTCTCTCTCATTTTCTCAGTAAGATCAAAAAAAAATTTTTCAATGATTTTCAAAAGTTAAAAGCACACCTAGTATTATCAGAAGGAACGCAACTATCTCTTTCCTGTAACCACCAGTGTGCATTTCTAGGCTAACTTTCAAATAACTTTATACTTTCTAACTTTCAATTGGCATAAGTGCGAAAATCGTATCAAATTCCCTTTTTCTATGCAAGTTTACGCAAGAAACTTAATTTTCGATATAAAAGTCACGCGAGCGGAACTCAAATGTATCCTTAAATTTCTTAAAATTTTCATATCTTTCAGTACTCCCCGAGGCATAAGCGCGAAAATCGGAGAAGGTTTTCTGTTATTATCTCCCGGTCTACAATTATAATAGCTTATTACACGGTACATGAGTGTTTGGCCGCTGAAATATTATAAAATTTGTATCATTATACACATATTTATGGACGAACTCAAAAGTTTTGTAAAATTTGTGGAGGAAATATATTATTATTATTATGTATTTTATCTGCAAATTCAGAAGAAGTATAATGTCTTGTATGCGTATAATGATAGGTATAATAAATCAATAATGTGGAGCTTATTTTCAAAAAGCAATTTCTAAGAAAATAATTTTGAGATTAATATAGAATTGTAAACTTTATTTAGAAAGCCATTATTCTAAACGGAAATCTTTTTCCAAAACTGACTACGAAGTACCTAAAAAGGGCATCATATTTTAAGTTTATTTTAAAAAAGAAATATTTGATTAAAAATTTGTTTCCAAAACGCAATTTCTGAAATTTTATTTTTAAACTGAAATATCTTTAATTTTTTGAATTAAATAATGACCGTTATTTTGAAATTTTTATTGTGCATAAAGGTACCTCAGTAAAGGAAAAATACAACTGGAACGGAAAACCCAACAGAAAATATTACGCTTTAGACCTTTTAACTCATTTTTTGTTGCACGGTCACAATAGCATCAGTTATCACAGGATAGTATGAATAGCGTGTTACTACCATTAGTGTCAGAAAAAAATACCGGAAGCAAAAAGAAGAAAGTGCTACAAGCCGAAGGCAAAGAGAAAAATAGATAAGTCTAAATTACTTTATGCTATCCTATATTTTTATAAAATAAAACAAATATTTTACTTAGCAAAAAATCGCGTTTATTTTTTAATTGTGGCAATTGTTTCAAACTTAAAAGCCCATTTTCAAACAAAGTAAGATGACTTTATTTATATGAAGGTAGAAAAAATTTTTAAAATTTAATTTTTACAGACAATTTTTAGACATAACAAAAAAAAAAGAAATACGAAAATCAAGTTGAAGATAAAAAAAAACGGCAGAATGTGACTGCATTGGGCAAGACTGTGGTGTTAAAATTTAACGTAATACTAATTGCGTGGGAAAAATATGGAATTATTCATTTTTATTTTCATTTTAGGCAATGAATTTCTTACTTTCTTGTAATTTTGTTTTCAAAATGAAATATCATAAAGTTTTATTTTCAAAACGAATTTTCTTTTTTTTGAGGACACATTTTTAAGGGGATTAATTTGAATTAGATTTTTATACTGACTTTCTTCTAGATTTTTATACTGACTTTTTATACCGAGGTTCTTCTCTGTAGCATCCCAACTTTGTTATTCACTGGTAAAAAATCCGTAAAAATTTTACTGGCGTTAGATATAGAAAATCTCATTTTACTCGACAATTACATTTTGTTAGAAATTGCTTTTTGAAAATAAGCTCCACATTATTATAAATGTATGCGTGTGTATGTGTTTTAAGTAAATAAATAATACATAGTATGTAGTTTTTATTAAGATCCAAGGTACGTATAAGACACAAGTAGGAACTTGTAAATAGTCAGAGTATGATAGGACGATGTACATTTTAGTATGTATGTATATGTATGTTTAATAACTGCAAGGTGTCAATTTAAAAACATACCCAGGTCTCCTATAATGATAAATTGATAATCATATCTTTAAAACTGTAAAAGATAATAAAATTTCTCAAAACCGTTTTTTAACATGGATTGGGAACCATTATAATCCACATTGGTATCCTCTACAACTAGCTCCTAACATTCTAGCCGCCTTTTACCCTTAAATTTCTTAAAATTTTCATATCTTTCAAAACTCCCCGAGGCGTAAGTGTGAAAATCGTGAAAGGTCTTCTATTATTACCTCCCGGTCTGTAATGTTCGTTTGTACATTTTGATTTTGTAATTTGTAAAAATAAACTGATTTAGAAAATAGGTAATTTGATATTTATAACATTAAATTTGAATAAATTGATTCAAAATAATATTATTTTTTATAATTTTCCAAAAATAATGGAAAAATTAATAATAAGTATTTTGTATCTTTCGATTTTAAGATTATAATTTCTTAGGATTTTATTTCAAATAGGCATGGGATTTGATACTTGTAAATTTGAATAAGGGAAAATAGATCTCAACTTACTGAAATTTATTTTCCGTATCCTTCAAATAATAATCGATAAATTAAAATTATATTCGGTATTAACGAATACCATTTTTAAAGAGCTTTTCAATGCTGTACCATAAGTGAGGTCTTATAACTAAAAAAAATAGGTTCGGAGACGCTGGAGCTTACTGGATTGGTTGCAAAAGATCCTCATGTTGGTCATATTGGTTCCCCCTCCATGTCCTAGAAACGGTTTTGAGAAATTTTAATTATCCTTTACAGTGCTACAGATATAAGGCCGGTTTGTATTTAAATTGACACCTTGTACAAATTTTTTATTTGTAAATGTTTTGAAATATGTATCAGCTGGTTTTATAAACAGACTTTTGAGAACACACTACTGACCTAATTATAAATAAGCTGTTCGTATCATCAGCCACCACAAGTTAATAAATAAGGTTTCATGTACAATGACGAAAATAAAAATTTTAATTAATAAATTTTTAGAATTTTTTTTTTTTAATAAAAGCTTTTATAATCAACATCTTTAATATGGAGTATGCTAAAATTTAACTACTATTGTAGCAATACTAATTTGAAATGAAAGTTTTAACAAGAAAAAATAATGTTAATTTATCTTATTTTTGGAAGAAAGAACTTTTGTACGTGTTAACAAAAAGAACATAGATTCTATCTACTTAACGAAAAATATAATGTTTTGTATAATTTTGAATTTGAAATGGTTAATTATTGTTAATTGACTATGATAATTATTTTCTGATAGTATTAAATATGTGAGAGAACTGTATTAACACTTTCAGTCCCATGGCTTCGGCATCCGAAACCAAACAAAACATCCTCAGAGGCCGACCGCGATCAATATTTAGAATAATAAACAAAACACTTAAAAATACATACTTATAAAAAGGATTTTATGTTATTCTAATAAAAATAATTTATTACTACGTACGGGACACTTTCCATTTTTTGTACATATTATGTATTAAATATACATAAAAATATGTTTTATTATCAAAATATCTAGGCTGCATCTTTTATTTACAAATAATATTTGTATCCACATACGTATGAATGTGTGTATTGTATGTTTGTATGTATATGTGTATTTTATCAAAAATAATAACTATGTATGTACTCATTTTCTGACCTGCCTAACACGTACATGTTGAAGCATTTAGTGTTCTGTGGAATCATTTTATGTACTTGTTTGCATAAATTTGTTTAAAAATATTGTCGGCTTCCGGGGAAGTTTACTGTGAAAGTGCTCGGGCCTCATAGTGTTATAGTTGATGTAAGTCAGTTGAAATAGGTTACAAATGTTTGCTAAATTTAAAATTATGAAATATGACGTAAAATTTGTTTTATTACAAAATATGTTAAAATTGTTTTGTATGCTACTGTACAGTTAATTTCAAAAGATTTCGTAAATAAGTACATAAACATATTTTGTTGACAAAAAGTTCAACATTCAAAAAACCAAAAACAAAAATATGTTAGGCAGTCAGAGCCTGATTAAGGTTTTTTTTCTAGGGGCCATTTTTTAACAAGTTTTTGGCAATCAAATATTTCTGAACTGAAACAGAATCAGAACAAATTAACTAGCAAAACTCAATTTGTAAACTGAGACCTTTCTCCCCTATTTTTTCGGAGAGTTATATATTTTACACCCTGTATATATATATATATATATATATATATATATATATATATATATATATATATATATATATATATATATATATATATATATATTTTCCCGCTACCTTTTAATATGTGTAGGGCCCCCCCCATGGAAGTTAAGAGCTCAAATTTGGTAAATGCGGCTCATTCCGATGCACAACAATACTATCAAAGTGGGGTCAAATTTTTGCCAAATTTTGGATCCGACTCAAACTTTAAGGGGGTGGTGGGGGCGGAAAAGCAATAAAACTTTTCCAAACCGGTTGGAAATAATGTTTCGGTCAATTATCTACAACATATCCAAAATTCAGCTTCCTAGGATGATTTGGTGGGAGTAGAGGGGGGAAAAACGATTTTCGCTGGATCAAACACGCCCCCAGCACCCCAGAATTAACGTAGAGGGTTGAAATTTGGTGTGTTGATAAAGTTCGTACCTAGGTTGTGCTTTTTGGAGGTTTTAATATTTTACCCCCACCCCCTCATTTTTAAGCTACAATTTCATGCATTTTCGACGTTTTCGAAGTTTGTACCACTCACACAGGTCACCCAAATAAACCTAGAGGGCTGAAATTTTGTATCAAGGGGGTGCCTTTTGGGGGTCTCGACTCTTAGCCCCTACCCCCACCATTTTTATACCCAAAAAAACATGATTTTTCTTGTTTTTTAACAGTTTCGTTCGGGTCAAAATCTCCCCAAATAAACCTAGAGGGCTGAAATTTTGTGTACAGGTTAAGCTAATAGCCAGACACTGTTTTTTGGGGGTTTCAACTTTTAACCCTTACCCCCACGATTTTTACGCCAATATTTCCTTAATTTTTTTGCTTGTTTTCTAACACGTCTAGAGACTCTCTAAGGAAACCTAGAGGGCTGAAATTTTGTACGTGTATTCAGTTAGTATCCAGCTAGTACCTTTTAGGGAGTCCACATTACTTTTCCCCCCACTTCTTCCATTTTTACATCGGAATTGAATGCTATTGTTAAATGTGTTTTAAATGCATTACTTTTATTCTAAATACAAGTAGGCGAATAGTAATTTTAAAAAATTTAAAAAAAAGTGAATACAATTTTTTAACAAATGAAATACATACATATTAAGTAATTTGAAAATGTTATTAAAGTCACTGTTTATTTATAAATTAGAAATTTTGGATTTTTATTATTTATAAAATAGAAATTTTGGATTTTTTTGGAAAGAAAAAATATCTATCTTTTAGGGGGTCCACATTACTTTTCTCCCCACTTCTCCCATTTTTACATCGGAATTGAATGCTATTGTTAAATGTGTTTTAAATGCATTATTTTTATTCTAAATACAAGTAGGCGAATAGTAATTTTAAAAAATTTTAAAAAAAGTGAATTTACTTTTATAACAAATGAAATACATACATATTAAGTAATTTAAAAATGTTATTAAAGTCACTGTTTATTTATAAATTAGGAATTTTGGATTTTTATTATTTATAAAATAGAAATTTTGGATTTTTTTGGAAAGAAAAAAAAATATCTTCATAAAAGCCTTCCCGTTTACTATTTAAGTTCCTTTTTTAAAATTTCAAAATAAAACATAAAGGCAATTGGCGGATAAGCATGGGTAGAAATGCCCTCGTACGAATTGTGTTGGCTTTTTCCCTGTTAACTGCTATCGGCACAAAATTGAAATTTACTGAGATTCAGCCCTTAAAATCTCAAAACCTTTTTTTAAAGCCCCGATCAACCGGACACTCATTATCAGTTTTGAAACCACCAAAATGACAAATCGCTTGTGGACTTTCAATTACATTTCGCTTGTAGACACTCAATACCGAAGATTAAAGGAAAAATTCGACTTCCGTGATGGGGCTCCGCTGCTCACGGCGTTTTTTTTTTTATTCCTTAATATTAATATTTAATCGGTTAAAAAAAATTTTGTTTATATTACTGTCAGATTTTAATAACTTAATTGTTTATAAATGTTGTCTCCGCCACTTTTCCAGCTGAACTATTTTTTATAAATGATATTGCGAATCAAATGAGCCCACAATTATACTTTTCGGACCCAGATATAAGGTTTTGGATGAAATGGCGTTTGTTTACTAGACTAAGAATTCCGTTGAGTTAACTGACAAAATTAAAAATGTTAAATTATCAAATGGAGATAAGTTGGTTTCATTTGACGTAACAGCTCTCTTCCCTAGTGTCCCAATAAATAAAACGTTGCGATACTTGGAGGAGTGGTTGGCGGAAAATAAAGTGTTTAAGATGGAAATAGAAGAATATCTTTTATTAACCAGATTATGCATGAAGCAAACTTATTTCTAGTTAAATGGAAAATTTTATAGACAAGTTCATGGTACCAGCATGGATAACCCACTCAGCCCTTTTATTGCCAACTTATTCATGTCAAAGTTGGAGACTATTGCCAATCAAACGGCGGAATATTTTTCAGAGCACTGGTATAGATACGTAGACGATATTTTTATAATATTAGATACGGAGAAGACCAGTGTGGAGAATCTTTTGTGGTTCATAAATAAGTTGGAACCTAGTATCAGTTTTACAGTTGAATATGATAGACATTGTAGACTGCCTTTTCTAGATATTGAGATCACAAGGGATAATTACGCTTTGTCGTTCAATATTTATCGCAAGTCGACTAATGTTGACAGATTTATCCCAAGTGACTCTTTTTGCCATTGGAGTCAGAAAATGGCGGCCTTCAATTTCTTGATTAACAGGTTAATCACTTTTCCATTATCTCAATCCCGTTATGACAAGGAGTTGAAATATATCCGATGCGTGGCTGTCATTGATGGATATTCGTCCAGGTTGATCGACCAATTGTTATGGAAGGCAAAATGGCGAAAGTTGATTAAGGACAGTATAACGCTTAAAGTGAAAGAACCGATTCTAAGAATGTCTTTAACTTTTTATGGCAAAAAATCGGTGTCGGTTTCTAATGCTATGAAGAGCTTCAACACGAACTTACAGGTAGCTAATACGGCCAATGATAATTTAAGTCTATTTCATTTTTTATATTTATTGGTTGTTTATTATTATTATTATTTTTATATTTATAAGGTATTTGTAACGAAGGAAAATATTTTTCCTATTCCTGTATTTTATTATTATTACATTTTGGATATTTCTGATTTTTTATATTTATATTTTTTAGTTTTACTGTATTTCTCATTTTTATATTTATTATATTTATGGTTATTTATTTTTTATGCTACTGAAGAGGACTACAAAAGTAGTCGAAACCGGTCTAACGAATATTTTATATTTTTTATTTTATGTGGGTCCTTAAGGGGAAAAATTTTATTATTATGTATAATCCAGCCCACAGTACGGCTCAATATAGTGATTCGATTAAATGACTAAAATGATTAAATTTCTTTTAAATGACTAAAAACGACTAATTTAACAATTTTTCTGTATTATTTATTGGAATTTAAAAAATGGAAACAAAAAAATTATATATCTGAATGATTTTTCATTTTTATGTGATTAATATATTGTGATATTTTATATCTTTCTTTTTTTTAAAAAAAGAATATTAAAAGCCCATAATTAAATTCGAAAGAAAAGCTCGTTTTTTAAAGAGTTACATAGGTTACCTTACCATGAATTCGAGTAAAAATTTAGTCGATTAGTCGACTACTATGTGCTCGATATTTTCGACTAATGACTAATTTTATCTGAAAAACAATTTTAGTCGATTAATCGATTAACTGCTTCTCGGCCATATAATAAACAACAGGACAGCACGTACCACACTAACACAGTGTGCTGTGTGCTCGAAAAGAGTCGTGACTCTCGTTTCAAACTTAATCGCATATAACACAGTGTGCGAGCGTGCTTTGTGTGCTGTGTGCTCCAAAAGAGTTGCTCGCTCTGTGCGGCACACCGCACTGTGCGGAGTCATGTGTGGTAGCATACATAAAAGAGTCCCTTCGACACAACACTAAAACACAAAATTAATGCACACCTAGGAGATAAGACATGAGCGACACAGACATTTGTCTTAAGCGACATAGCATGCTTGTCTCCTGTCGCTCGTGTCGAACGACATGTAAGATAAATTTAAAAATTATATTATACATTTGAAAGAAATGGTAAATTTTATCCAAAAATATTTTTTTAATATAATATTAGATGCATATCGACAATTTAAAACACTCTTTGAAAAACTGTCAAATACCGTATTCAAATACTGTGTATTACCAAGGAGGTAAGTCCAAAAACCTTACATACGATAGTCCAACTTCAGAACCACTTATTGTGACATTATTATCCACTGTCAGTGTGTTAATATTAAAAATGAGTGTATGTAAACTAGTATGTAATTTAAGAGGGTGACTCACCCCCTCTCCAATGTTGCTCAAACTGAATTTTGAAACCGAAAATTTCATTTCTACATTATTCTAATTGTCTTAAACTATTTTCCATCAAGAAGAACTTCTTGAACTACCCAAGTAGTACGATTATTTGACACAGTCACCCCCTAGTTAACTACCCCTAGACTTAATATTAAGACATTGAGCGAAAACAGCTCAATTAGATTTTTTGACGTAGATTTCAAATCTGTAAACAAAATTTTTTATATTGTCTAATTTTCACCCCCTTTTTGCAAAATTAACCCTCAAATTTTAACCTCCAACCACCCCTGTTGATGTAAATTGAACAAATTGCATATCAATAGATAGCCTTTAAAAAAGAGCAATATCGCCCATTTAAACTTTTGCTCTATCTCTTACTGTTTTCGAGATATTTTAAAAATTAAATTTTTACCCCAATTTTTGAAGGGCGATTTCACCCCTTCAAACCGTTTTTTCCGCCGATAAAAAAAAATACGTGACTCTTAGATTTTGACGTATAATAACATATTTCAGCGGCATTGAAATCGGAGGCGGACACGTAGGAACCTTTCCTTGTAAGTATTTTGAAAATTTCATTCTCAAAAGTGTAAGTGTTTGAAAATTCGTTATATTATGCAGGATACTGCGACAGTGGTGGTCTAATTCTGTATATAAATAAATAAGAACATAAAAGATAAAACACCGTAGAGCCAAAAACCGCCCTTATGGATTTTTATCATTTTATTTTAATAAATTCCTTAGAAAAGAAGATTCGAATACATTGTAACACTACACTGACACCAGACGGAGTACAAACGGATATAATCATATAATATACCTATTGTAAAATTAACTTTTTTAATTTGAAAGCTTCGTTTATCTTTTTTTAATCTACAGATAATAAATTCATAATGGAAAATTTATATCACCATTAATAAATATTTAATCATCGTATATAAACATCGTATTAACACTTCAAATAATACAAATTAGTGAAACTAAATTATGTGCGGAATTAAATGCAATTGTGTTTGCGCCACATTGTTGATATTGTTTATAAATTTAATATTGGCAGATACAAGATCATTTAGAAAAGAATATGATACAGATTTAAATCCTCAATTTTACAACTACTTTAGAACCTTATCAGAAAAATGTCCTAAAGGATACCAAATAGATAAGAACGGACAGTATTTGTACTCAATTAGTAGGCAAGAAATGAATAAGCAAGAAAACGTACCATACAATATAATTGATGTACCAGGGAAGTGCCCGCCTGGTCAAAAAGTTGATGAAGATGGAAATTGCCGTGACGAGTGGTATTTCATAAATTCCTATCGGATAAAGGACAAAACGTCAAATGGTGCCTTAAATCCAAACAATGTCATAGATGTCCCAGATAAATGCCCACCGGGTCAAAAAGTCGATGAGGATGGAAACTGCCGCGATGAATGGTATTTTATAAAGAAAAAAATCGATACAAAAAACGTCATTGATGTCCCTGGTAAATGTCCACCAGGTCAAAAAGTTGATGAAGACGGAAACTGTCATGATGAATGGTATTTCATGAAACAAAAATCAAATAAAGACAAGACATCAAATAGTATTTTCACTCCATCAAACATCATAGATGTTCCAGGAAAATGTCCACCAGGTCAAAAGGTCGATGAAAATGGAAACTGTCGTGATGAATGGTATTTTATCAAACAAAAAAGGGTTTCTGAATTCAGTGAACTACTTACTAATTTAGATCCTAGAAATATTATAGACGTTCCAGGAAAATGTCCACCAGGTCAAAAAGTTGATGAAAATGGAAATTGTCGTGAAGAATGGCATTTTTCAAATTTAAAGAACACTCCGAGTAAAATTTAACTGCTAAAACATTATGTATAAACTAAAGATGTCATTGGGACCTATCAGGTGTTTCTGGTTTCAACAGGATTGGAACCCACTGGATATTAACGAGAAGAGGTTAATTTTTTTTTAATTAGTAAGAATGAAAACAGGTGGGAGTGGACGGAAATGGCAAATCAATTTTGAAAGTGGGCAAAAACGAGAGAAAAATTTACTCCCGATGACCTCTCTAGTTAACTTAAAACCAAATATTCTGTGCTCTTGTTGGGGGACATTAATTTCTATATTGAATAAATTATTAAGAATTATATAATCCAATTTTTTTTTTTAAATTTTCCTTCTTTCAGGATCTAGTACATTTGTAAATATTTTATCTTTAGTGCAATAATGCAATACAGCCACAAACCAAGGTCTTTACAAGATGTCAAATTTATTTTAACACTTTACGGTCCCAGTACACAGCATCTGTGTAACAGCCAAAACAACGGTAGAGGTCGATCACGATCAGTGATCACACATGTGTGCGATGTTACCCGAAAACAGGTATCGACCAGTAACAAACACACTCTCAGTGTGATAATTTCTGTAAACATTTATAGACGAATAACATAAGAATATAATTTTATATTATCATTATTTTTATTTTTTTGCAATTGTATTGAAATATGTGAAGGTAATTGTAATAAAATATTTAATTGTTTGTGTTTTTTAATATTTTTTATTAGTTTATTGTTATTGTATTTTTGTTATGATTTTTTTTTAAATGTGTATGTTTAGACATTTTGAATTACTTCGTGAATCTATGAATATTTCTTATTCTATGTAATCCTTATATGATATATAATGCTGTTTAAGTCAATATCCTAATAAAAAAATATCTATAAGTTTTAAATCTTGAGCAGGTACAAGCTGCCGCTGCCGCTGCCGCCTCGAACTTAAATTTAAAAAAAAAAAAAAACATTTTTTACAAAATAACCCCACAAAAGATAATCTTATAAAAAAAAAAAAAAAAAAAAAAAAAAAAAAAAAGAAAAAAATGAAACAGACTATTAGCGGATGTTATTACGGCATGTTATTGTGTGAAAGTCATTTTTCATCATAAATAAAAGATTAAAGGACCGGTCCGACAGCCCGGAACGTGACCGCAACTTGCCCTCAAAATGACACGTGGCACAATGCGGTGAATTTGGACCTTCACACCGATGCGGACAACTCATAAAAACTATTTAGATAAAAATACAATAGAACCAAACAATGACAAACGTGTCAAACATAAAAGATTTTGAAATTGTATAAAAGGACCATAAAATACATACACCTAATGTCATACTCAAAAGATGAAACAAAATTATAAAAAAATTTAGGAATACGTGATGGATACAATGGATTTAAATTTGTCTATTATTTTAATTGCACTAGTAAAAACATTTATGTTTAATTTTTTTACTTAACAGATTGTTAAAAAGTAGAAAAAATTAGTATAAATGCATCTATTTGCTTGATCTGTATATAGTTTTGTAATTGCAGTTACCAACTTTAAATTTCAAAGAACGTCATAAAAGAAGGTCATAATAAAAATACATACGTTACCCACCTCCAATTCATTGTCGCTATTCTTTTTGATACAATAATCATAAAACGTTATTATTTGTAACCAATTTACTTAATATAATTTTCTCTTGTTATTTTGTTTGTAGGTATCAACTCGGTTTTTCAAAATTTTTGAATATACTGGTTAACACCTGCATATTTTTATAAACATAGTATGTATTAAACAATATAAACCGAATTATTTTAAAAATGTTTTTCTTAAAGCATAATATTCAAAAACATGCAGGTATATAAATATACAAAAAAATATATAATTCGATACTTAAAATACGTGACAAAATAGATTGTAAAATTATTAAATCACGTTTCAAGGGTTTTCCAACATGAATTTTTTTTTATTAAGTATTTTATTACCTACCCACTTCACAGTTCGTAAGGTGCCCGCAGACAGATTGCCCGTCAATTTTCCCGCAAAACCCAGTTCCTATTGGTCTGAATACGTACATTTAAATACATGTATTGAATTGTTCGTGCAGTAGGCCGCACGGACAATGGGACGGGCGCCCGCCACGGTTTGTCCTCACACTAAAACATGTATAACTTTGACCAGTGCTGTATAGATACTGCATAAAATGTATCTATATACAGATACAGATACTCCGAGTAAATTTGTATCTATATACAGATACAGACACTCAAAATAAATCTTTATATAGATACGATATATCTAGATACTGATATATAGATACTTTTTAAAAATAACTATAGTATATTCCTTCGTTAATGCCGTTAAATATACCAAATAGTTTCATTTGTATTATTCAAAATATGGTGTTAAGATTTGAGGTCTTCTTAATAAACGTATCAATTATATTTATTATTCATAACTTTATTTGAAATGAGAACAACTTTTATACAGTACAAAACAAAACATTTTATTCTAATGACATTCTAGAGAGTTCCTTCTACACTACATTATCTAAACAAGCCATCTACACACTACACAACTACACCAGTACTATCAGGTAGTACCAACTTACTATTACAAAAACAACAAAGAGGAGGCAAATTCAAAATCACTAACTTAACATTCGTATTTTAGGGTGAATGCGGGAGAGATGCCGCACATTTTGAAAACACTTGATAATTCTTAAAGTATGCATTTAATTAATTTGAAATTTGGTACACAATAAATGTAAACATTGTTCTTTAAAATTATTTAAAAATAATTTTAAATTTTGAGTCATTTTGAAAAATTTTGCATTTTACACACATCTCCATACATGATGCATGCCATATGTAACCATTTTTGGCATTTTATACCTCTTAACCAGTAATTTTTTTAGTCGAATTTTTCCTTGAAAAATTAGACTTATACAGTCTATACGACAAGAACGGTGAGAGGCGAGAGTAGGGGCGCTATCCGTTTTCGGACCCGTAGAACACGAATATGTAGAAAAAAAATGTCTGATATATATATATATATATATATATATATATATATATATATATATATATATATATATATATATATATATATATATTCCCGCCACCTTTTAATTTGTGTAGGGCCCCCCTATGGAAGTTAAGAGATGAAATTTGGTAAATGGGGCTTATTTTCGAGGCACCCCATACTATCAAAGTGGGGTCAAATTTTGGGAAAATTTTTGATCCGACCCAACTTTTAAGGGGGTGGTGGGGGGCGGAAAAGCAACAAAACTTTTCCAAACCGGTGGGAAATAATGTTTCGGTCAATTATCTACAACATATACAAAATTCAGCTTCCTAGGATGATTTGGTGGGAGTAGAGGGGGGAAAAACGATTTTCGCTGGATCTAACAGGCCCCCAGCCCCCCAGAACTAACGTAGAGGGTTGAAATTTGGTGTGTTGATAAAGTTCGTACCTAGGTTGTGCTTTTTGGAGGTTTTAATATTTTACCCCCACCCCCCTCATTTTTAAGCTACAATTTCATGCATTTTCGACGTTTTCGAAGTTTGTACCACTCGCACAGGTCACCCAAATAAACCTAGAGGGTTGAAATTTTGTGTTCGGATTGAGTTAGTATCAAGGGAGTGCCTTTTGGGAGTCTCGACTTTCAAACCCTACCGCCACCATTTTTATACCCAAAAGAACATGATTTTTCTTGTTTTTTAACAATTTCGTTCGGGTCAAAATCTCCCCAAATAAACCTAGAGGGCTGAAATTTTGTGCACAGTTAAGCTAATAGCCAGACACTGTTTTTTGGGGGTTTCAACTTTTAACCCTTACCTCCACGATTTTTACGCCAATATTTCCTTAATTTTTTTGCTTGTTTTCTAACACGTCTAGAGACTCTCTAAGGAAACCTAGAGGGCTGAAATTTTGTACGTGTATTCAGTTAGTATCCAGCTAGTACCTTTTAGGGAGTCCACATTACTTTTCCCCCCACTTCTTCCATTTTTACATCGGAATTGAATGCTATTGTTAAATGTGTTTTAAATGCATTACTTTTATTCTAAATACAAGTAGGCGAATAGTAATTTTAAAAAATTTAAAAAAAAGTGAATACAATTTTTTAACAAATGAAATACATACATATTAAGTAATTTGAAAATGTTATTAAAGTCACTGTTTATTTATAAATTAGAAATTTTGGATTTTTATTATTTATAAAATAGAAATTTTGGATTTTTTTGGAAAGAAAAAATATCTTCATAAAAGCCTTCCAGTTTACTATTTAAGTTCCTTTTTTAATATTTAAAAATAAAACACAAAGGCAATTGGCGGATAAGCATGGATAGAAATGCCCTCGTACGAATTGTGTTGGCTTTTTCCCTGTTAACTGCTATCGGGACAAAATTGAAATTTACTGAGATTCAGCCCTTAAAAACTTAAAACCTTTTTTTAAAGCCCCGATCAACCGGACACTCATCATCAGTTTTGAAACCACCAAAATTACAAATCGCTTGTGGACTTTCAATTATATTTCGCTTGTAGACACTCAATACCGAAGATGAAAGGAAAAATTCGACTTCCGTGATGGGGCTCCGCTGCTCACGGCGTTTATTTGTTTATGAGTACTTTTTAAAACATTCAATACACAGGCAATATTCATTATTTTCGTTATCTTCACTAATATGAGGGCTCTTCCTGATCTATTAATGGATCTTTTATATTTACAGTCCAAAAAAAAATTGCATAATTAAGGTATAAGTCTCTGTTTTTAACATGTAATATGATGCGGCATCTATACCAACTTTAAATGCGGCATCTCTCCTTTTTGTTGGGATAGATGCCGCATGTTGCTATAGCAAGCATAGTGCGAAATTCTAACCTAAAATTTCATACAGTACCTTTAAAATATACCTAAATTAATAACAAAACTCATTTTCATTAAAACAATGAAATATACATTCTAAAATTCTAATGAGTTAAATGCTTTATAAAATATTATGTTAAAAAACTTACTCTTCAATAATAAAATGTTGGATAATTACTAAACTGATGGACTAACCATAAATGTTACCATATACTTTTTCAATTAGTAACTTATTTTAAACATACAATCCATTAATCGCTCTATCTATCAATCAACGGACGAACTATGGCTACTGCGACATCTCTCCCGACTCGGCATCTCTCCCGCACTTACCCTATAACATTCTTCTTGCTGTAATCATACACAAACTGATAACTAACATCAATGTGTTTTGAATTCTAAGAAAACTTGCATTTTCAGCAAGTGTGATAGCTCCTGTATTGTCTTCATAAATGGTTACTGGAGAATCACTTGTTACTCCCAGATCTTTCAAGATCCCTTTAACTGGTAAAACTTTTACACAATCTGCCAGTGCATAATATTCGGCATGAGTAGAAGCTCTTGACAGTATTCTTTTTTTTTTTTTTGTTTTCCATAATAGTGAATTGCCAACGACTTTTATTAATATTCCAGTGGTAGATTTTCTATCAGTTATATAGAAAATCCAATGCTGCCCAATCAGTATCAACGTAGGCTTCCATTTCTTCGGTATAATTAGAATCAAAAATTAGATTTATAAAACGAGTTGAATGTAAATATTTTAGAACACGTAAAGCATATTTATAATGGGTCTCATCGTAACTACTCTGATAAAGGCTTAAATAATTCACAGAAAAAGATACATCTGGGCTAGCGATTCTTGAAAAGTGAATTAAAGTGAAGTGGAATGGAATGAAATAGCTGAGAACGGAACCAACGAAAATATATTTTTATAAGTTGGTAGGTGTACATTATTGTGATAATGGATACTCTATCGACGAAATTGATTACTAATAAGAGGAGTTATTATTTATGGTACACAGTTTTCATTTCCGGTTACATATTATGTGGAATTTAAAAAATAAAATTTATAAACATTCATTATTTTATTGCCATCTTTCACTTTTTTTCTTGTATTTTAATTATTTGTTATCTTTTATTGATAAAGAAGCAGTCCTAACGTTGATAAAGAAACAGTTCAATTCATAACGTCAACAAAGACAAGAACCATAATGTTTGAAAGAATTGTAAAATCACATAGCGTCAGTAAAGACAGCAACCAATGCTACATTCATCGTAATGAAAAAAACTATGCGACGTTGGCGCCGTGACAATTTTTTTTCTTTTTTAAATCAACTTCTAAATTAACGTGTGATAGCTTAAAAAATTGCTCTTTAAATGCCCTTTGCGAATATAAAACTACTTTAGCTGTATCTTTTAGCACTAATAAATTATCATTATATATATTATTTAAACATTTTGACATATAAATTAGCATTAAAACAAAAAAAGTTTCTTATAATCATCAAAATATTTTTTCCTAATATTCTTAAATTTGAATAAAAAATTATAATTATAAACTAAATAAAATTACTTAATAAACAAAAACAAACACTACTACTACAACACAATGTTATTTCGAAATTTTATTTCTACTATTAACTACTATTATAAAAAGAAAAATATATCCATAAAATATGATATAATTTAAATAAAAAAAATTAATAAAAAAAATAAAAAATAATTAAAATACAAGAAAAAAAGTGAAAGATGGCAATAAAATGATGAATGTTTATAAATTTTATTTTTTAAATTCCGCACATAATATGTAACCGGAAATGAAAACTGTGTACCATAAATAATACCTCCTCTTATTAGTAATCAATTTCGTCGATAGAGTACCCATTATCACAATAATGTACACCTACCAACTTACAAAAATATATTTCTGTTGGTTCCGTTCTCAACTATTTCATTCCATTCCACTTCACTTTAATTCACTTTTCAAGAATTGCTACCCTGGTCTGGTTCCATTTGCTATATATAATAATGCTCTAATTAAATTACGATATTTCAATTTCTTTTCAATGTTTTCTGCAGGTTCCAATTTTAAGTTGATTTCCATCGGTGTTTTAAAAACTTTTGCATATTTTATTTGATATTTTTCCGTTAAACTTTCTATGTACTTTTGTTGACTTAATAACAACTTCTTTTCACAAGGATAGTATACCTTTTCCAACAATTTTTGGGATGACTTTTCGAGAGGGTGTTATTAGTGACCATAAACTTTCAAGATGTTAAATTATTTTATTGCTTACAACAAATACCACCCTATGTTCACTCCAATTGTATTTAAATTTGTTACCTGTTTTACAAGCGACGGTTTCTTTTTGCATTCATATAGATAAGTAGGTAACATGCTGCGAACAATACTGCTGATAATTGCCGTACTTGAAAAGTCATCTCATTTAAATATTGAAAAACTATACTCCATTTCGATTCCTAAATAATTTTTAATTTGACCCAGATCTTTCATACAATCATCTTTGACTCAACACTAATTTCATCATATCAATAGTTTTCTTTTCTGGTCCACAAATCAATGAATCATCAACATACGGAATTATATATAGTTGTTTATTATCCATTTTACCTTTATATAAGCAGTAACCCAGCTAGCAATATGATGTCTTTACAAGTAAATAATTGAAATAATGATTTTAAAAGGCATGCGTCAAATCTAGTTCGTTTATAGTTCGGAAAAAAGATTTCTTAAAAGAGCTCTTAAGAGTGTTCAACCAAAAATCTCCAAAAACAACGTTTACTAGAAACAATTTTCAGGCTTTATTTTAACTTAAAAAATTAAAATAAAAACATAATTCGGTAGAAAAAAGACTGTAATTTTTCGGATGGTCATTGATTTTTAAAAGTTAAATCATTTTAATTACAAAAAATTGCTCTAAACATCACCATTTTTGAAATAGCAGAAACAAAATTGAAGCTTTAGTATTTACTTAAAAAATTTGATTCTTTTTTTAAAAATTGCGTAAATACCTTCTCTTTTTCGGATGGTCATTTAAAAACCATTTACATTAAAACTGACCTTAAAAAAAATTAAAAACCTTAAAAATTGCCAAAATCGGTTTGAATATTTCAAATTAAGTTTAGTTTTAACAGATGGCATTGAGTTAGTTATAATATTTGTAATTTTTACTATAGGGACATATTTACAATTTTTATGAAAAAATGAATTTGTGGTCATTATTGCTGGGATTCTCAACATAAATATAATTGATTAAAATATATACGTGGGTTACTACACGTCCAAGGAAGGTTTTAAAATTATTATTATGTTTGACTTGATTACAAAAATCACAATTATTATTATCAGGTGATGGAAGGGGGGGGGGCAGTTGGAAATAACTGAAAGAATATTGAAAAGATTTTTGTTCATTTGTGCTATAGATCACAAACCACAAAAGGTCTCTTATTTGAAATTTGGAAGGATCAGAATTTTTGGAAATTGAATTTTATGACTCTAAATTATTACTTGAAATATTAGACCCACGACATACACAAAAACTTAAAATTTGTGACTAATTTTTATTTTTTATTTTTCTTGTAAGGAAAATTGTATTTTCATATAATAACACCCATTGTAAAATTTATTCAATTTTATTGTAAGTACTATAATATTTTTTATAATATAATAATATTTTATAAAAGAAATGCGGCTCTCTAGACCCAACAGTTGACGCTGAAAACGTTTTGGAGTTATTAATTAAAGTTTAAAGTTAACATTTTGTGTGTAAGTTTCTTTATCATTTCTCATTCTTTATTAAAATTATATGAAGGACACAATTAATGAAAATATTTTAGCAAAAGATTCTTCAAAAATCTTTCAGGTCAAGATCAACACTCAGATCAAATTTCTAGTTTCTAGCACTAGCAGAAGTTCTCTAACAAAATAACCATTTATTTGGAAATATAAAATAATATTTGTTTTTTTTTAAAAATCAACAAACCTTTTTTCATTCATTTGTGTTACTATAGTATTAACTGGTATTAATAATAATACATACACTCGAACATAGGGCAAGTATAGTGAGAAATTTTTCTCAGGATCAATGTGATCTCTGACACTTATTGATCAATAATGCCGATTCTCTCCTCAATGTCAATAATATATATTATTTCATTTTTAAATCGTGTTACCATGGATCTGCAATATTTTTATGTTTGTCAGATTAAAAATCCAAATTTATTGCGAATTTATCTCTTACAAGAAAAAGAAGAAAGCTAGAATGACAAATTATGGTTCATTATGCTACCGAAAAAAAAATTCAGCTTGTCTCATGATATTTGGCGGGCAATAGTTATCGTGAAACACGTGAATTATTTAGTGTGTTTTACGAAAATAGACAAGTCCCCAGTATAAGTACTATAAAACACATTGTAGATCAATTTCGTATCACGAGTTGTGTAAATAGTGCTTATTTAAGACCACAAAATGATCCAAGAAACATTAATGAAGATTTGGAGATGGATGTTTTAGCTGATTTTGATCTAAATCCCAATACAAGCATCAGAACAGTTGCTAAATAGAAAAATATTAGCCATACTAATGTACATAGAATTTTGAAAAAAGCAAATTTACTCTGCATCCAAGTATAAACATTTGCATGAAGTTTTCCCTGAAGATTCGGATGTGAGAAACGAATTTCGCAAAATAATGATGAACAAATCAAATCTAGATCTTGATTTTTTGAAATTTTTGTATTTTACCAATGAATGTACACTTACTTTACAACAATATCCCAATTTTCAAAACTGCAGGTATTGGACAACCGAAAACCCACATGTTTATGTAGATTGTCACACGCAGTATCGACAACAGCTGAATGTATGGACAGAAATTTTGGAAGGCAATATTATAGGATCATTTTTTATGAATGGAGCACTTACGGGCGATAAATACCTTCAGTTAATAAACGGCATTGATCCAACAATCAAAGCTGTGGTAAATGGTGAAAACAATATAGTCTGGTTTAAATTCGATGGAGCACTTGGACATTATTATAGATCAGTGCGTGATTTTTTAAATCAGCATTTTCAAAATGCTTAAGTGGACGTGGGAGCGCAATTAAGTGGCTCTACATTCTCTCGATTTACCGCTAAATAATTTATTTCTTTGAGATCACTTAAAAAGCAAAATTTTCGCATCAAGGTCCCACCCAAATACTCAGTCTCTGCAAGGTATTATTGTAGCAGCCTATTTTAATATTACTACCAACAAAAACACTAAATATTCGCAATGAGTTTTACAATAAATTGGGGTATTTTTTAGCGGTTAATGGAGAAAAGTTTGAACATTTAATTTAATAAAAGTAATAAAAGTATTTATTTATAACAATTAGTTTGTTTACGTTTAATTTTTAATTTTATTTCAATAAACCATAAAAAAATATATCTATGTCATTTTATTCTAATAAACGGCGTAATAGAAGTACACAGTTATAATGTTTTTTAACACTAGCATATTACATTAATGATCCATACAAAATCTTCCATTTTATTTGCCCTTTGCTGAATAAATCTGTTTCCACTTTGTATATATTTGCACAAAACATATGCATTTTTATTATATTGCATAAAATGGATACAAATTATCAAATATTAATCAGAAATTTTCAAAAGTTCTTTTAGGTCAAAACCTACACTTATATACTAAATTTTAAATTTCTAGTACTAGTAGAAATACCTTAACAATACGATTACATTTGAAATTTGAAATAAGTCCCCATAAACGTTTTCAATGTTAAAAATAATTTATGTAAAATCAAAATTATTCTGTAATTTCTGTTGTTCTTACGGTTTTTGAGAATCCTACCACACATTTATATGAAAGTTAACAATAAAAATACCTAATAAAAAAAGATGAACATATTACTAACTACTAATAAACTACCCTTATTTGAAGTGTTGTTGTTAGGTTTTGACAGATAATGGGGATATATAAAGTAATAAAAAAAGAGGTAGAATACATTTTAAATTGTAAACATATATTTCGACTCTTGTTAGCACATTTGTTTCTTAACTAAATGGTTAAATATTAACAATTTTCAAAATTTTACCTCCGCCTGCTCGCCCCAAAACAAGTTGCCCGGAAACAAATACGCTCGTATAGCCTTAATTAAGAGTTCTTATGAAGTCAGAAGAAGGAATTCTTAAAGAGTTTTTAATCAAGAGTTCTTTAAAATGACGTAATTAAGGCATCATATTCATAATTCTTGAAGAGGTCTTCAAAAAGACTTCTTTTTAAAGTTTTAAGACGTCCTATTGCTAGCTTGGAATCGTAGTTGGATCGTTTAAAGTTAACTCTCATCATAAAATGATGGAAACATTCGTACCAATCTCTTGAACTTTCCCTTAAACCGTATAAAGCCTTTTTTAACAAGCAAACTTCGTTTGGTTTTGTTTTATAACCTTCAGGAGATTAAATGTGCACTTCTGTTTAATTTTTGTTAATATAAATATATTTCTAAGAATCCTATAATCTTTGTTTAAAAATCTTAAATAAGAAGATGAATTCATAAAAAAATTTGAATCATAAAATCTGAATTCATAAAAAAAGTTCTTGAAGAAGTCCAAATTATGAGCTCTTTAAGAACTTTTTCTTTTTTTGAAGTCAGAAAGAGGAGATCTTTCGGAATTCTTTACGACGTTGCAAACTAATCTTGTAGCGGCGCATTCGACGTCCTCAGAACGTCTTTGAGACTTCAATTGGAAATAAATTAAGACGTCCAAATCGTTAATAAGGACTCTTTAAAAACTTGTAAAGACGTCATATTGCTAGCTGGGTCATTGCTTCTGGAACTCTTACATAAGCTATGCTTCCAAATAAACGTAAATTATATACATTAAGTTTCTTGTTAAAGAATATTTCGTATAGAGTTTTCTTAAGTTTAGTATTTGTTAATAGTATATTCCTAATATATGAAGCTGTATAAATACATTCAGGCCAGTATTTCTTATCTAATTTAGCCTCTGAAAGTAGGCATCGTGCTCTATCCATAATAGTTCTATTATACCTTTCAGCTACTCCGTTTAGTTCATGTGTATAAGGTGGCCCAGGTTTTAAATAAAATCGTTCATCTCTAGCTAAATCATAAAACTGTTTATTTACATATTCTTTTGCATTGTCACAACAAATTTCCTTAATCCTTTTTCCAGTTTGATTTTGCATCAATTTAATATATTCAACAAATCGGTCATAAACTTCACTTTGGGGAGAGTACGATATTCGAGGCGACAAAATTTGACAAGCGGATCTGATAGATTTTGGCATTCTAAGCAAAAACTAAAGAGTAAAAAATTTTGAAATTCGCCTCAGTTTTCGAGATATCGATCGTTAAACTTGTATTTAACTCGGGAATTCCCAGTGCCACCTCCAGGTGACAGTGATTTGTGATTTTTTTTACAGACAATATAACAAATTTTAAAAATAAATGTGTTACGACTAAAATGTTAATACTTAGTAGTATTCATGGTTTTAATTTGGCAACACTGAAGTTATGTTAACGGTCAAATTAATTCTGTTGTTTCAAACGATTTGCTGTTTTATTGCGTGTGAGTGTATCTCATGGTATTTTCGCTGTTATAAAAATGTCTAAAAAGTAGGTACTCTTATTATTCTTATAACAAATTATTATTTAAAAATCAAGCTTATAATGAAAGTGATTTTTTGCCGATATTTTCATACCGTTTTATCAGTTCATATTACAAATAACGGCCCGTATGACCTATAATTGACACGCCATTTAAAAAGAAACTAAAGGGAATTTTTGTCAGTTATTTATTTTTTATATGTTGAGTACCTAAAGATAAAAACTAGCACAAAATAAGAATATTTTGTCGATAGATCGCGGCTTGGGAATTCCCGAGTTAAGTTGCTATAACGTTAAGACATAATGTGTAGATTTTTTATTTAAGTCCATACCTTATAACACACATATAAATTAATATACACAAGTAATAAAGAAACAATAATTTTAACATTACTGCGCAAATTAAAAGCCACTAAAAAATATTATTTAAATTGTTTTAATTAAATAATTTAATAAAAACCAATAAAATAATCACAAAATTCAGAAACCATGTAAATAAAAATAATTAGAAAACGTTAGTCAATTAATTTACAAATGATCGATTTGTGCTATACAGGCCATTAAACCACAGAATAGATTAAACGTTTTTAGAAACTTGATTAATTTTGAATCGGTTGTGTTTAGTTTGAAGTTTAAGCACCCACTATAGGCTTTTTAACAGCGGAATTTAAAAATTATTTTGAAAATGAATGCTCGTTATACTAGTATTTCATCTTGACAATATGACACTATGTAGGGTAGAACGAGGTTATTTGGGCAATTTTTTGGAAAAATTTGAATAACATCAACTGTAATTATAGAAAGGTTAGGAAAATTATAATATTAGATATCCTAATTGAAAAATATCATTATCCTAATTAAAAAAATATCTTTATCGCTATTGTTCAACTAAGGTATATTGACCATGAATAAATTATCATATATATTTATCATAAGAAAGGTAAAATTATCATGCAAAAATTACACCACACAAAAGGTATGACCAAATAACAACACTTAAATAAGCCACTCTTTCCCAATTAAACACATTACAGAAGTAAGTTGAACATACAAAAATTACACCACACAAAAGATATGACCAAATTACTACACTTAAATAAGCCTCTCTTTTCCAATTAACCACATTACAGAGGTAAGTTGAACATGCAAAAATTACCCCACACAAAACATATGACCAAATTACCACACTTAAATAAGTCACTCTTATCCAATTAACCACATTACAGAGGTAAGTTGCAACACATAACATATGATGATGTTTGCATTTAAACTAGGTAATAAAACAACATCGGTCACATACAAAAATTATTGTATATTTGAACTCATTGTACAGTAACAACACATAACATATGATGATATTTACATTTAAAGTAGACAATAAAAGAACATCGGTCACATACAAAAATTAGTGTATATTTGAACTGAGAAAAATTTTTTTACATTAATAACGAATGATACCAAATATTTATATTTATCGAACAGTTTTTATATTTTTTTTTTTTTATAACATATGATGATGTTTGCATTTAAACTATATAATAAAGCAATATCGGTCACACACAAAAATCAATGTATATTTGAATTGAGAAAAATTTTTTCACATTAATAACGAATGACACCAAATTTTTTTTTATTTAAGTTTTTATATTTATATTTATTGAACAGTTTTTATATTTATGGATTTCTTTCAGAAATAACTTAATTAATATATAAAATATCAAAACTGTTCGAGTATTGAGTAGCATTCGTGTATAGTGGCTTTTATCCTATATACAATACTAAAAAAAAAAAAATTGTATCATTTATAAATAATTTTTTTGAAAAATTTATATGGAAATATTTTCACAATTAATACATATATATGTATCACTAGTATTAGGCACGCAATTAATATGCGCCCAGTTTTTGCACAACTGACATTCAATCCACGTTTTTTGGCAAATACGACACTTTGAAAATAGTTCATTGCATATTAAGCAAGAAATCCTTGATAATAATATTAAGCAATTACTATTAATACAAATATTAATTTTTTAGTAACTTTTTTACGTTTTTTTGCTATATTTTGTTCTTTCTCTAATGTTTTTATTTCTATTGAATCGGTTAAAACACGAGATTTTCTTTTTCTTTTCGTTTGACCCCGTTCTTTTGAAGCAGCCCTCGGGTACGGTCGAACTATTTCTGGAGAAAATATTGTAGGTGTTGAAATTGTAGGTGATGATGTTAAAATTTGCGATTCTGGGGGATCAGTTACGAATGACGGAGCGAAATCATCTTGAGTAAAAATATTTTCATTATATGGAAATATTCCAGTCTTTTTAAATCCTTTTATGATATTTGTATTAGTTGTAGCTAATGGTAATGAATCTGCTACTATTTTTGGGATATCATATATTGTTATCTTTTCACCTGGATTATTTCTCAACCATAAATTTTGTGCAGTTGAAGCATATTTCTTAAATGGTCCATACACAGCCACATCAAGTGGTTGTAATTTATGGCTACAATGTGGTGGAAAGGATAACATTACGATCCCATTATCTTTCGCTAAGTTTAAAGTTGGTACATGTAAATGTGAGGAATGATTATCTAATACGAGTAATACTGGATTATTAATAGATGGTTTAACGTGTGCGATGAAATGCTGCATGTACATAAAAAATTCTTTATTAGTTACCCAGCCGCTTGAATTGCCTGCACCAATAAAACCTTTTGGTCCATTATTAATAAAATGATTTTTATATTTTATATTTTTTTCGTGGAAATACGAACATAGGAGGCACTGTATTTCCGTTTGCAGAAACAGCACATATTAGTGTCACATTAGTGCCCCGTTCAGCAGAAATTATGGAGCCAACATTTTTTTTACCTTTGGCAGCAATTATTTTAGTAGGTTTTAGTACTGTAGAAATACCAGTTTCATCTATATTCCAAATGTTTGATGCGGTAAATTGATATTTGTTCATAACTTCAGCTAATTGTGTAAAAAATGGTTTTACATTTTCAACATTAAACGATGTCGCTCGTCCGATACTTGTTGATTCTGGTTTTCTAATTGATAATTCTCGATTCATTTTTAAAAGACTAGTAAGCCACTCTTTGCCAGCTATTTTATTAAGTTTCCATGTTTCAGGCATTTTAATATTAAATTTTTTAGCACACTTATAAACAAGCTGACGAACATTTTTTGGAGTCAATCCATAAAATATCGAAGCCATTTGTAGTAAATAATCTTTTAATGCAATTTCCTGGTCTTTAGAAAAGATGGTTTTTTTATAACCAATTGTCGGTAAATCTTGTGTTTCCTTATTTTTATATGCTTTTAATTTAATTATATAACGTGATAATGTCGTACGTTTAATATTAAATTCCTTTGAAGCAACATTGATACTTTTGTTCCCAAAAATTATTGTTCTTGCGGCATCATTAAATTTTTCAATAGGTATAAGCCCTCTTTCGGTTTTACGTTTATAATTTCTCATATCTAAAAGAAATAAACAAAAATTTAATAAAAGAAAATCTTATAGGGTTTGTGTCTCTCATCTGGCTTCACATTTCAAAAAAGTAATAAAAAAAAAAAATTGACCTTTTTCGAGACTGTAATAAATTTTATGACTTATTTTGGTAAAAATATTTTATCCTTTTAAATTTTTCAATATTTTTAAATTAAGTTAAAAAAAGTTTAAGTTCAATATGGATTTATATGTAACGAAGCAAAAAATCATAGATCCTTGATATTGCTTTCATTAAAGTTGGGAATTTCAAAATGCAAACTAGGGACCTTCAGTGAGGACAAATGTACCCTGTGACCGCGGGATGCAATTCATATGTTTTTTTTATGTCCGAAATTTTCAAGTCCACACTGTAAGTAATTATTACAGACAATTGCAAATCCCTAAAAACTAAGTATATATGTATAGTTTCAGGTAATATTTTTCTGAGAATTTGAATATAGCGGAAAAATCCAATTTTAATCCAGTTATAGGACAGTAAATAATTACTACATTCATTCTTTGGGAATTAAATTAACTATATAATTACGAAAATATCAAATATTATTAATTAAATTCTGCCCCACACCCGTTTTGAAAATATGGCTATGTAAATTGTTCAAAAATGGTTTAAAAACGCACTTAAGTTTTTCAAATTTTCAAAGGACCAAAGGATCTGTGATTTTTTGCTGTTATTATAATTAAATAATATTTAATCCCACAGGAACATTTAATCGGGATAAGATTATACCATGTGTTAGATCAGGGTAAATAGTGTCTCTGTGTGTACTAAATTTCATCGACTTCGATTTAGTTAGTTGGATGTGATTTAGCAGTTGATTTTGTTTCTACCGGGAACCTTCAATCGGGATAAAACTATCCTATGTATTATTATTGCTACTGCATTCACTATGAATTTCCATAACCATTTCAACACATTTTTATAATATAACTAAGTCTGACCCGCGGCTTCACCCGCATTGAGTTAACCCCCCCCCCTTTGTGTCTCCCCATCTTCCCTCGGAAACCTTCAATCGGGATTAAGCTATCCCGACTAAAACTATTTCAAAATTATTACTATATGTGTTCATAGTAAATAACGTTTGTATATTAAATTTTATCAAATTCGATTCAGTCATCCTACAGGAACCTTTAATCAGGATAAGATTAGCCTATGCGTAAATTCAGGATTAATCATGTCTGTGTACCAAATTTTATCAAATTCGGTTTAATTATTTGGACATGATTTTGGAATTTCTTTTGCATCCCCTGGGAACATTCAATCGGGATAAAACTATTCTACGTGTTATTAAAATTCTAGCTACATGTGCTCGTAGTAAATAGTGTCTCTATATTATATTTAATCGAATTCGGTTCAGTCATGCCACAGGAACCTTTAGTCGGGATAAGATTATCCTATTTGTTAACTCAGGATAAATAATGCCAGTGTACCAAATTTCATCAAATTGAGTTTTGTTTTTTGGGGTGTGTTTGAATAATTGTTTTTGTATCCCTCAAGAACTTGCAACCGGGATAAAATTTGAACATCGAACAAATTTAAACATCTAAACATCCAAACTTTCACATTTATAATATTATTAAGATATTAATTTTTAGTTAAGTTACATATAAACCCATATAGAACTTAAAATTTTTTTTAACACAATTTAAAAATACTGAAAAATTTAAAAGGATAAAATATTTTTACCAAAATAAGTCATAAAATTTATTACGGTCTCGAAAAAGATCAATTTTTTTTTTATTACACTTTTGAAATGTGAAGCCAGATGAGAGACACAAACCTGTAAAAGTGTAAATTTCAAAAAGGTAAGTTTTTCGGGATATAATTAATGTATTTTATATTACTGACCACATGTTTATTTAAGTAAAAAAGTATTTTTTTTACGAAAAGAATTTATAATATGCACTATCAAAATATTCATGTTTGTTATATTTGGGAATTCCTTACATCACATGTATGACATAACGTGTACGACGTTGCTCAAGTTGCTCAAGTTGTTCAATATCGGATATTCGATTTTAGCTTTGTATTTTAGACAATGAAATCCGGAGTAAATTAGTGATTTTGAAACATTTATAGAAAAATATCTAATTGTTAACAATTTAAAATATTTTCTTTTTTTCCCACCAGTGTATGACAACCATGACAATTTATTGTTTTCTCAAAATATATATATATATATATATATATATATATATATATATATATATATATATATATATATATATATATATATATATATATATATATGTATATATATATATATATATATATATATATATATATATATATATATATATATATATATATATATATATATGTATATATATATATATATATATATATATATATATATATATATATATATATATATATATATATATATATATATTTTAGATATGCCTCGCAACTACATACCAAGTCGTTTAAAAACTTACAAGAAATATGATTCACAAGTTATAAACGCTGCACTTGAGGAATATAATAAAAGTAAGAACTCGTTATGGACGATTGCAAAGAAATACAACATTAGTAAGTCAGTATTGCACGGGCATAGTATAAGAGAAATGAAAAAACAGGGTAGCCAAATGGCTTTAAACGAAGAAGACGAGGAATATATAGTACAGTACCTAAATGTCTGCTCTGAATGGGGGTATCCACTCAATACTTATGATTTACGCGTTTTAGTCAAAGGATATTTAGATCGATTAGGAGTCAATGCAAAAAGATTCAAGAATAACACGTCAGGTAAGGATTTTATAAACAATTTTTTATCAGGACATAAAAATGAACTGTCACAACGAATAAGCCAAAACATTCTACGATCAAGAGCGATGGTGTCACCTCAAATTATTGAAGAATATTTTCAAGAGCTGGAAGTGTTTTTAAAAGGAATACCATTAAGTAATATTAGCGAATTTCCAGAATGGAATTCAGCTATTACAGCCACTGCCATGACGCGACTTGAACCCGGGACCATCGCAGAAATTTGTTTTGAGGTCCCTAGGAACCGAAAAAATAATATTCACTCAAATTTATATACAATATATATATATATATATATATATATATATATATATATATATATATATATACAGGGTGTAAAGTAAATAACTCTCTTCCTTTTAACAGGTGGTTTATCTCGCTGTATAATTGCCAGAGTCATAAGAATTTTTTCAGAATTCTCTATTTGAAAAAATCGCATCTCAGCCAGCTCATCGTTTCATATAAATTTCACTGAATACGCCTCTGACTAAACTACAGTTATTTACACCCTGTATAGTAAAAAATTTTTTAGAATATAAATAAAAAAAAATTAAAAATAGATATTGTTTTTTTATCATGTTGTGTAAACATCCGTACGTATTTACTATCTATTTGACTAATTTGTACCATATTGTTCAGAAAAAAGTTAACAGTTTCTCACAAATTCCGATTAAAATATGTTTATGAAATATTAATTTAGTTTTCCCACTTTTGTGGTTTCTGATATCACAGAACATTACGATTATTACAAAAAACAACTTTGACAGTATAAAAATATTGTTGCATTACACAATACAAATTTAACACGATGAAATCACGAAAAATTATAACGAAATGGCCAATTGATACACTGTTTTCACAACTTAATAATTAGTCAGGTTTTATTTGGCATCCTACAACGTCAGTGACTTTACAAAGTAAGTTTTCAAAAATCAAAAACATTTTTCTTTTAATTATCAACAGAAGAGAAAATAACTAATTTCACATATACATACATAGATACACATATACATAGTTTGCAATCTCAGATTCACTTTGACAGAATTAAAATGAATACCTAATTCAGTCAGAACTATTTAAGAACTAACTTAATTTCGTTTTTATTGCATTAATTTTAACAAAGTACATTTGAAGTTGAATTTTATTTTTAATGCTTAATTTAATAACACAAGTTTGAAAAATTATTGGTTGGGTTGTTTAATTTTATTAATATGTATTAAAATTTTTATTAAAGAAAAGAAAATTTAACTACACGGCACGTGATGGGTAAACTTTCATATGATTTTTGATTGTACTGCATGTAGCAGTTGACAGCATCTTAGATTAACTACATTATATTGGTTTATTTGCAATCACTATTTTTTAGTTTAAGTGGTGGTATCTTTTTGTGATCTGTAATTGTGTATGTATACCATAATATTTTTAAAAAATATTAGTTCTTAAGGTGCGGATACACCAAAAAAACATTTACTTCAAATGTTTCTAATTTATTGTTTGCAATTGTTTTTAACTGTTTGCCAACATACTGTCTCCACTGAATAAACAATTACAAACGTACTTTTATATCTCTAAATAAATACATATGTATATCACATTTAAAAAATGACTCCAAGTAAAGAACTTCTTGTTAGCACTTTGTCGTTCGTAATAATCTCTCATCAAAAAAGAAAAAAGAAAATATAAATTTTGGATACCTAATTTTTTTAAAATAAGAAGTTTTCTACAGTTATTAACAGACTTAAAAGCAGAACTTAGGAGTGATTTATTTCAAAATTTTTACCGTATGTCATCGAAAGATTTAGAATTTTTAATTTCCCAAATTAGCCCAAAATTTTTTAAACGGGATATTAACTACATAGACTGTATACCCGTTGACGTTAGACTAGCGATAATGTGTTTTAGCTACAAGAGATTCTTACAAAAGCCTTATGTATCTTTTTCGAATTTCTACGCAGTTAATTAACAAAATAATTCCCGAAGTAGGCTCAGCCTTCTTTTTTGGACTTTTCACTTCTGAGAGTTCCCGTTCGGCGAGAGTAGAAAATTCCGCGCTTCCTGTCCTTTAATTTCATTATAATAAAATTTATTGGTAGTTTGCCATATTTCTGGTTTTGATTTATAAAACTTGATTAATTGCAGCAACTTTTAATTATCTCAATCCATTTTTTTTACTCGTTTATTAATTTAAAATTACAATAATCCTTTTTAAAACACAAAACTATGCTGTTATATTTACAACAAAGTAACATAAAACAAGAAAAACACAAAACGGACCAAACAACGAATTCCCTTTGATGTACCGACTTTGGTCGAAACACTGACAAACATTAGTAAACAATTGCAAACATTCGTGGCGATCGTCTCCACCAAAAAATTTTGTGTTCGCAAACATTTACAAACAGTTTCCGTGCTCGGTGGACCTATACCTTTAGAAACACATAAACTCAATCACAAATAAAAGAACAAGTTAACATGTTTATACAAATACAAAATAGGGTAATAAATTATTAAAGGAGCAGTGTCTAAATACGTACATCAAGTGCGTATTAGACACACGTTAAGAGTGGGTTGTTTAGTGATTAATGATTTTTACACATTTCATGATAAAATATGTGACAAAGTACATTTACAGTTTATTAAAAAAAAGATAAATATCATATATTAGACAATGTTACTTGTGCGTGCGTTACTACGCAATAATTACGTGATAATTCGTTTCCTTATATCTCTTAAAAGAATACATAAACTTTAAAGTACAATAGTTGTTAAAAGGACTTCAACTTCATTTTAAAAAATTTTCAACCTTATTTTAAAAATACTACCACATACCACCATGTGGTAGTATTTTTATAGCTACTTACAAAAAATAAAGATTTTATTCATTCAATTTCTCTTAATGATTTGGACTTGCATTGTGAAAGATGTTTTTGAATACCGAAACATACCTTAATATTTCATTTACTGTTGATCATTTTCTTTACTTTTAAATTTTTGAAAATTTAGTTGCTTATATCTCTGAAAGTTATTGACACAATTTAGCTGAAATAATTTTAATTGAGTGTTTTTAATAGTGTCTGTAATTTTTCAAACTTTTTGAATAACCAGTTTAACAATTTTGGGTAGAAAAAAAAACAATTCAGTTTTAAACTCAGCATTTCGTAAGCAGGGTTAAAAATTAAAAATAGTAAAAGAAACCTTTATTTTACGAATCATTTCTAGCGATACCCCGATTCATACGATGGGGTAAGTTTTAAGATAGTTTTAATCTCCAATTTCCCATACGAAAAGGTACCTTAAAAAATTAAGAAAAAATACTTTTTTGCTGTGGATTAATTAAGATCTCTATTTGTAGCATGTATTTGCAAAATTTCATATTTATAAATCCAAAGATGTAGAAAAATATGCCAACAAATAAACATCAACTAATTATAATGTTCTTGGGAACCCTAAAAAAATTGTATACCTATCACTGTCTTTAGTACATAATAATGTAAACATAATAAAAATTATGTATCTGTATGAGTAAGTTAACTACATACATATCAACAAAATCGGTAAAGACCATTGATTGCACACAGTTTACATTCTTTGGTTCCCATAACATAACAGTGATTACTCATTATGATTGTGGAGGTCAAAAGAACATTTTCAAATGATGTAATTAAATTAGGTTTGTTCCGACCATAGAGTAATAGAGACAACATATCTATGCCTACACTACTGGAACCAGTGTAACATGTAAGAGATAGACAATATGTTGTATACACACACTGGGTTTACATTGTATTAGTGCGATTTTGTGTATTTGTGTGAGTAACGCAGATAGTAGGGGGGTCACGTGGCTCAGTTATTGCATACATAGCTATGACAGCATACGCATGTACTAGGGAATGTAACCATACCAACAACAATCAAGTCCATTATCGTGTGGTTGATCTTCAATCATCGACTGCTACTGACAAACTGACAACTAAGAAGCCTAATGAGCACAGAAGTACACACTCGTGATTTCAGAAAAGAGATAGTTGCGGGGTCTCTGTCCTCTGTGGTTCCGACATGCTATATTTTATAATACGTGTATTTGCACATCCCTAATTCCCTAATTCAGTTATTTGTACAATGTGTACATATGTATTATTCAATATTCCAACGGTACATGCGACAAGCTGCAAACTTTTGATTGACTGTCTAAATTGTCCAAGGATTTTTTAATGAATTTTTAGTTCGTTTTTTTTTTTTTACTTATTGTTATCTCTGTCTTTTGACACTTTAAAAACAACGGATTATAGGTAAATTCAAAATTGTAAAGATGCACGTACACGCTAAGTTGGCATACACAGTTTTGTATTATCCAAATTACGTGCAAATTACTAGATAACATTTTGTCAATTAGATGTATACCTATATTTTTACTTGATCGAGTTTTTAATTTTATCATCAGAGGCGCGAGTGAAAATCTTTGCGTTGTCAATAGCACCATTGAAACAAAACTAGTGCAACATTGAAAAAAAGAAAATAGGGAAATAAATAAAAACCTAAATGGTCGTTATCACTGTTCTCATTTATTACTACAGGTACATGAACGAAAGAATTCGATAATTATTTCAAGAGAGCCAAAAAATTTGAACTAAAAGTTATATTTACGACACTGTGGAAGAAGACAGTATCCATTAAATGTCAACAATTGTTTTTAAATATACCACCACTAGGTACATTACAAACATGTTTGTGTCTTGTTTATTGTCGTGCATGGGCATAAATAAATCATATACATCTTTTATACTTGTCGAAAAATGGATGTTGGAACAAACCTAGTATCAGTTGTCTTACATTTTAAATAAATATACGTATGTAGCTACTACTGACCTAAAAACTGTCATAAATATAGGTATCCTACTAAAGACGGTTCTACACGATGCTACGAACACCTTCCAACATTGGACGTTCGATGGTTCATCGCATCGTGTGGCCGTAGTTCGAACCTACGAGTGTCCAATGCCGAGCGTCAAACATTCGCATTTGGCCAGGTCCCGCTCGATATCGGTATTTTTGCACCGAGTCAAAGGGATGCTTCGAACGTTTGAAGGTCAATGTTGGTAGCGTTGGTTGGTTCGACTCAGCAGCTGCACGACTCGTTCATGTGAAGAGAGACAACATCAGTGTATAACATTCGATTCACCGTGTAGCAGATACATTCGTCGCACCAACTATCGAACTTAATTGCCTCAAACGTTCGATCGAACGTTGGAAGGAACGTTCGTAGCATCGTGTAGAACCCGCTTAACCCAAATATGTATTATAAAGTTTTTTATAACAGTAATCACATATACGTACATACATAAAAATTTAAGAAAGATTCTAATTAACAAATTGTTTAAAATCAATTTTTTTATAGAAACTTTTGAAATCTTTAGTGTGCAATATACTTATATTTTCTTTACTTTTGGATTAATAGGTACAAATTTAAAATGAAAGTTTTAACAAGAAAAACTAATATTTATCTTATTTTTGGAATAATGAAAAAATATTCTTTTAAAGAAACTGCATTACCTGTGAGTATTTGTATGATTAACAAGTAGACACTATCTACTAAACAAAAAAATAATACTATAATGTTCGGTATAATTTTTAATTTGGACTGGTTAATAATAATTGTTTTTATCTATTTTAAAACATAGTAATTCATTTAATTTATAATTAATTACTATAAATGTTTCAAATTTTAATTTTTTTTTAAATTATGCTGAACTAAATTTTGTATTTTGGTATGAAATATGAGGTGAAATTGTTTTGCTACAAATTTTGTTAAAATTTTTTTGGACGCTGCTGTGCAGGTATTTTCAAAAGATTCCATAAATAAGTACATAAACATATTTTGTTGACAAAAAGTTCAACATTCAAAAAACCAAAAAAAAAAATATGTTAGGCAGTCAGAGCCTGATTAAGGTTTTTTTTCTTGGGGCCATTTTTTAACACGTTTTTGACGATCAAATATTTCTGAAATGAAACTTGATCGGGACAAATTAACCAGCAAAACTTAATTAGTAAACTGAGACCTTTCTCCCCTATTTTTTCGGAGAGTTATAT
>JAPWDM010000020.1:4772674-5080174 GCA_035578155.1 Brachynemurus nebulosus | reverse complement strand
GATATCGATCGTTAAACTTGTATTTAAGGTTACCCTTTACCCGAAAGTTAGGCTAGTTATGACAATAAACTTCGATTTTTGATATAAAAACTAAGTGATGAGATTAGTTAAGGTTACCCTTTGCCCGAAGGTTAGGCCAGTTTTGACAATAAACTTCGATTTTTGATATAAATATATTTCACCAATATTTCATATATTACTTGTATTTGTGTATGGTGTAATATTTTGGTGAAATATTGGTGAAATATATTTATATCAAAAATCGAAGTTTATTGTCAAAACTGGCCTAACCTTCGGGCAAAGGGTAACCTTAACTAACCTCACCACGTAGTTTTTATATCAAAAATCGAAGTTTATTGTCATAATTAGCCTAACTTTCAGGCAAAGAGTAACCTTAAATACAAATTTAATGATTGATATCTCGAAAACTAAGGCGAATTTCGAAATTTTTTACTCTTTATTTTTACCATTGTTGTTCATACTTTTTTTGTGAATTCCAAATAATATCTAACAATAATACGCAGTCATTTCGAAATTTTCAACGATAAATCTAGTTGCGATAGAATTATGTTATGAAAACGTCAAATACAGCTGTTTTCACCAGGGATGTACAAAATCAATAAAAATTAATAAAACAAAATGCCAGAAACAAAAAAGAAAAAAATAAATTTTGTTAGAAAAAAAATAAAACACAATGTTACACATTTGATATTATAAACTGGCTAAGTAACAAAATCAGAAATAAAAAAAAAAAAAAAAAAACAGTTGTCTATTAAATCAATCAATGTTCAATTTCAATCAAATTGTCTAATTTACAAAATCAGAATCTTTTTAACCAAAACAAGATACTCAATCAATTTTATTCTCTATTGTTCTTCTTTGGATTCCAAATTGTTTTTCAGTGTATAATGTTGTAATTTGTTTACTTTTTACCATATCAATTGCTAGATTTAACATTCTGCAGAATAATTTTTGTATGTCTTTGCACCAATTTTCTTCTTATGATGTTTACCAGACCTTTTGTATAAATGTAAACCTATAACAATGTTTTTTACTTTAATATCTCAATTCGTGTAAAAATATAATGCAATTCGTATATTTTTGACAACCCTAACTGTTGGCAGCCCTGATTGGTAAAGTTGGGATTTGTTAAAGGACTCTAATTTTACCAAATTTGCTATAATATTACCTAAATAAATTATTCGATAATGCACAAATAAGAAAACTTAAAAATCATTTTATATACTTACGATGTTATGTAACTTTTCATATGATGAAATTATCTATGTCACTTGTATATTCTTTGAAATATCAACTAATTGCACACTTGCTTAAAACCAAAATGTACCATAAGAACTAAAATAAAAAAATCCAATGATTTGAAGAAATTGCGGCTGGCAATGTCAGAAAAACTTATATAACACCAGTAGTTTGTTAGAAATATCTCCATCATTAAAAAAAAGTGCTACAGAATATATAAACTATGAAATTTTAATTTTTTTAACGTAAAGTATGGTATGGTAAAGTTAGGTTTAATAGGTAAAGATAGGGTGTTTACGGTACCAGGGAGAAGTGTATGTGAAGACAGTTACACAAAGTACTAACGAAGTTTATAATTTTTGATAAACCTTATCTCATTATAGAACAATTTTTTTAATTTTTTTTCTTGTTTAGTTGTAGATGATCGCCGAATAAAGTATTTCACTTTATTCATTTAGAAAATTTACGGTATTAAAATTAATTTAACTTATAAATTCAGACTTTTTTTTAAATTTTGAATTTATTTTAGAAAATGTTATTTTTCACTGAATTTTTTTCTTTTTATTTCTAAATGGTTGTTTGAGAAATGATACCATTTTTTTCTACTTAAAAATATATTTTTATATTATAAAATTCATTTAATTTACGTAAATGATTTGGAGTTGAAAATTTAATTTTTTTAAATTTTGAGCTTTTTTATTGACTATTTTTATCATTTATTTTTCTATTCACATAACTATTCGAGAAGTTATTTAATTTTTGTTACTTAAGAAAATTTATCGGTAGGTATTTAAGCTTATTTATGTAATTGCTATGAAGTTTCCAGTTTACTTTTTTAAATTTTTAATTAACTTTGAATTAACTTTGAAATAATTATTTTTTTTATTTTTATTAACTTTAATTAACTTTGAAATAATTATTTGAAATAATTTTTAATTAACTTTGAAATAATTTAATTATATATTTCAAACCTGTTATTGTCTGTAATCTAATTAAAACAATAAAAAAATTAAATAATATAACGTGTTTGTTGTTGGATTGTATTTTGTTGCTTCTATCTGCAAATAAGCCTACAGTTTAATCGTATTCAACAATATTTTATTACAATGTTTTCCAAATTGTGTTGCGCAGGACATTGATGATTCGTAAGCAGTCATGGAGTGTATTTAATTTTTTTTTTTGTACGTTTCGGTTTTTTTGCTCACCAACTGTATTTGAATTAGTATTCTACAGAAATTGTAAACTTAAAGTGTTCCGCGATGAAAAAATTTGGCAAACATTGTTTTACTACCTATGTACAAATAAATTAAAATTTTAAATTAGGTACCTAGCTAAAAATTTAGGGGTCATACACAATCAATGAAATAAGGAATTAAGATTTAAGAAATAAGATTTAAAAATTATGCCATCTAGTGACGTTGAATGGAACTGTTAACTTAACTGCTCATAAGTAAATGTATTTAGGTATTTTTGTACATCAGAATTCATGAAAAAGTAACGTTCGTGATGACTATTTTGTCACTAAGTGAAAAAAATCACGAATTTTGCCGTAAAAAAATATCTACATATTTATATCTATGACCAGTTACGTTAAAGTTCCATTCAACATCACTAGATGGCATACTCCTTAAATCTTATTTCTTAGGGTGTCTACACAATCAATGAAATAAGGAATTAAGATTTAAGGAGTATGCCATCTAGTAATGTTGAATGGAACTTTAACGGAACTGGTCATAGATATAAATATGGAGGTATTTTTTTTACGGCAAAATTCGTGATTTTTTTCACTTATTGTTAGTGACAAAATAGTCATCACGAACGTTACTTTTTCATGAATTCTGATGTACAAAAATACCTAAATACATTTACTTATGAGCAGTTAAGTTAACAGTTTCATTCAACGTCACTAGATGGCATACTCCTTAAATCTTAAATCTTATTTCTTAAATCTTAAATCTTTAATCTTATTTCTTAAATCTTAATTCCTTATTTCATTGATTGTGTATGACCCCTTACATCCAACTGAGAGGTGAACCTCTTCGCTACTGACGTTTTAAAATCTTACGTCAATGACAATGAGTATACATTTGTCCAGCATACTGGGCAAAAATTTAAACAAGCGTTTATTTTAATTAAAATTTTTAATAAATAATATTAAGAAGTTTTTAATTATTTCTCAACAAAAAAGAAAAAAATTTAACATAACCTAAATTTGATGTACAATCATATATGTAGTATCGTAGGTATATGGCCAATCCCTATAAGAGGCAGTGGTTCCGATGAAGTGAGATGGATAGACATCGGGCCGAAGTACTTAAGTTGTTTTGCGCAGGTACTTCAATTAATAGTGGCTTCCGTGGCTTCAATAGATAAATTTTGCGGGTATTTTAAACTGATATAAGTTTAAAAATTTTGATGTGCAAAATTTTTTTTATTTGATAAAATTTAAAAATGTAAAAAACTGTATGTCAGACGTTGTAAATAAATATAAAAGTATTTTGGTTATATAGGTACTTGAAAATTATTTTTATTTAATTTATTCAAAATTTTTTTATTTTCTTTTTTAGCTAAATATAATTTCTTCGTTTTATTGTTTACTGTTTATATTTTTGAAAATATACGTATTACCAAATTTTTTTTATTTTTTTTATTTATCATAGTTTCCCATTATTTTTTTTTGGGGGGGGGGATCAACTTATTTAACATTATCATTAAAAAGACATTAGTAAAAGCTACAAACTTAATTACTAAAAATCCCCCTTTTGACTTAAAAATCACACCGAAACAACAATTTATATAAATATCATGGTGCCTACAGATTTTTAAAGTTCAAATTCCCCGACTTTTCCAGGTTTTCCAGGAATTTTATTAAAAAATTCCCTGACTATTTTGTGAAAAATGTCACTCTACTTTATTACAGAACAGCTAAAAAAAATTCTTAATAACTTTTTAACACTTTTTCTTAAAAAAAGTAAATGAAGAGCAAAAAAAAATTAGCAATTGTAGAATTAATTATTTATTTATATTTTATATTTCGGTAGTAAAAAGGCAAAAGGGGCTATCTGATATAATATAAATTTTACAGAAGAGACGAAATAGTGTGAAGCATGTGAAGAGACAAAATATCATAATTGGGAACTGTGACTAAAAAAATGAAAAAAATATAAATTTTTCGTTTGGAAGTTTTACTAAACGGTTAATACTTCCATCAGCACTTCATAAGCATATGGAGAGTTTTTTTTTCTTTTTAAAATTTTTCTAAATTATCACAGATGACTCCTTTTGCTTATTCTGTTAACTTTAGTATCCTTGAGCCAAGAGTCATACCGTTTTGCCATGTCAAAGTTACTACTTTTTGATACTTTTTTTTGACAAAAAAGCAATTTCAATAACAACTGCAGATGGATCCTTTTGCCTTTTTACTACCGATTTACATCTTATATGGATGGTAATTAAAAAAAACAACACTACTCAATTTAGTAAATACAAATTTTATTATACAAATAAAAAAAAAAGTGTAGAAATATTGAACATCCAATTTTTACAAAATTTGTTGAAAAAGTCAAAGGTCAATGATAAAAAAAATAAAATTCGAATCGTTTTTATATAAAAAGTACTTTTTATTTATTGTAAGAGAAAGAAAATGAACAAATTTACTTATTTTATACTGAAAAATATTAACAGATATTGTGTTATTAAATGTAAACGGTCAGAGTGATACTGACATGAAGAGTGGAATCTCTCTGACTGCTGAACAAAATAAAATGAATCTGATTTTTGCAGCAGTGCACGCGGTGCACACCAGTGTTATATTATATGATATGCGTGTGATTGCGACTCCGTATTTATCGATATTTAGTAAAAGAAATAATAATGCGATCTTCAATCCAAAATCATGTATCTTCAATCCAAAATCATAATAATTCTTGATTAACGCTGTTTAATTTGTCAGGAGCTACAATAAAAAAAAAATATAAACAATTGTAATTTTTCATAAATTTGATACACGCATACCTTCATGATCATTTCCATTTAAGCATACATCTACATTTTCTAAAAAATTGAAATTTTTCTCCTGAAGGATAGAAAAGTCCATACTACTTTTTGATGATGAATTGTAAGTACAAGTACTTAAACTTTTAATACAGTTGTTTGTCTTCTCTACAATGTTGGCACCAAATGTCGTTACCTTACTTTCTTCAATAGTGTTATTTATTACAAAATTTTCACGCAGATTAACAGTATGTTTTTTGCTAACATTATCATTTACAGCGTTACTAGCAGAAGAAGACGGCTGAATTATATTGATAATTTCTTCATTCATATTCAAAATTTCATTTGTTACTGATTCTGGTAATGATCTGTAGCGATGGCTCGTTCCAATTTTTAACGGAGTTGTAAGAAACAATTTAGGAACTGCATTACGTTTTACAGACTTTACTTTTCCAAAAATATTTGATTCACAGACATCTTCAGCAGCAAAATGAACAGAACAAATGTAAATTCGTGATACATCGTCACTCAAATTTAATCCACAGGCACTTAACCATTTCAAACGTAGATTCATATCTTTTGGAAAACTGAATTTAATAAAATGTAAATTGTTTTTAGAAAAAAAATGCCAATTGCAAAACTAAAAGATTTTCATACACGTGTAATGAAATATTGTCAATTACAGATGCTTTTCTATTACACAAATAACACATTCTAACCATTTTTAAAAATATTATATTACAAAAATATAATAAAAAATTTAAACTTCAAAATTAAAAGAAATTTAAATAATAATAATATATATAAGTATGTATTATTAATAATTAATAATAGTGAAATAAAATGAAATAAAACGTTTAACCGCATTTGGTTTTACAAACGTCAAACAATAGTAGCGCCAAACAGCGTATTCGGCATATACGTCCAACTAATATTTCCAGCATTTTCAGTTCCACCAAAATAGTCGCATTTGCGCAAAACGAACGAAGTTCCTCCAAAGAGAGAGCTAGAACTAATATTGTTGTGCCGTGATGTTGGGACATGTTTTCATATCCAAATTCGGAAGTACTTGTATTGTGGTAATATTCACATATTGACATATTAGTAAGCTTTTTTAAAAAGCAACATAGCACACTTGTGCTTTATTTTATCTGTCTCTCACCGTTTTTGGGATACATATTTGAAAAATTCAATTTTCACCCTAATTTTTAAAGAGCGATTTCATTCTTTCCAACCGTTTTTCCGCACGTATAAAAAATACGTGTCGCTTAATTCTTACTGTTCTACAACATATTCGTTTCAATAGCGAGTAAATCAATCGACTACAAAGTTAAGTTCACTAATAGTAAACTAAAGTAATGCAAACACAAATTCTAATTAAATGACATTTTTATAATATAGATTTTTGCGAGCCGCCAATGTGTGTCTCGATAAGTGTGACTTTCATGTGTGTGTCCGGACTATGTCACACTTTAAGAAGTTCTGGTGTAGTTATATTACATAAGGTAACGGGCCTAGTTTCTAACCTTTTAAGAGTGACGGCTGAGGTTAAACGACAGTAATAAATATAAGTTTATACTTAAGAGACAATTAATAATTTTATCAACTAGTTTATGGCTTTCAAAATAAAGTCATACAAGTAAAATAATTATTTGAATTGAATTAATAATTTAAATTAATGTTTTAAAAATTGACAAAAAGGACCCAGTTTCTGACCTTCAAAATTTCTCATGTGACAGTTTTTGACCCTGACAGTGGCCTAGTTTCTGATCCTTAAATTTAAAAATAGAGTTTTTTAAAATTTAATTTATAAATAATTTTTTATTGATAAAAATGAATGTTTAATGTTATATACGAAACTGGGCCAGGGTCAATTACCGGATCTTTTACCTTATATGTGTACAATATATTGTACGCCAGTAACGCATATATGTAGTATACATATACAGTAGAACCTGTTTAAGTTGGACACCCGCGGTGCAATCAAAAACTGTCCAACATAAACAGGTGTCCAACATATGCAAAATACCAAAATCATCTACGCTTAGTAATTTTAAGGTTAACACTAATTTAGAATATAATGCAAAATTAATTATTTTTAAAGTAATACATATACACACATCTACGTATCAATATTTATTGAAATAAACTATCGAATAACAATCGTAATACATACATATTATAGATATTTAAACATTATCTTTCGTAAAAAAATCACTTATCTTTGTTTGGATACAATTTTTAGGAAAATTTTGCTTTCTAATTTGCTTTGGTGGTTCCGATGAAGTGAGACGGATAGACATCGGGTAGAGGCACTTCAGTTGTTTTGCGCAAATGCATCAATTAGTGTTTACCGTGTTTACTGTTCAGATTGGTTCATATTACCACCAAAAAAGTCGCATTTGCGCAAAACGAACAAAATACTTACAAATCTGCACCGTGATGTTGGGACGTTTTTTTCATATCCATTTGGCTCATAGATATATGAATAGTATGGATGCGCCCCTACCTACTTTTTAGAAACATTCAGTTGAAGTCACCACTAACAGCAACTGGAGACTAGTAGTCGTCAGTATTACTTTGGTTTTAATCAAGTATTGTACAAATTTGACTGTGATTATTTTAAAGTTTTAATTTTTTTTAAAAATGGTTATGTGCGTTGCTTATGGCTGTAACAAATCTACGAATAAAATCCACGAAGGAATTCATTTTTTCCGGTAAGTAAATATTTGAATTTAATTCTCACTTGTTAAAATTGGAATTAAACTTAATTTTAAAAAACTTTATGTTCGGATTCTTACTAATCATAAATTATTACATATTTTATCTACAATTTAAAATAAGTTTTTTTTTTGTCTAATGCATGGAAATATTTTAAATTCTATTTTTTTGTGTGAAAATGTTAATTTTGTTAATTTTAAATAACGGCGTCCTTAGCAACCACTATGGCTACCCTAGCAACGGCCAGTGGCGTAGACCCACTACTTTAAATAAATATGTCTTATGTATATTTTAAAATAGAATGATGAAAGAAAATAGAGTATAATTTTTTGGATTTTTTTTTCTGATATTACAAAAATTTATAATTTTATATATGAATTGATGATGATACCTTAATAGTAGGGGTGTGCGAATAGTGCTCGAATCGAATCGAATCGAATAGTGCTATTCGATTCGATTTCGAATCGAATAATTAGACTGTTCGAATAATTCGAAAAATCGAGTTATTCGAAGAAAAATCGAATTATTCGAAAGAAAACGAATAATTCGATTTTTTCGAATAATTCGATTTTTCGAATAATTCGATTTTTCGAATAATTCGATTTTTCGAATAATTCGATTTTTCGAATTATTCGTTTTTTTCGAATAATTCGAAAAAACGAATTAGGTATTCGTTTCATTTTTTCGGATAGCTCGAACTTTTTATTTTTTTATTTCTAAGACTCAAACATACTAAGAAGTTTAATAATATGTAACTTTAATAATTTATATAACTATATTAATATAGTTTCATTTACAGAGCAAATTCATCCAAAAAATAATTACTATGCTATACTTTCAACATATGTTTGAAATGGCGGAATTTGAAAACCATTTGGTACAATTAATTAAAGCAGTAAGCTTAAATTATTTAAATATTAGATTTTTTTATATTACAAAACAAAATATAGAACCATCTGTACGAAATTTTTACACTAAATTAATTATTTTTAAAAGCCAATAATAATAAATTATTAATCGAAATATTTAATGTGTTAACACATTTATTGTAAATATTAATTAAGTATTGAATGTATATAAATACAAAAAATATAAATATATTAAATAATTTTAAGTTATTATTTTATATTTTTATATGACAATTATTGTTGTAACCAAAAATACAATTAAAAATAAAAATTTTGAATAATTCGTTTTTTATTTAAATATATAATTTTAGGACGCTACTGACTTTGACAAACTGGAGACTCTTGCTTCACTTAAGATTGCATAGGTGATATCTATACTATTCATATATCATTGATTTGGCTATATATGTATACTACATATATGTTGTTTTCCGTACAAGATAGTCCTCCTTATATCTACCCTCCATATAAGCTCCATATATTCATCCTTTTATCGTCTTTTTTGACCCCAATTTTTCATAGAGAAGAAATTATATAATTTTTGTTATTTTTCAAAAACCACCGACATTTTCAAAATTTTTTGAATACTGTGATAAAGTGACCATCCTCGTATACATTTTTAATATATCAAAGATTAGGTACTCATAAAATAAATACAAAAAAATACGGTGTGAAGTCTGAATTCGTGCCTATTCCTTCCGCTCTACGGTATTTTTTCAAAAACAACCGATATTTTCAAAATTTTTTGGATACTGTGATAAAGTGACCATCCTCGCGTAAATTTTTAATATATTAAAAATTAGGTACTCAAATATACAAAAAAATACTCTGTGAAATCTGAATTCATGCCTATTCATTCCTATCTACGATATTTAAAAGCAACAAATGACGTCGTAGATAATACCCCGAAATGACGAAATGCATGTTTAACTGGTTGACGGTCATTGACGCTGTAAGACGTCAAGTGAAATCTAACTAACTGTGATACGACGCTCTGCCGTGTCACACTAATCTCACGTATCTCAGAAATGATAGTTTGGAGAAAATTTGACTTGAATAAAATATCAGATGATCTTAATTATCTTAGACATTATTTAATATCTGAGATAATTAATTTTATTGTCAATATATATACTAGGGATTGAGTAGAATCCTTTAAACGTTGTTACGCGTAACTGTTGTATCTCAAGATACATGACATTCGTGTGACACGGCAGCGCTGTACCACGTCAATAATTCAATTAAAGTGTATTTATTTGTCAAAACAGTGTATAAGTTGGTCATTTCGTCATAAGTCTTCATTACCGTCATCGTGTTAAAACGTTAAATCATAAAAAGCATTGAATTACATATCGCGCGTTTTCTGTCTCAACCTCGTATATCAAAAACTACATGTTTTAGGACATACAAAAATCATATTAAATACTGTATTTATACATATACTTATCTATATATATTTATATATATAGGTAGCCAACATCAATGGGTGTAATTAGCATAAATCTTAAGTTCATAGTGATGAAGATACATATTTAAATACGTTTTGTTTCTGTGTCCAAAAATTGGGATTTTTCAGATACGAGGTTGAGACAGAAAACGCGCGATATATAGGTACAAGGGGTCAAACTAGATTGTCTAAGTCTCTGTTCCACTTGTAATGAGTTTATGACGTAAATCTCCCCACTCTATTTGTGTAGATACACACTGTTTGCAGTGTATTAGTTTGGTGTTTTTTAGTAGTGTGCGTATTTACGCACACTACCGCAGTACACGTGGTACACGTATTACCAGAGAGAGCTGTTCAACGTGTTGAACCAACAATGGTAACAATGTAAATATAATGCACTGTGGGTTCGACGACGGACACCACGGACACGGACTGACTAATGCCTTAAGCTGTGACACGACTCCAAATGACTCCGCGCCAATTACACGTTTTTAATGTTTAGTTGGTTTCTAGTGTTCTATGTATAGGTATTATTTTTATTATGTATATGTATATTATGTTTAGTGCAATGACGTAGGTGGACTAGTCATTTTGTTAAGCGGGTTCTACACGATGCTACGAACGTTCCTTCCAACCATAGAACACTAGAAGCCAACTAACATCAAAAAAGTGTAATTCGCTTGGAGTCATTTGTAGGCCTGTCACAGCTAAGTCATGTAGTCAGTCGCTGTCCGTCACCGAACACACAGTCCATTATATTACATTGTTAGACATTGTTAGTTGAGCAGCACACATTTCTCTCTCTGGTAATACGTGTGGTGTAGTAGTATGTGTAAATACGCACACAGACGCAACCATTAAACCAATACCACTGCAAACAGTGTGTATCTACACCAATAGAGTGGGGAGATTTACGTCACAAACTCATTACAAGTGGAACAGAGACATAGACAATCTAGTTTGACCCCTTGCTTCCAACGTTCGATCGAACGTTTGAGGCAATTAAGTTCGATAGTTGGTGCGACGAATGTATCTGCTACACGGTGAATCGAATGTTTGATCCAATACGAATGATGATGTGTTGGTACTCAGTGGCGAGGCTGTTATCTGTCTGATGTTATCTCTAATGTTATACACTGATGTTGTCTCTCTTCACATGAACGAGTCGTGCAGCTGCTGAGTCGAACCAACCAACGCAACCAACATTGACCTTCAAACATTCGAAGCATCCCTTTGACTCGGTGCAAAAATACCGACATCGAACGGGACACGACCAAATGCGAACGTTTGACGCTCGACATTGGACACTCGTAGGTTCGAACAACGGCTACACGATGCTATGAACCATCCAACGTCGAATGTTGGAAGGTGTTCGTAGCATCGTGTAGCAGCGGCTTTAGATGATCTGAAGCTAAACACTGGTGCTCCTACTGTCAGTTTTTTAGTAGTGTGTGTGTTGTTTGCATTGACAAAATATCTGCATCTCGTTTTATTTTACATGTGTGTTAATGTGTGTGAATATGTGTGTAGGCCTCATTTCTGTAATATTCACGTAACATGACATAAACCATAGAACACTAGGAGCCAACTAATATCAACGAAGTGTAGCTTGCTTGGAGCTCTTTGTAGGCCTGTCACAGCTTTAGTCATGTAGTCAGTCGCTGTCCGTCACCGAACGCACAGTGCATTGTATTACATTGTTAGACATTGTTAGTTGAACAGCACACATTTCTCTCTCTGGTAAAGCCGGTTCTACACGATGCTACGAACGTTCCTTCCAACGTTCAATCGAACGTTTGAGGCAATTAAGTTCAATAGTTGGTGCGACGAATGTATCTGCTACACGGTGAATCGAATATTTGATCCAATACGAATGATGATGTGTTGGTACAAACGTTTATTCAGTGGACGAGGCTGTTATCTGTCTGATGTTATCTCTAATGTTATACACTGATGTTGTCTCTCTTCACATGAACGAGTCGTGCAGCTGCTGAGTCGAACCAACCAGCGCAACCAACATTGACCTTCAAACGTTCGAAGCATCCCTTTGAGTCGGTGCAAGAATACCGACATCGAGCGGGACATGGCCAAATGCGAATGTTTGACGCTCGACATTGGACACTCGTAGGTTCGAACAACGGCCACACGATGCGATGAACCATCGAACGTCCAATGTTGGAAGGTGTTCGTAGCATCGTGTAGAACCGGCTTAATACGTGTGTTGTAGTAGTATTTGTGAATACGCACACAGACGCAACCATTAAACCAATACCACTGCAAACAGTGTGTATTTACACCAAAAGAATGGGGAAATTTTACGTCACCCACTGGCGACAAGTGGAACAGTGTAATTTGGTTACTAGTATGGTCGGTATGGTCCCTTGACAGTTGACATATTAAACTGTATGCCATCTCCACCCCACCTCCGTGGTTTAGTGAGTGTGGTTTAGTTTTTATCAAGGGGTCAAACTAGATTGTCTATGTCTCTCTTCCACTTGTAATGAGTTTATGACATAAATCTCCCCACTCTGTTTGTGTAGATACACACTGTTTGCAGCGTATTAGTTTGGTGTTTTTTAGTAGTGTGCGTATTTACGCACACTACTGCAGCACACGTATTACCAGAGAGAGCTGTTCAACGTGTTTAACTAACAATGGTAACAATGTACATATAATGCACTGTGCGTTCGACGACGGACACGGACTGACTAATGCCTAAGCTGTGACACGTCTCCAAATGATTCCAAGCCAGTTACACTTTTAGCGAATTTCCAGAATGGAATTCAGCTATTACAGCCACTGTCATAACGCGACCTGAGCCCGGGACCATGGCAGAAATTTGTTTTGAGGTCCCTAGAAACCGAATATAATATTCGCTAAAATTTATATATATATATATATATATATATATATATATATATATGTATATATATGTATATATGTATATATATATATATATATATATATGTATATATATATATATATATATATATATATATATATATATATATATATATGTGTCCGCACGATAACTCTCGAACGGAATGTCCTAGGCTTACGAAATTTGGTGAAAATATTGGAAGTCCCAAACCGTTGGACGAGTTCGTTAACCAGACACGTCGGATGCCAAGAACATGGTGTTTGTTCTTGCAAAAAATTAGTTTTTTGCCAAAATTTCCACTTATTTAAAAATTTTTGCCAAATTTTTTTAGATCATTTAAACGAAGAGAAAAAATTACATAAAAAAGGTCTTTAAACTATTATTCTATGTCAACTAGTTTCCGAGAAAAATTAATTTTTATAAACGGGCATTCGTTATGTTATGCAGGATGCTGCGACAGGGGTATACCTATATGTATAATTATATGAACGAATGTGTTTGTGGTACAACAGGAAGATAGATTGTAGATAAGCACGATATAAGTCATATACGTCATACATATGTATATGTTTGTATGTTACTTATATGCCGTTTTTTAGGGTTCCGAAGAAAGTTTTATTTTTTAGAGCTCCGAAATAAATCTCCCGAGACTATAATAGAAATTTGTTTTCGGGTCCCTAGAAACCGAAAATAATATTCACTAAAATTTATGTATTAAATTTATATTTAGTTCCACACCGTTGGACAAATTCGTTAGCCAGCCATGTCGGGTGCCTAGAACATGGTTTTTTTGACCATTTTTCGTGAAAAAAATTAGTTTTTTGCCAAAATTTTCTCAAGTTAAACATTTTTTTCGACATTTATTTACACCATTAGAAAGAGGAGGAAAAATCACTTAAAAGGGTGAATAATCACAGAAAAACGGATTTTTATAAACGGAAATTCGCTATGTTATGCAGGATGCTGCGACAGGGTTTTTTGATATTAGTTGGCTTCAAGGGGCCAAACTACTGTTTAATAATATGCATCCCGATTGTAATCAAAATTTTACGTCATCAGACTGGCAGAGAGGTGGAAAGTTGTATACGTATTTAGAGTTTGTGTTGGTATGTGTAGCGTTGTGGATGTTTGTCTGTGTGATACTCTTTATGTATGCAGCTAAGTGGTCTAAGGTGGGAGTGGGTACATACACAAGAACAACAGCATGTATGTACCTGCTAACAATGAACAGTGAACAGCGTAATAATGCAAGTATACGCTTGAGGAGTCGATGGACGACTAACTAGTAAGCTGGTTACATTGTTAACACAACGCTGTGTTCGTTCGACGAAGCACACGGACTGACTAATGCCTTAAGCTGTGACACGACTCCAAATAACTCCGCGCCAATTACATGTTTTTAATATTAGTTGGTTTCTAGTGTTCTATGGTTTTTATGTATGTTTGTATGTACGTAAAAAAGAAAGAAGGACGTACATAAGAGAAATCAATATGTATACATAAATGTACATATTAACAGAAAAGAGGAGGCCAACATATATGTATGTATTTATACGTACAAATAATACAAAATACATTACAGATACGACAGATACCTATCGGCTATCACATTCATTTACTTATTGCATGTATTCATTTGACGTCTATTGGCGAGTGAAGTTGTGCAAGTTTTAACAGTTAAAATATAATACTTAAATAAAATACGGACATTGTGATTTTTATTTTACGGGTAATGGCAAATAAAAACAGTGTAAAAACTATTTATTGTGTTTCGTTTGCGTTTCTATTATGTTCTGTGTACTTAATTGATCACAGTGATTGCCTAAAGTGGGGTTCAGGTTCTAGATCAAAATCAAGATCGAGACCGAGCGGTAGTAGTAGTTCTACTTATAGCCGGCCACGACCAGCAAATCCAGATAATGTAAAATTAAGTTACGGGAATACTCATTCAGCACCAAGCCCTTCACATAATTTCGGTAGTTCATCGCATGGAACGCTCGGTAACAAGGCTCCCACAAGTTTTGGGAGCCCATCGCATAGCGGTCAAAATAAACCACCACCTACAAGTTTCGGCAGCCCATCTTATGGATCACATGGCGTTCAAAATAAGGCTTCTACCAGTTTTGGACAACCCCCACAGGGAAGTAGTTTTGGATCCCATGTAGGTGGAGCTGATCCGCCTTATCCTCCTCCTATATCCAGAAATAATGCACCAACTTCTTTTGGTACTGGTGGGGTACGACCACCTCCAAGTTATGTTCCACCTAACACAAGACCCATTGGATTCCAACCCCCACCACCCGGTGGACATATTCCAGGACCAACGCATATTCAAGGAAGTCATAGTGCACCGAATGCTCCTCCATTGCCAGCTGGTGCCAACAAACCTTTTGGAGTTCCACCACCTCCTGGAGGCCATATTCCTGCTCCTACACATATTCAAGGAAGTCATTCTTCTCTGCCTAGTGCACCTCCGCTTCCACATAACACTAATCAAAGGCCAATAGGATTCCAACCCCCACCACCTGGTGGTGCTAAATATCCTCAAGGTCCACCCGCATATTCCACACATCAACAATCTGCGCCACATCCTTATCCAGGAGCTCCGCCAGCTTATCATGCCCCTGGATCGCCATCTTATCATGCACCGCCTTCTTATAATGCTCCTCCACCTTCTTATAATGCTCCATCATATCATCCTCCAGCTTATCATCCACCCAGCTATCAACCACCACCTTATCATCCACCAAGCTATTCACCATATGGAGGTGGATATGGCGGAGGTTTTGGAGGTGGATATGGCGGTGGTTTTGGAGGCGGATATGGCGGTGGTTTTGGTGGTCCAAGTGTCTTCGGTGGTAGTTCTTACGGTTCTCCAATGTATAGAAGCTCGTCAGGTATTGGCGGTAAAGTGCTCTCTGGTATTGGAGGAGCTGTGGCCGGTGTGGCTCTGTGGGAATTACTTAGAAATCACAATAACTATAATGTGCACCGTGTTGAACATAGGTACTACGATGATCCTGGACGAGTATCGCGCGTTGACAAGCCTGATGAGATACATGCCGGAGATACGTATATTGTTACACCAAACAACGTACCATGCAATATAACAGAAACCAAAACAGAAAATGGTCGCCAGTTTTCAATTGATTGTAAGTCAGCAGATACGTTTAATGCAACCGTTATTTTGCCAAGCAATAGTACAGCAGTGATACCTTGTTCACCGGGAAGTGATGGAAAGGGATGCGTTGGAACGTTAACTGTCAATGATGAAAAATTAAAACCTGTAAACTTTGACATTGTCAACGCTACAGCATTGTTAGAAAGCACTTGTAGAAATATAACGAACAATGGAACAAAAGAAGTTATTCCGCCAGAATGTTACCCAATATTCCATCCACCAGCTAACAATACCCCAACCGCCGAATACTGGGAAGGTTTCTGTAAGAATCTTGCATTGAATTTGAATGGAACCACATCAAATGAAACATTTATACCGCAAGAATGTAATGACCTTTGGTATCCACCATCGTACTGGCAAGGCTACTGCACCACATTGCAAGTGCGACTAAATGGTACGATTACCAATGAAACTGTTATTCCACCGCAATGTTATAAAATTTGGTATCCACCGTCGTACTGGCAAGCATATTGCCGTAATTTAACCGGTGCAGGTGCTAAATTAAATCAAAGCGACATACCACAAGATTGCTACAATATATGGGCATGGGAAGACTATTGTTACAATTTGTCAATTCATTTAAATCCGCAGAACAAAACGAATATCCCTCAAGAATGCTATGATATATGGTATCCTAATAAGGAAAAGATAGTTAATGGGACCACAACAACAATCGGTAATTTATCTCTATAGTCTCATATTAAAAACTAACAACATAAATTAATATAATATTGCACGAAAGCTTTGTACTGTACAACTGTACGTGTCATTTAATTAATGCTAATTATGTGTCTTAATTCGATAACTACGTATGTACTGGGACCGCCTTCTCTGTTTTTATTTGGTAGGTGTTTTTCCTCTAACAGTAGTGCAATAGATGTTTAGTATTAGTAATTTTACATTATTAAAGAGTGATTTTCAAAAGCACGTTCGAAATTATTAAATTCTTTAAAGGGTATTATAGTTACTTTCTAAAATTTGAAAATCACTGTTTTATAACAATTTATAATGGTGATGAAATTCATATTTTTGAGCAATTATTTGTAATTGTACTATTGGTTTGAATGCAGAATAAGTGAAACTGTTACAATCGACAGCTTTCATGGTTGAATGCGCTATTTGAATATTATTTATTTTATTTGGGGACAGAAATTAAAAGCGAATTGGATTACAATTTTTTACTTACAGTTTATTAGTACAACAATATAATTATGTTTAAATTAAATATCTATATTATTTCTTTATTAAATTATTTAAAAGGGATAGGGTAGGGCGGGGTAAAAAATACACAAAATCAAATCTTTTCATTTTTCACGTAGAAAATATTTGAATTTTTAGACAAAAAAGAAATACTATATGATGTTAAATTTTTTGTATTTTAAGATTTTGCATGTTTTTTTTTTACTCAAGCCAATGACATAAATCTATAAAAAAATAAAAACCTTGTCTTTTTTTTACCCTCCAAATGGGGTAAACAAAAGATAGTGGAGGGCAAATAAAAGACAGACCTCTAACTAATAGGATACTGCACGTACATGATTGGAAAGGTAAAAAATAGGCAGCTTGGGTAATTAGCAGTACAACACTTTATTTTACAAAACTCTATCTCTACTACAAAATTTTTTATAGATATATTTAAATTTTATGTATTTTACCAAAAAACTTTAGCTAAGATTAAGCAGTAACAAAAGTCAGAAAAGGTTAACTGATGTAAAAGGCCTGACTCATAGGAAATTTCTTTAGACTTTAAATATTAAAATAGTTTTTATTTCACAAACGTACAATTAATACAAAATTTATTGTAGCTTCTTTAAAAATCAAATATGTTAATTTGAGGCTGTCTTTTCTTTACAAAAAGTAAAAAAATAAGTCAAAATAAACTATGAATGAGTTTAAAATAATAAATGTGTGCAGTAAAGCATAGTTATACATTATAAAAACAAATAAATTTTCAAAGTAAAAATTACAAATTCTCAAATAAATTAAAATAGATATCCACGGAACCCGCCTCTTCACTAACAAAAAAAATTGTTATATTGAAGAATCTTAGTATTTTTTTAAACCATAAAATATACATAAACATGTGATTATAGTTTCAAAATGAAAATCCTTGTTAATAATTTTTAATTTTTTTTTAATATTCACACCTTGTTTTGTCTTGTTTTTACCCCATTTTTTATTGTTTTTTTAACATATAAAAAAATTACAAGCAGTTGGATCACTTAAATAAAACTGTACTTTACATCACTAAAGCATGTAGAATAACAAGAAAAAAATACAGCACTATTTTATCAGATTTTTTATTTACTGAAAAAGTTTATCGTCGCGGAATGAACGTTTTTCGCTCCGGAATAACAAAGGTTTGGGAGAAAATTTTTTTATGTTATGAAACCCTCTCCAAAAAATAATTTTTTACCCCAGACAACTTAAAATACTAATGTATTTTGTTATAATAATTTGTTGAGATATTTTTATCAGGTAGCAGTAAATAACTTATTGAGTCAGCATTTGAAGAAATATAAATGAATATATTGAAGATTAAAGAACATAAAACAGATTAAATATTACATAGAAAATATTTGTGACATGTGCGTAACATGAACACAGAGAAAAAGAGAGTAGGCAGTACTACTCTAAACAAAATTAGAAAAATATATTCTTATACTTGACTAACGTGACGTAACGAATTTGGCGGAAAGATTTAAATCTAACATAATTTTTATCTATCAAATTTAACACTGTTGAGTTTAATATAAAATGGGTAGGGCGGGGTAAAAAGACTGCTCGAGTGGGGTAAAAAAAAGACATACTTATATTAAACTCAACAGTATTAAAAAAATAAAAAATATTACAACAAAATACACTAGTATTTTTAGCTGTTTGGGCCAAAAAATTATTTTTTGGAGAGGGTTTTATAACATAAAAAAATTTTCTCCCAAACCTCTGTTATCCATGAGCAAAAAACTTTCATTCCGCGACGATAAACTTTTTCAGTAAGTAAAAAATCTGATAAGATAGAGTGCTGTATTTTTTTCTTGTTATTCTACAAGCTTTAGTAATGTTAAGTACAAAATTTTATTTAAATAGTCCAACTGCTTGTAATTTTTTTATATGTTAAAGAGAAAAGAAGAAAATGTGGTAAAAAAAGACAAAACAAGGAGTTAACATTTAGGAAAATTAAAAATTATTGACAAGGATTTTCATTTTAAAACTATACTTTAAAACTAGACATGTTTATGTATATTTTATGGATTAAAAAAATACTGATTCTTCAATAAAACAATTTTTTTGTTAGTGAGGAGACGGTTTTCATGGATATCAATTTCAGCTTATTCGAAAATTTGTATTTTTGACCCATGAAAATTTATTTGTCTTTATAATGTATAACTATGCTTTAATTTTATTTTAAGTAAAGTGGTGTGAAAAAAAAGACGGCCTCAAATTAACATATTTGGTTTTTTAATGAGCTACAATAAATTTTTTATTAGTTGTACGTCTGTGAAATAAAAACTATTTTAATATTTAAAGTCCAAAGAAATTTCCTATGAGTCAAGCTTTTGCATCAGTTAACTTTTTCTGACTTTTGTTACTGCTTAATCTTAGCTCAAGTTTTTGGTAAAATTTAAATATATCTATAAAAAATTTTGTAGTAGAGATAGAGTTGTGAAATAAAAAGTGTTGTACTACTTGCTAACTACCCAAGCTGTCTATTTTTTACCCTTCCAATCATGTACTTGCAATATTCTATTAGTTAGAGGTCTGTCTTTTATTTACCCCCTCGAGCACTGTCTTTTTTTACCCCGTCCAACACTATGTCTTTTTTTTTACCCCACTCGAGCAGTGTCTTTTTTTACCCCGCCTTACCCTATATTATATAGAATTTTTATTATTAAAATGAAATTTTTACTTTCTGGGGACGAAATAAAAGTTACTATATAACATGGTGGCCACATTTTTTTCAAAGCAACGTTTTCTTCGTACGATTTTTTTTTTCTTTAATTTTACATTTTTTGTTTATTGAATTACTTTTTTCTCGTATACAGTATTTTTTGTGACTTAATATTTTATAATTTATATTATTAATTTTCCTTAAGTTAAAAGTATAAGTACATAATTAATATGATGCAACAAAATTACTCTTTTCCCCGTTCAAGGAGCAAACAAGTTTAAATTAGTAAACAAAATTTGTGAATGGATTTTAAAAGAACAATATTAATAAAAACTCTATTCATGATATTTTCTTGACGCATATTTCCTTATTCATAAATCTTTTGAACATTTTAAAATTAAGGTGCCATTCAGTGTGACCGGCTGAAAAAAAGTCAATTTTCGCAATTCTTTTTCGGATGGAAAGGATGGGGGAATGGGGATGAATCTTTTGTACGATTAATACCATTTAACAATACAAAAATATTTTTTTATTCATTTTTATTTATTTTTTATAATTATTATAATTTTTAAAAAAGGGCGGCAATTAGTGCCCACGATTGTGGCTGCAGTTTTCATCTGAGAAAAAAAAATCAAATAGATTTTCAATCTGTAAGTAAGCCGCTATGTTCCTATGGAGGTATTTTTTAGTCGAATTTTCTCCGAAAAATTAGACTTATACAGTCTATACGATAAGAGCTGCGAGAGGCGAGACCAGGGGCGCTATCCGTTTTCGGACCCGTAGAACACGATTATGTAAAAAAAAAATATGTCTGATATATATATATATATATATATATATATATATATATATATATTCCCGCAACCTTTTAATATGTGTAGGGCCCCCCTATGGAAGTTAAGAGATGAAATTTGGTAAGTGGGGCTTATTCCGATGCACAACAATACTATCAAAGTGGGGTCAAATTTTGGGCAAATTTTTTTTCGGACCCGACCTTTAAGGGGGTGGTGGGGGGCGGAAAAGCAATAAAACTTTTCCAAACCGGTTTTAAATAATGTTTCGGTCAATTATCTACAACATATCCAAAATTCAGCTTCCTAGGATGATATGGTGGGAGTAGAGGGGGGAAAAACGATTTTCGCTGGATCTAATAGGCCCCCAGCCCCCCAGAATTAACGTAGAGGGTTGAAATTTGGTGTGTTGATAAAGTTCATACCTAGGTTGTGCTTTTTGGAGGTTTTAATATTTTACCCCCACCCCCTCATTTTTAAGCTACAATTTCATGCATTTTCGACGTTTTCGAAGTTTGTACCACTCGCACAGGTCACCCGAATAAACCTAGAGGGCTGAAATTTTGTATTCGGATTGAGTTAGTATCAAGGGGGTGCCTTTTGGGGGTCTCGACTTTTAACCCCTACCCCCACCATTTTTATACCCAAAAGAACATGATTTTTCTTGTTTTTTAACAGTTTCGTTCGGGTCAAAATCTCCCCAAATAAACCTAGAGGGCTGAAATTTGGTGTACAATTTAAGCTAATAGCCAGACACTGTTTTTTGGAGGTTTCAACTTTTAACCCTTACCCCCACGATTTTTACGCCAATATTTCCTTAATTTTTTTGCTTGTTTTCTAACATGTCTAGAGACTCCATAAGGAAACCTAGAGGGCTGAAATTTTGTACGTGTATTCAGTTAGTATCCAGCTAGTACCTTGTAGGGAGTCCACATCACTTTTCCCCCCACTTCTCCCATTTTTACATCGGAATTGAATGCTATTGTTAAATGTGTTTTAAAAGCATTATGTTTATTCTAAATACAAGTAGGCGAATAGTAATTTAAAAAAATTTAAAAAAAAGTGAACTTACTTTTATGACAAATGAAATACATACATATTAAGTAATTTAAAATAGTTATTTTCGATACATATGCGTAAAGAGAGGTATTCTAGTAGGCTTAAATTGGAGCACGAGTCTAAGGGACTGACGTATACACAACGAGATCGAGTGCGCTGTATACCCCCGCGAGCCGTCAGGCGAGTGGGGGTAAGCGCACGAGATCTCGTTGTGTATACGTCGGTGCCTTTAGCGAGTGCCCCAGTTTAAGCCTATTGAATACCTCACTTTACGCATACGTATCGAACATAATTTTTTATAACGACGGCTTCTAAAGTTTAATAGAGAGAAAAAAATTAATTATTTTTAAGTAATTTTAGAAAATAGTAGGGTTAATTTTAATTTATAATGTTATATGAAAAAAAAATTTTTTTATTAATTTGTAGATCGTTGTTTTTTTATTAATTTGTTGATCGTTTCCATGTCAATTTGAATATGATTATCATTGATAAATGAATATTATTATTTTCTCGCATAGTTTTAGCTACTTTCACGCACAGTTGTATTTTCGCGCACAGTTACTGTCATTTGTTTTACAATGATATAAAAAACTGCTCTTTACGCCCACTACACAACGCTCGAATATTGAACTTTAGAAGCAGGTGTTATAAAAATGTTATTAAAGTCACTGTTTATTTATAAATTAGGAATTTTGGATTTTTAGTATTTATAAAATAGAAATTTTGGATTTTTTTGGAAAGAAAAAATATTTTTATAAAGGCCTTCCAGTTTACTATTTAAGGTCCTTTTTTAATTTTTAAAACTAAAACATAAAGGCAATTAGCGGATAAACATGGGCAGGAATGTCCTCGTACGAATTGTGTTGGCTTTTTTTCTGCTACCTGTTTTCGGCACAAAATTGAAATTTACTGAGATACAGCCCTTAAATACTTAAAACCTTTTTTTAAAGCCTCGATCAGCCGAACACTCATCACCAGTTTTGAAACCAACAAAATGACAATTCGGTTGTAGACTTTCAATCACATTTCGCTTGTAGACATTCAATACCGAAGATGAAGGGGAAAATTCGACTACCGTGATGGGGCCCCGCTGCTCACGGCGTTTTTTTTCTTTTGAAATTCAAAAAAATGGCGGCGATTTGAATAAAAAGTACAAAATTTAGGCCTTTTTTTCAACAGTTTTCCGTGTGAAAAATATAAAGATTTAAAAAAAAAGCTTCTATAGGAACATAGAGAATAGAATAAAGAATATTCTGCCAAAATTTTAAACTTTTACCTTGGAAACTTTCCCTCTGAGAGTGGGTACCGTTTTTAAAAAGGGCATTTCGAGACAACTGTATTTAAAGTTTGTAAAGAAATTGTTTCAAATCATTGTTTAAACAAAAATGTGATACTGTTGTGATAACAATTGATCTTATACGTTCACTGTTTGTGGAAAGAATGAATGTAAAGTGGTATATGTAGTATAACACCCCGCCAAAAGACGTCTATCGATCCACAGAATTTTGTATTTAAACTGAACCATTGATCCGTGGTCGTAGCGACCGTAATAATTAGAATTTCAATTTGAAATTTTGAAGTGTTTAATTTTCAAATTTGATAATTTTGATATATTTCCTTCTTTTTGTTTTTGTAAATTTCTAGACCTTATAATGGGTCTTTTGATTTTCCTGATGATGATGCTGGAATGGTATCGAAACCGGTCGAATTGATATTACCGGTTTTATATAAAAATCCAATATTTATGTATCGCCATTTGAATCATTATTATAAATAAAATATTTAACCTTGGCGAAATTTGAGATTTAATTTATAATTCAAAATTACATTTATATTTTAATTACTTTACTCATTACTAAAAATTGATCATTATATTATATAGGTATACAATGCTCGTGCATTCAATACAAGAATATTTCAATTTTTTTTTCGTGGAAAAACCTGTTTGGCAAAAACATATTATTTGCAGTTATACAGAAATATGCTTTACCTCCTTTATTTTCTATTAAGGTAAAAGCACCAGTGGTTGACAATGATCGAATAGTTAGCACTTTGATCACAATTACCTTGAAATAAGCACAGCTTCACGCGTATTTATCTGAAAAGGGTTACAATTGCTTGTTAGACCATCTGTTATCACATGGTACAATTTTAAATTATTAACGTTGAAAACGTTTATGGGGACTTATTTCAAATTTAAAATGTAATCATGTTAGGGCACCTCTACTAGTGCTTGAAATTCAAAATTTGGTATGAGTGTAGGTCTTGACATAACAAATTTTAGAAAAATTTTTGGCTAAAATATTCTCACTATTTGGATCTTTTTTATATTATAGAATTTTCTAATCTATAGTAACAAATGAATTAAAAAAAAGATACCTATATGCAGTATATAGTATTTTGAAGAGAGATGTATTTATTCTTTTTAAAATAAATATTATTTTTTTATTTATAAGAAATGGTTATTTTTTTTTTTAGAAAACTTCTGCTAGTGCTAGAAACTAGAAATTTGATCTGACAAGGGGAGTATCAAACATGGGAATCACGGATTTGGGAGAAATTAATATACCTTGTAGAATATATTTCTCTGAGTATTGTAGTAATAATAATTTAGACCAATGCGACTTCATTTAAAAATTAAACGCACGAAAAGTTTTGAATAACATATCATGTTTGATATGTATCAGTTAGTTGGTATTGTCTGCAACAAGGGCGACTGGTAGTGTGGTTAGCGTCTGCTCTCATGTATGTAACTTTTTTTAATATACAGACTGAAAGGGTCTGTGTTCGATTCTATGCCTTTCTAACATAAATAATTCTCTTTTCAATTTTTTTTTTTAACTTTTTCAATATTGTACGATGCTATAATTATTTTCTGAAAAAGGAGATATAATATTTTTTGTTAATGTTGTACATTATAATTATTTAACAGTAATTTTATTGTAAATTTTAAATTACTGATTTTTTTTTTACATAAAATTAAAGCCATTTTTATTATAAATTATACTATTTTTAGACATGTTTCATTTTATCCTTATTTAAAGTAATGGCAACTGTAAATTTTTTGATAATAATGACATAAAAAAGAATACCATATCTCCTTTTAAAAAAAAAAATTATAGCATCGCCAATGTAATTGACCAAAATGTACAATACTGAAAAAGTAAAAAAAAAAAATTGAAAAGAGAATTATTTAGTTAGAAAGGCATAGATTTGAACATAGAACCTTTCCGTCTGTATATTAAAAAAAGTTACATACATGAGAGCAGACGCTAACCACACCACCAGCCCTTGTTGTAGACAATACCAACTAACTGATACATATCAAACACGATATGTTATTCGAAATTTTCGTGCATTTTATTTCTAAATGAAGTCGCATTGGCCTAAATTATTATTACTACAATACTCAGAGAAATATATTCTACAACATATATTAATTTCTCCCAAATCCGTGATTCCCATGTTTGATACTCCCCTTGTGAGTGTGGATCTTGACTTGAGAGATTTTTGAAGAATTTTTGGCTAAAATATTTTTATTATTTGTATCTTTTTACACAGTTTAATCAAAATGTATCTGTGTGTAAAAATACGTATATATGTGTCACGTAAAAGCCCCTATACCGGAACGCGATCACATGTCGGAACAGTTTTGACATTTATATATTAATGGAGTTATTTCTGAAAGAAACCTCTGATAACAAAAATTATTATTAATAGAATGATTGGTTTTCAATTTAAATTCACCTCGCAGTTAATGTTTCCTTACTTAATTAAAGATAAATTATTAGAATCCAACTGCAGGTAAAATGAATAATGAAAAAATAAAAAAAAAAAATTTTTTCATAATTAAAGATTATATATATATATATATATATATATATATATATATATATATATATATATATATATATATTAAACAATTTTTGCTGAATGTGTCTCTTTTGCTTTTGATCAATGCTTATTAATAGAAGCACATGTCTTATAAATTTCAACATTTTCCAGTTAATTTTCCAAGTTAGCACAATAAAACTATACAAATAATTTTTATTAGTCCAGTTAAGAGATTATAAGAGCTAAATCACCTTTTTGTTTGGTTTAAATATTATTTATATACGTGTATTAACATTCAGTACAAATATAACCTCTTGTATATAACGTATATAATGCACGTAAAATAACTAAATATTTATATTATAAATAGTTTTAATTTCGTTTTGGGTCTAAAATATTTACTTACTGCTTTAAAATCGTAAAATCGTAAAATTTTTAATATTTTTTTTTTTTTATTTCGGAGCGTACAATCAATTGATAAATAAAAAAAATATTGATTTAAAATTGCAAAATTTTATTATGAATGAAAAATTGTCGAATTGTCGCCATTTTGACATATTAATTTTAGAACTCAACTAAAATACATTCCACTGTCGTTTTTTTAAAAGATCACTAGATGGCAAAACATTATTTGTAGAAAATACAGTATTTTGATGGTTTATTTACATCGAATTCTATTTACATACCATTCTATGTTTCCTACTTTAACACTCTATGTATCACTAGATGTCACTCTATGTGTCATATTGCACGTGTGTTTGCTTAGACAATCCGAACTTCTGATGTTACTAAATTCCAATATGGGTACTTACAGTTTGTAAAAGAGAAACACATTCCAAACTTCTGATGTTACTAAATTCCGATATGGGTACTTACAGTTTGTAAAAGAAAAACATTAATATATAAAAATTTTTGGGTTGTATTTTTTTAAAAACATATTCATTAGATTAAATAAATTTGGCTTTATGCTTATTAAGAAAAAAATTGGTGTTTAATTTATTTATTAATTTTTATAAGCCAGTTTAATGACACGCCTAAAAATAGTGTTCCGGTTTATGGGCTTTATTATGTTATATGTATTTAAAATAATTCGATAGTATAGTAACATAGGTAGAATAAGAAACAATAAAGAAACCTATATACAAAATGTTAACTTTAAACTTTAAATAACTCTAAAACGTTTTCAACGTTAACTGTCAGTGTCAAGTCCAGGAAGCCGCATTTTAGCGAATTTGCAGAATGGAATTCAGCTATTACAGCCACTGTCACAACGCGACCTGAGCCCGGGACCATGGCAGAAATTTGTTTTGAGGTCCCTAGAAACCGAAAATAATATTCGCTAAAATTTATATATGTATATATATATATATATATATATATATATATATATATATATATATATATATATATATATATATATATATATATATATATATATATATATGTCCGCACGATAACTCTCGAACGGAATGACGGAATATTCTAGGTTTACGAAATTTGGTGAAAATATTGGAAGTCCCAAACCGTTGGACGAGTTCGTTAACCAGACACGTCGGATGCCAGGAACATGGTTTTTGTTCTTGCAAAAAATTAGTTTTTTGCCACAATTTCCACTTAATCAACAATTTTTGCGAAATTTTTTTACACCATTTAAGAGAAGAGAAAAAATTACATAAAAAAGGTCTTTAAACTATTGTTCTATGTCAACTAGTTTCCGAGATCCGAGGCCCAGACCCTCGAAAAATATTAGACTGGTCGTTGTCTCGTAAAAACTGCGAAGTTAATCACAGTCTACACATAAGATATGTATGTAATATATATCGTTTATATAATTTGTTTATTTTGATTGGAATATGAACACCATATTTCTTTCTCTGTTTTGCACATTTTTTCTATTCTGCAAAACAGCAAATACAGTAGCCGTCCAAGTTAGTTACTTCCAAGATAGTCACACTTCGAGTGAAATAGACATACACATACGTCATCCATATACTATGTTTACTCTTGTCTATACGCACATGTGCGTCACATGCATAGAACAGTCACATGTAATACTTGAATACTCACTACATATATACCCCGTGTACCTGCCGTGTGGTACTTTGTGAGGTAGCTACCGTGTAATGTGTGTCGTGTGTGATACGTATGTACGTATATTAGTCTGGTCCGCACAAACGAGATCACACATTTTTTTTATACTGGGCTCTAGTACACACTACGTCGTCAAAAGTATGGTGACACCTTGACCCAATGGGGTGCCCACACTTTTGACGCGGTAGTGTACTTAATGTTGTGGTACACTGCCGTGTCAAAAGTGTGGGCCCCCCCCCCTCTGGGTCAAGGTGTCGCCATACTTTTGACGACGTAGTGTGTGCTAGAACCCACTATAAAAATTTGGTAACAAGTTTGTGCGGACGAATGTCTTCACTATTCATACTAATTTAAATAATAAATATTTGTAATGTTATCTTTTTCTAAAAATTCAAATATGTGAAGTAATTATGACGTAGATGGCGAATTGCGCAAAAAAAGCTTATTTTGGTTTCAAATGTAGTGTACTTTTGTCTGTCTACTTTGATTTGAACATAATTTTTTATAATAATATTGTTGAAAAAATTCCAATTTGTTATGTTAATTAAACATTTACCCCACCTGACGGACGTCTATGACTTACAAGATAGTCAATAGAGGAACATTTGTGTGACTATCTTGGACGGCTACTGTATAGTGTTCATATTCTAAACAAAATAAACAAGGTATATGTATATATGCATATGATACATATAAGAGTACATAATATATATCCTAGTTGTCGTAGTTGTTGATGTAAGACGAAGGACAAAGGACGTATGACGTTAGATGTAGTTTAAACAATATTGTTAATGTAGTGTAGTTTTTTTAAAGAAATCTTAGACAATAAATTTCTCTTTAGCGAATTTTCGGATCGAAAAATCAGCTATTGCATCCACTGTCATGATCCGGGACGCGTTATGACAGAAATTTGTTTTGAGGTCCCTAGAAATCGCACGATAACTCTCGAACAAAATGTCCTAGGTTTACGAAATTTGGTGAAAATGTTGGAAGTCCCAAACCGTTGGACAAGTTCGTTAGCCAGACACGTCCGATGCCAGAAATATGGTTTTTGTTCTTGAAAAAAATTAGTTTTTTGCTAAAATTTTCACTTATTCAAAAATTTTTGCAAAACTTTTTTACACCATTTGAAAGAGGAGAAAAAATCACATAAAATAGGTCTTCAAACTATTATTGTATGTCAACTAGTTTCCAAGAAAAACTAATTTTTATAAACGGAAATTATGATGAAACATCCAGCTAATACAATATGTTGATAATTAATGTATCAATTACTATGATACGTCATAAGGTACATATAGTGCCTAGATACGGAACGAGTTTGTTTATGTACCGTAAACTGGGCTGAATCAGGGAAAGACGAGTAAATAGAGATAATAAAACGAAAAATGTTATTCATGAGCTCAGTTTAAAAACATTAGATGTAAAGCCGAACATCTACCTCTGCTGGTGCTCGCCGGAAAATTTTATTACCCTAACGTTAGCTAACGGAGCTTGCATCGTTACAAACTAGAGGGCTCTGATTCAAAAATTTAAAATGCATTAGACAGTAAAAATTCAATTTCCAAATTAATGAGTAATGTTTTTATTTCATAATTTTTGAATGTGGCTGTACTTCAGAAAATAAGTATTTATACCGAGAAAAACCATGGATTCTCTGGTTTTTCACGGTATAGATACTTAAAAATAGAAATATTTAAGCTGCATCAATTTTTTAAATCTGAGTTCTCTGGTTTGTAACGGTGCAAGCACCGTTAGCTAACCTTAGGGTAACAAAATTTTCTGGCAAATATCAGTTTTATTAAACTAGAGTAGAATAATTATAATTATTGCCTATTAACCCATATCTCTATCCACCCCTAATCACACCACATTCGTTCCTTTATATTTAATGTAGGATAATCTATTAATTCATCTCCGGTCTCTATTCACCCCTATTCATCTCGCATAATAATTATTATTATTATGATGATTATGCTGAGATTTTATTTGATGTTTTTAGATATGATATGTTTATAAATTTATGGAATGGCTTGATAACCTTGAAACTGCTCTGTTCGATGTTCCAATACATCTCTTATGCACCCCAATCACCGTATATTCGTTGATATAGCGTCCCTATTAATCCATATCCTGTCTCTATCCACCCTCAAATCACACCACATTCGTTCCTTTACACTTAATGTAGCATCTCCATTAGCCCATCTCTTGTCAGTATTTCAGTATTCACCCCACTATTCACTCCATAATAATAATAATTATTATCATTCTGATGATTATGTTGAGATTTTAATTGATGTTTTCAGATATGATATGTTATTTTTTGCTTCTAAAAACTTTATCTATTTTGGTGTTTTATGAATAAATTGTTGTTTAATCAAAATCTTAGTTGAAACATATACAGCTGAACTCTTTTTTATGCGGTCCTTTTTTGTGGGATTTTGTTTGTACGTTTTTTTATGCGGTTTGTAAAAAATCGCCATTAAAATGCATAATGTGAATCAAAATCAGGAGACAGTAAGAAACCTAGACAACAGTAACTTTATTTGATAAAAATACTTTTTAACGGCTTTTAAGCATTTAATATTTAATCAATACATTGCATAAGAACATAAGTTATTGCATCATATAATTTTGTTACAGATGTATGTTTTAAAATTTTCATAATATTATAAAATTGAAATGAAATATTTCTACCTGTAAATTAATGCTTTATCTTGTTTATAGAAGCAACTTCTAAGGAAGCTTTGAGCGTTTTGAGTGATTTTTTTTATGAAACTTTTTTATGCGGTCCCGACCAACCGCATAAATAAAGTTTTTTGTACAATCTGGATCGAACTATACTTTTTATAGCTATTTATGATATTTTTGAATATATTTTTTTGTGCGATTTTTTTTATGCGGTCCCTATCCACCGCACAAAGAAAGGATCAACTGCATGAGAACAGAAAACTGGCAAACAATTAGTTATTTTTATTTTTGGATAAGTTGGAAGTTAACGGGCGGGGTGAATAGAGACAGGAGATGTGTTAATAGACATGCTATATTAAGTATAAAGGAACGAATGTGGTGTGATTAGGGGTGGATAGAGACAGGATATGGGTTAATTGGGATGCTATAACAAGTATAAAGGAACGAATATACGGTGATTGGGGGTGTATGAGATATGTACTGGAACACCGAAGAAAGCACTTTCAAGGTTATCAAGCAAGGGGACAAACTAGGTGGTCTATGTTTCTGTTCCACTTGTAATGAGTTTGTGACGTAAAATCTCTCCCACCATGTCGTGTAGGTACACACCGCTTGCAATTGTGTTAGTTTGTTGTTTGCCTTTGTGTGCGTACTCACACATACCACCACAGCACACGTATTATGGGACAGACCAAGCTGTCCAATTTAAGTAACAATGGTGTTCATTGTTAACACAATGCAGTGTGTGTTCGGCGACGGACACTGACTGACTACCTGCCTTAAGCTGTGACTGGTATACAAATGACTCCAAGCGAATTACACTTTTTTTATATTAGTTGGCTTCTAGTGTTCTATGTTATCAAGTCATTCAAAATTTTTATAAACACATTTAACAAGACATTTTTATACCTTATCTCTTCGATCCTAATTAGTCGAATTTTCTCCGAAAAATTAGACTTATACAGTCTATACGATAAGAGCTGCGAGAGGCGAGAGGAGGGGCGCTATCCGTTTTCGGACCCGTAGAACACGAATATGTAGAAAAAAAAATCTCTGATATATATATATATATATATATATATATATATATATATATATATATATATATATATATATATATATATATATATATATATATATACAGATATTTAATTTTACCTTTTAATTTGTGTAGGGCCCCCCTATGGAAGTTAAGAGATGAAATTTGGTAAATGGGGCTCATTTTCGAGGCACCTCATACTATCAAAGTGGGGTCAAATTTTGGGCAAATTTTTTTTCTGACCCGACTTTTAAGGGGGTGGTGGGGGGCGGAAAAGCAATAAAACTTTTCCAAACCGGTTTTAAATAATGTTTCGGTCAATTATCTACAACATATCCAAAATTCAGCTTCCTAGGATGATTTGGTGGGAGTAGAGGGGGGAAAAACGATTTTCGCTGGATCTAACAGGCCCCCAGCCCCCCAGAATTAACGTAGACGGTTGAAATTTGGTGTGTTGATAAAGTTCGTACCTAGGTTGTGCTTTTTGGAGGTTTTAATATTTTACCCCCACCCCCCTCATTTTTAAGCTACAATTTCATGCATTTTCGACGTTTTCGAAGTTTGTACCACTCGCACAGGTCACCCAAATAAACCTAGAGGGCTGAAATTTTGTATTCGGATTGAGTTAGTATCAAGGGGGTGCCTTTTGGGGGTCTCGACGTTTAACCCCTACCCCCACCATTTTTATACCTAATAAAACATGATTTTTCTTGTTTTTTAACAGTTTCGTTCGGGTCAAAATCTCCCCAAATAAACCTAGAGGGCTGAAATTTTGTGTACAGGTTAAGCTAATAGCCAGACACTGTTTTTTGGGGCGAGGCTAAACCATACACTCATTTTTCGTGTCTAGATTTCAAGCTAGACAAGTCCAATCGTTGTCGCAACCTAGCTCCTGACCGCGGAAAATCACAGGATTGAGTTCGTTCCGCTGTGCGTATAAATGCCAATATGACAGTGAGAAAACTTGTTTTTATTATTTCTCTTATAATTTTGGGGCACTGCCAAATAAGAGTTGGGTGGAGAACCTTTACTTATGAGCTAATAGCGATAAGATCATGAGAAATTACTTTTCTTAAGCTCTCTCTTGATCACTAGTGAAGACTAGTTAGGCGACGGAATTTGAGGTTAGGTTATGAAACTCCCACAAGGTACAGGATGGGGCTAAACCGTACAGAAGTGTACGACTTAGCCCCAAATGGTTTAATATGGTAACATTAATAAATTGTAGTTGATGCAGGAAATACAATAAAGTCTGCCGAGTCTGCACATAATTTTACTTGTGATTTTCGTTTAAATGTATAAACTTTAAATAAAATACTTTCGTTCTCTAAAATTTGTCACTTTTTTTGATAAAAGTTAACCTAACACTTTTTATACTTTTATAAGCTGAACTAAATATACCGATAATACAAGTTACGTTATGTTGTTTCTTAGTTGAGTCGACAATAAATAATAAAATGTGTTTTCTACAATAATTTATTGCATTACTCTTATTTACTTCCTTAACAAGATGATTTTTTTACAATAATTTATTGCATTACTCTTATTTACTTCCTTAACAAGATGATTTTTTTACAATAATTTATTGCATTACTCTTATTTACTTCCTTAACAAGATGATTTTTTTACTGTACGGTATAGCCCCTCCTACCGTACGGAGTAGTTCCGACCCCCGGGGCTATTTCGTACAGAGACACTTTTTTGTAATTTAATTTAAATATGTAAACAGTGGAATAATTCAAATTTCTTTGTGTGAAATCAGTAGCCAATTGTCCAAATTATATATTGCTAATTTTCTTATAATTTTATACTCGATATTAGATGAACAATAACAGCTTTCCCTTAAGTGTACGGCATAGCCCCGCTCTCCCCTACTGAGATTCAGCCGTTAAAAACTTAAAACCTTTTTTTAAAGCCCCGATCAACCGGACACTCATCATCAGTTCTGAAACCATCAAAATGGCAAATCGCTTGTGGACTTTCAATTACATTTCGCTTGTAGACATTCAATACCGAAGATGAAAGGAAAAATTCGACTTCCGTAATGGGGCTCCGCTGCTCACGGCGTTTTTTACTATAGAGTAGAGATTACATGACTTTTGTAACTTTTTAAAAAACGAGGGAAGTTTTCAAAAATTTTGATTACTGTCATAGTTAAAGTGACCATCCTTACGTAAATTTTTAATATAGTAAAGAATATGTATTCGTAAAAGAAATATAAAATACCCCTGTCGCAGCATCCTGCATAACATAACGAATTTCCATTTACAAAAGTACGTTTTTCTCGGAAACTAGTTGATATAGAGTAATTGTAAATAAAAAAAACCTTCTTTATGTGATTTTTCCGCCTCATTCCGCCAAATTTTTTTCACGAAAAATGTCCAAAACACCGTAAACGTTTTCACGACATTTCTTTAAAATAAGATGTTTCGTTCTTGAGTTATCATGCGGACACATTTATATATATATATATATATATATATATATATATATATATATATATATATATATATATATATATATATATGTTTACTAAGTGTCCACACGTTAACTCAAGAACGAAACATCTTATTTTAAAGAAATTTCGTGAAAACGTTTACGGTGTTTTGGACATTTTTCGTGAAAAAAATTTGGCGGAATGAGGCGGAAAAATCACATAAAGAAGGTTTTTTTATTTACAATTACTCTATATCAACTAGTTTCCGAGAAAAACGTACTTTTGTAAATGGAAATTCGCTATGTTATGCAGGATGCTGCGACAGGGGTATATTTTTTTTAATTTTATTTTATTAGGTTTTAGTGAAACTTACTAAAGTAGTTAATGTAATGAAACTTATCAAAGTGTAAATTCAGCTGCGAATTTTATTATGTAAAAAGAGTAAAGTATATGATTCTATTTCAATCTTTTGAAGTTGCTTATAGCGGGGTAAAAGTGTACTTATCTAAATTATTCATTTTTGACTACTGAGAATTTTAAACCGGTAGAGTTTATTTCATTAGAAACCAACAGCAGAATTTTTAGGATTTTTCAGTCCATTATCAAATATTAAGTACCTATACGGAAATTGCTAATCGAAAAACGTTGATATTTTAATCGTACTTTGTCATTAGCATTTAACTGAAATGTTTTTTGTCATAAATATTTATTTCCTGATTACTTTTGTTTAAATTATACATATATCCACAGTTTATGTATAAAATTTCTACATAGGTAGAAACTTTCTTAAGAGGAAATATTACACTTACTTGAAAACAAATCACATAAAAATTCGTTTTCCATTTTTCAATAAGTGGTTATCATGGAAATTATCGGGTCGCTAGAGTTCAACTCCAAAAATCCTTTAATTTTTATTAGCGTAATAAATTTGATACTAATATTAGGATGCTTTGAAACAAAAAAGAAAAAAAAATGTACGTCAGGTAAACAAAAATCTTACGGAAACAAATAGATTTCCTCATTAAAACAACCTTCTGTTTATTTATAATATCCCTATTATAAAAAAAATACCCCTGTCACAGCATCCTGCATAACATAGCAAATTTCCGTTTATAAAAATTCGTTTTTCTCGGAAACTAGTTGACATAGAGTAATAGTTTAAAGACTTTTTTTATGTGATTTTTTTCTCCTCTTTCCAATGGTGTAAAAAAATTATGCAAAAACTTTTAATTTGTAGCAAATTTTGGCAAAACACTAATTTTTTTCACCATGCCCAAAAAACCATGTTTTCGGCATCGGACGTGTCTGGCTAACGAACTTGTCCAACGGTTTGGGACTTCCAACATTTTCACCAAATTTCGTAAACCTAGAACATTTCGTTCGAGAGTTATCGTGCGGACACATATACAAGGTGGTCCAGAATTATGTACCGTAATTGCTGGAGCTGATAGTACGTTCAAAAATAATGGTACCTTTTCATCTACACTTTTTTCGAAAACTCAATAATCAGGGAGATAAAGTAGACCGGTAAAATGTAGAGGGGCGGAACAAAACTGACTTTTTCTAAATTTTTTAGGCGCTTTTGAATAATGGATTCATAGTTTAGGGGTATGATGAACATTAGTATAATTAAATTTATGGTATTTAGGGGATAAATTGAAAATAGATACTTCTACTTTAAATTACTCGAAAACGGTATTATTTTTCGAAAAGTAACAAGTATACCTTTTTTGCGTGGAATTATCTGAGGAATCATATTTTTAAGAATATTGTTTCAATAACTGCAAATTAGAAAAGAAAAGACGTGGTAAATCACACCTACCGCCCAAAACTACCCCTTGATCATAAGTGCTGGAATAAATGTTAACATAAATTTAATCCTCCAAACGCAAAATGCGTAACCCTAAAATATCAATCCGTTATTCAAAAGCGTTTTTAGGAAAATATTTAGGAAAAAATGGTTTTCGTTTCCCCCTTTACAGGGTTGTATCTTCCTTATTTCTTAGTTTTGGAAAAAAGTGTACATGAAAAGGTACCATTATTTTTGAACGTAGTATCAGCTCTAGCAATTACGGTATATAATTCTGGACCACCTTATATATATATATATATATATATATATATATATATATATATATATATATATATATATATATTATATATATATATATATATATATTCTAGGGACCCCAACACAAATTTCTGCCATAGTCCCGGGCTCAAGTCGCGTCATGACAGTGGCTGTAATAGCTGAATTCCATTCTGGAAATTCGCTAAAAAAATAGGACTTTCTTTGGAACCCTTAAAAAATGGCATAATTATAATAACATACAAACCTGATACAAAATCAACGAAATGTATATACATATTATGTATATGACTACACAAGCTATTTAGCTATCGTCACACATATTATGTATCCTTCAGTATCTATAAGTACCCATTACATACCTATACGTTCAGTTATAATACAAACGTAGTAAATATGATAAAAATCATTTATAAAAATTCGTCAAGTGCGTGTTTGACACGCACTAAGTAATGTTCCTCACAATCAGTGGTCATAACTAAAACTTCTTAACCCTAGAATCATACGTACACGTCAAAACGACGTACGAACTTCTCTACCTGCTCCAATACTACGACTTGTTGTTACTTGTTTGCTGTAAGATTTCTGTTGTCTAACTTATTTGTTATTATAACACACCACATATATTTATTTTGTTTATAGTCATTGTCGTTCTGTTTGTATTGAAATAGTGTCCGTCAAAAGGACGTCGATTTCGTTTCATTTACTCGAATACGCCATTTATGTAACCATTCCTGTATTCGACGCAAGCTAGATTGTAACTTTTGTGATGCAACATTTGGATCTTCATCAGTAGCTAGGATAGCAGTATCATCAGCAAATGTTGCAGTAGTATTTTCTTCATCAACCGGCAGATCTGCAGTACATATAAGATAAAGAATAGGCCCTAGAACACCAGTGTTGGCCAGATGTTAGTTATAACTAATAATTAATAACTAATAAGTAAATTATTCTTTTGTAACTAATAACTAATAACTGAAAAATTTAGTTGTTAGTTATAACGAATAACTACTTTAGTTTTTAGTTGTAGTTATTAGTTACAACTAATAATTAATTTTATTGGAACGTTACTGAAATTATCGTAGGAGATAAAAAAAGTCAAGAAGGATTTTGATAGTGAAAAGTATAGTTTAGCAGGTGCGATAATTTCGAAGAATCTTTTCTTTCCTTATTTCTCCATTTTGAAAATATCGTTATTTTCGATATCAATAATTTACGATAACGAAAACTACGTTTTAGTAGTTATATGTTTGGAATACCTATAACTTGCTTCAATTCAGCATTTCTTTAAAAAATCCGTTATTTTTTTGTTACGATGTAGGTCTTTTATGAGATTTCGGTTTACGACAAAAGATAATTACGAAAATTAACGAGAAGTAATTTTTTAAAAATAGTCTGTATTGCGTCAATGATATCATACATAAATACGCTGCCAATAGGGTGGGCACACAGCTTCCTCGTAGTCGTAAAAGGCTTTAAAACAGTATTCTACCAAATATACATATTATATACCGTGAAATTATATTTTCGCCTTGAAGTTTATAAAAAACTGTTGTAACTCAAAAGACTTAAAGGCTAAATTATAAAATAATAGCAAAAATATTTTAGAAACTAACCCCCAATATACCCTAAAAATTTGAGCGAGAGAGGACTAGCAAGCAGTAAATAAAATATTGACATTTAATGGGATTTCATGGTAGCGGCGTAGCTACCGTTACTCCGATTTCGATTAAATTCATAGGGGACCATATAGGAACCAAACTACATAATTTCTGAAAATTTCATAAAAAAGAATTGAGTAGTTCAGAAGTTATGCCACTTGGTGCAATTTTGGAATGACATGGTAGCGGCGTTGCTATCCTTACTCCGATTTTGATTAAATTCATAGGGGACCATCGTGGAGCCAAACTGCATAATTTCTGAAAATTTCATTAAAAACAATCGAATAGTTCGGAAGTTATGCCACTTGGTGCAAAATTGGAGACACACAGACGGACAGACAGACGGACGGCCCAAACCAAAATTGTTCAGGAAGCTCTAAAACGTAAAATGTGCGTAAAAAATTTGATTTTGAAGAGAATAATTTTTTATTTTTCAAAAGTGATCACAATGCTTCCGCTACTTTAGTAGTCTCGGAAGCAAAATATATTAATCAATTTATTAAGATAATTTATTTATTTATTTACTCAATTTGTGGTAAGATTCGTCCTTGTCGATAATTTTCGTTCGATAACGACAAAAAAGGTCGCAAATACGGTATCGCCGCAACACGGTAATAACAAAATCCTAATACGCTATCAGAGGAACATGAATTTATTTTTGAATGGTAGAGAAAGAGTTCATTCAAATTACTGTTTTAAAATTTAAACAATATATTATTATGTTCTCCTAATACCTAGAAAAAAAAATAACTGGATTTTTTTGTTTTGGTGGGACTTTCGAAACTGGGACTTGGGGGACTTCATTTGGGACTTCATTCAGGACACTCTACTCGAGACTAGGCGCTTTCAGTTTGGTTCCATAATGCTTTCTGTATGGAATATGTGACAAATTTAGTTATTAGTTTTATAACGTTTAACTACAACTAATAACTAAAAATTGAAAAATTTAGTTGCAACTACAACGAAACTTTTTAATTGCGAATAATTTAGTTAGGAATAAATTAGTTGACTAAAAATATTAATCAACTAATTAGTTAACTAAAAAATTTAGTTGATTGATGCCAACACTGTAGAACACTACCTTGTGGTACACCGGAACGGACTGGAAACATTTCTGATATTTCACTCTGAAACTTTACATGAAAGTAACGATCTGACAAATAAGATTTCAGTATTAAGTAGAATGATTCAGGAATATTTTTCCTTAATTTATACAATAAGCCAGTATGCCACACTTTGTCAAATGCTTGACTCACGTCGAGAAAAGCTGCTGTACAATATTTTTTTTCTTGAAAAGAGCGGTTGATCGTATTGACTACACGATGAACTTGTTCGACGGTTGAATGTTTTGCGCGAAAACCAAACTGATGATCTGGAATAATTTTAAGGTCATCGAGGACTCGATGCAGTCTTCTGAGAAATAACTTTTCGAACATTTTGGATAAAACGGGGAGTAAACTGATTGGTCTGTACGACGTCACCTCATTTACTGGCTTCCCCGGCTTTTGTATTAAGATGATTTGAGCTAATTTCCAAACAGCAGGGAAATATTTTAGCCTTAAAATGGCATTAAAAATTAACATTAATGACATTTGTGACAGTTAACATTAATGACAGTTAAAACCGTTAAAATATATTTCTCGTAGGTATATGTACGATATGTACCAGCGGTACCAGCCGAGATAAATACAAATCGATTGTAGATCGTATATGTACATCATGGAAAAGTAGGCTTGTACATATTATCCATATTATTATTGATTAGTATGTACGGCAGTACGTACAATATGTACGAAATGTACCGTATGTACATTATTCTGTGGTATGTACATTGTATATGTATACATGCGTATATGTATGGCTAGCTAGAAAAACAAAATCGAACAGATCGGATCGAACATAACGTTTTTTTTTCTTTGTTTTCTTGTTTTGAGTTGCAAACGCTAGTACTATAGCTAAACACGCTTCTTCCATAATAATAACAATTCCAAAATTTAATTAATTTAAAAATTCCGAAAAATTAAATTTGACAGTTTGTTTTAAAATACAGAAGAAAATAATGATAGTGTACGGTATCATAAAAATACTGAAGTAATAAAAATAATGATTCATTATTTTTATCAGTAAATACTGACAGTATTACTGATCGTGTAAAGGCAGCCTAAGACGTTTTGTGACGGTTTTTTTTCCAGAAAATTGATTACCTAGTTAAGTTATAACAATTTTTCTAGGTTTTTTTTCGTTATTTTATGATCTTGATAGTAAAGTCTGATCCCAGTATGCTTATATAATTTACTGAAATAAATCAATGTTTTTAAGTGCATGTACTTACCGGATTTTTTTTTGAAAAATATAATAGTTTGTAAAAAGAATTTGGCTAATTATTATTTCAATATCTTAAATATATGATTTACATTATAACATATATATTATAATAAAACGAAGATCTTTTTCTTCATTTTTAGATATTTTTGAGATCATAAAATATTTTTATTTATTTATTAAAAAATGAAATAGTATTTCGATTTATTACATGTTCATGAACACAATATACAGTAAATAAACATAAGACGAATGACACTATGTTACAGTAATTTCCCGCTAAAGCATGCAAATTTCCCGCTAAAATATTCATTAATTTAAATGTATTCTCCCAGATGGCGGTAATTGTGACAGTCTTGTCATAACTATATCGGTCACAAAACCGTTTTGTGACGGTCAAAAGTGGGTAAAATTACTCGTCACGAGACCAGTGCACATCTCTAAATATGGCCCTATTTTTGATAGGATTCTATATGTATATAATTTTTTCTATGAATTATGTGGACTGGTCGGCAAGTATGTAATTATCACAAATACGTAAAGATGGCTCTCTGTGTATTAAAATAAGTTATTAGACAAAGATAACAATTTTTAGAATCTGTTCCATTATTAATAATTTTAAGAAAAAACAGCGAAAGAAAGAGATAAATATATACACGCTTCTATAAAATAGAAATAGAAAGAGAAATTTTTTTTTTTATTGCAATTTTGTGTACAATCAAGTAAACTTGATTGTGCATTGGCCACCAAACCATAGAATTCACAGGTACATGAAATACATACAATACATAGTCCTCTTGCGTATATTCAATATATGAATGTAAAACTCTATTATTATTTACCATTTGTTCTCTGATTTATTCTCTGATTTACCACTTCTCTCAAATTTTCGGTTACTCACCAATCTTATAATGTTCCGAACTTACACGAAGGTAGTTCGGAACATAAAAATTAATTTTTCTCGGAAATCAGTGGACGTCGAGTAATGGTTCAAAAGCCTTCCTTATGCGACTTTTTCTCGTGTTTTTGATGATGTAAAAAAGCCGCAAAAACTTTTTAACTTGGGGAAATTTTAGCAAAAAACTGATAAAAATTTATAAAAATTAATTTTTCTCAAAAACTAGTTCACATAGACCAATGGCTCAAGAACCTTTTATATGTGATTTTTTTCTCTTCTTTCCAACGGTGTAAAAAAATGTCGCAGAAACTTTTAAATTGTAGCAAATTTTGGCAAAAAATTCATTCATTTTCACGAAAAATGCTCAAAGAACCACGTTCCTGACATCGGACGTGTCTGGCTGAAGAACTCATCGAAGATTTTTGCACTTCCAATGTTTTCACCAAATTTCATAAAAGTAGAAGTTTTTGTTCGAACGCTATCGCCTTGATACATAAATGCGTAAATACATATATATATATATATATATATATATATATATATATATATATATATATATATATATATATATATATATATATATATATATATATATATATATATATAAATTTAGTGAATGTTATTTTCGGGTTCTAGGGACCTCAAAACAAATATCTACCATAGCCTCGGGCTGAAGTTCGGTCATAAGAACGACTGGAATAGCTGAATTTCTATTCTGGAAATTCGCTAATAACATTACACCCAATACAATCAGAGTTCGTGAGAGGGAGAGGCAACCGGAATTTTAGCCCGGGCCTGACGAGAGGGCCTGAACAAAAGTGTTTTTTGCTCGTCGACTATAGTTTTGGGAGAAATTTTTGAATTAATCCTTGAGATCCGTTTCTTTCCTCGCCGGAATACAAGTAATTTTTATTGATAGTCTTCATTAATTTTATTATTTATGTTGGTCTGTTGGATATCATCATTAATATAATCGCATTTCATAAAATTTTATTTTTGTCAAATGTCATCAGTTACATATTTTTATTAAACTAATTATTATTAATAATACGTATAAATTGTATATGAAAATATTGATAACAACGTAATAAAGAATTTTTTAAGAGAGAAATGCAAATTAGCGCAGATTAGATCGATTTTTCTGTCAAAACAAGTTTTAACTTGGGTAGATTATTACGGCGCATTCATTTAGGTATCGTACGTAGAATTTTTCGTGATTTTCCGAAGCAAAATATAAAGAATTATGTACATAATTTAAGAAACACATAAACTTTTGCGATAATGTTACTTATAGACTTTCAATACATTCACTATATGCGTTATTAGAAGATTTGAATACATAGTTTGGCCGTTTAATAGTATGGCAAATGACTGCTGCGGCTACGTTGTCTGGTAGTAAAACAATAAAAGTAGTATCTGGCAGTAAAAAAATAAAAGTAGATTTTATTTAATTTCTATGGATACTATATTTTAGTGGTTCTCAAACTTTTTGGCTCGCCACCTCCTTTTACACTTAAAAATTTCCAATAATCCTCCAAAGGGTATATGCATAGGGAAATGGCCCCCATAGCCGACGTCTGTAATAATATATGTACGAACATTGGTACCCCAAGTGATTACCAAATATAGGGTCATTGAGCCTTAACCTTGATTTCTAGTTGAGGTATTAACCAAAATATTTGTGAGTGCTGTAATTTTTCAAACTCAATTTTTTCAAAAATTATAATTGTTTAATTATATATGGAGCATTCTTTCTGAACGGGAGAGCCTCTGCTGGCCAAAATTTGTGTTGCTTAAAATAGGTGTACAATAGCTCAAATTAAAGGTTATGAACTCTACTTTTCAAACATGAGTGGCATGATTGACCTCACACAATAATGGCTTCAATATGGCGGCTGAAAAGCATAACCGCATTTTTTTGCGGACAATAAACGTTCTGTAACGTTTTAAAAACTTTTTCATAAAACTTTTTTTGGTTAAAAATATACAGTTTTCCTTAACGTTTTGAGGACAATTTAAAAATATATAGAATATATACAGAGTGATCCATTTAACCTGGAATTTTCTATGTCTTGAAAAATAAGCCTGTAGGGAAACTTTGCCTGACCAAAAAAATAGTATTTCTGAAGAGGGCATCTTTCTGTCTTAAAATAAGCCCCCCTGCCCCTTGTGAGGGGGAGGGTGGGGGTAATTTTGAAATCTAAAATAGAAACCCCCATTTTTTATTGCAGATTCGGATTCTACGGGACAAAATACTCAACTTTTATACGAAACATTTTTTTCTATTCGTAACAGATGAGACTGTAATTGTAAAAATAAGTTTATTTATATGCAAGTATATAAACTCATTTTTACAATTATAGCGCCATCTGTTACGAATAGAAAAAAATGTTTCGTATAAAAGTTGAGTATTTTGTCTCGTAGAATCCGAATCTCCCATAAAAAATGGGGGTTTCTATTTTAGATTTCAAAATTACCCCCGCCCTCCCTCTCACAGGGTGCAGGGGGGCTTATTTTATAAGACGAAAGACGCTTTTGTACACCTATTTTAAGCAACACAAATTTTGGCCAGCAGGGATCTCCCGTTCAGAAAGAGTGCCCCATATATATCAATTATTCAAAAGTCAATTATTATTCAAAAAGCCATCTTCTGTTATGATGAGCTTTGGTGTAGCCTAAGTAGATAGGCTAAACAATATACTGCATTTTTTTGAACGGTGTAAGTATACTAAAAATTTAACAAAAAATTAAATATTTTTTTATGCAGTTATTTTTCAGCACTCTTTTCTACGGTTAATACATACCATGTACTCAATAAATTATTTATTACTCAAAAAGTGCCTCTTCAATTTTGATGAATTTTGGTATGCTGTAAGTACATAATGTAAGCAATATTCTGTATTTTTTTGGAAGGTGTAAGTATACTAAAAGCATAATAAAAAATAAAATATATTCTTTATGCAATTATTTTGCACTTTTAAAATTTAGGGAAAAATATCAAAAAATGTATAATATAGTCCCAAGTATTATAAATTTTGGCGTCGGTTTTATTTTCCTAGGTGTTATAGTTTTTGAGAAAATTGAGTTTGAAAAATTACAGCACTCACAAATATTTTGGTTAATATCTCAAGGAGAAATCAAGGTTAAGGATCAATGACCCTATATTTGGTAATCACTTGGGGTACCAATGTTACTGCATATCGTCATCTACATAATCAAACTTCTTAACTCCATTTGGGCCCAAATGACTTTTTGATCTTATTCGATACGTTAAATACACACGCATTGATGACCCAAAGCGCGTAACTCTTAGCAAATAAATGACGTCAAAAAATCGTGAAGAGCAAACGTCGTAACTCCACTATTAAAAATTTCGAAACGAGAATAACTCGTATCTCCCTAGTTTGTCGCTATTCAAAAAAGATCATTAAATTTAACTTCAATATTTGTTACCAGAAAATTTTAAAAATATTTATAAATAGAACAGTAGTTATTGTAAATACAAACTGATGTCTTATTCACACCGGACCGTTTAATATTTAGTGATTAATGATAAGTAACAAGTAGAACACATTATTATTAATTCTTTGACGGTCATTAGGAGTTAAGACGGAACGCCAAGCTGATATTTTGACAACTAATACACTTTATATGTACTTACTGACGCGGTACAGCGTACTGTTTCAGTTCGTCAGGATTGACATGACGCTGATCAGCATCAATGACCGTTAAGGTGTTAATGCGAATTTAATGATATCTGCATACTTATTACTATGCGTCCTTGCTGCTTGCAACTAATCAAGTAATCACTAATCACTAAACACTAAAAACGGTCCGGTGTGAATGAAACATCATGTTTTGTTGATTGCGAAATAAAAGCAGTTAAAAACAGCGCAGAAGATCCACAAAAGCAAATTGTAAATAACGTATTATCAAATTCAAGTGACGTACCATAGACGCCGTACTCTTTCAAATACATTATATACACACTTTGTGTGATTGGTGACCTGTACACGATCTGTAATACTGTGAGTATTTACTGACAATTAAATATTGTCAATACACAATCAGTAATACTGTCACTATTTCGAAATATTGACAGTATTATTGATCGTGTACAGGCTGCCTATAGACTGACCTAGGATAGATAAGTAACTTAGTTACTGTTATGTTACTAGATGAGAGTGTGTTACAGCCGAGTTTGTTTCGTATAGCTTTTTCGACAAAATGATACGTTTATAAATTATAAATAGGATAAGAGACCCGATGACCGATCACTATTTTTAGCTGTATCATTAAATTAGCTTAAAAAAATTAAAAAATAAACAAAACACCCATTTTTTTTTTCTTAATAAGTATGAAACCAAGTTTTTTTTAATCCAATGGATATGTTTTTAAGAAAATATAACCCAAAAATTTTGATTTATTAATGTTTTTTGTTGACGTCTATGAAAAAACGGACAGAATATATTAACCTCCTTTGAAAGATCAATACACTGACCCCTATGAAAAATCGCGCATTAAGGTACATGACATACAGTACTACAAATCTTCTACTATCGAATATTTGAACCATTCTCTTCCAGCCATTTTGACACTCTATCCACTACTAGGTGAGGCTCTATGTCATAGAGTATTATCATAGAGTGACATCTAGTGAAACATAGAACGTCAAAGCAAAAGCCAAGAATGGTTTAAATATTCGATAAAATAAACCACTAAAATCACAATTTCGTTTCGCTCTCTGCTGATGTTTTAAAAAAACATTGTGTAAGTTCTGACTTAGCCGTTAACCATTGTGAATTTTTAAACAGTTAAATTAAGTTTATATTGTATCTCTATGTGTCGTTTCAGATCTAATACATATCATACATATTATGTTTGACGTTTTTATTTGATAATATATAAATAACAATTTGGAAGTTTTAATTCAATATTAATTATTTTTCAATTGATTTTACGTTCTGAAGTAAATAAAATATTAAAGTAAAATTATAAAAACGGTTAGTTAAGTGTTTTAAACCCAAAAATTAATTAAAAATGTTTATAAAATAGATATGCAATATATAATTCTCAAAATGCGGTACCCAACTCTAAAACTCAGATCCCAAGAAGAATCAGTCATACAAATAATATTTAACGCATATAAAATTTAATTTAGCTATCCTAATCTCTTAAGTGGACTAATAACAATTATTTGTATACTTTTATTATGCTAATAACTTTAAAAATTCGGTGAAAAATGTTACAATTTATAACTCATGTGTTTTGAATAATGATCATCCATCATATTAAAAATTCACGAATTCAACAAAAATTGTTCGATATATATATATATATATATATATATATATATATATATATATATATATATATATATATATATATATATATATATATATATATGTATTTTTTAAATTAAGTGAGGAGGCATTAAATGTGAGGTGAATTTAAATTGAAAAATAATCATTCTATTAATAATAATTTTTTTTTATCAAAGGTTTCTTTCAGAAATAACTTCATTAAAATATAAATGTCAAAACTGTTCGGACTTATAACCCCGATCGACAATGGGGTCTTTTACCCTAGATATGGAATAACGTAAACTAACGCTCAAATATATTAACATTTTTTCTATGTACATATAATTGTGCAATTTTTTTCGTAATAAGTGTGTTTATTAAAAATAATTTCGTAAAGTTCTCTCTTTGTTCTCTTTTTTTATTTGAATTGTTGTCTTTATACATTCAGGATTTCTGGCAACCCTAATTAGATCATACAATAATTATGACTTTACATATTTTCAATAATCATTAGTGAGCAATTTGTTTTTATTATTATATACATACATATTTCGTTTTAACTGTGACACTTTTTCTAGTGTGACTTAATTATTCATATTATAGGTTTTTAAAATTTAGTTCTTGAATAAAAACTTTTTGTTGTTGCGCTCTGATGTGAGAATCCTGTTACAAGTAATATTATTATAAATAAAATTTTCCATGTCAAAGTGTTATCATCATTATATATGGCACAGTTCGAAACTTTTATTTACACTAAAATTATAATTAAGTTAGGGAAAAGTTTATTTATTTATTTTTCCCGTAATTTCGTCATGTCTGTCTGTCTACCATACTCCTATGGCTATATCGCCTACATCTTTCGGTGTTATGAACAGAATTTTTTTGAATTTCTTGAAATATTTACCCGTATTTGGAAAGTGGGGATGGAAAATATTTTTTAATATGCCATATCGTGTAGGAATCGCTAGAAAGGGCTTTTAAAATGAAGTTGAAGTTCATTTTACCATTTTTCATTTTTAAGCCCTGTTTGCGTGATATTAAGCTTCAAAGTAGGGTTTCCGATCTCTGGCCAAAAAATCGATCTTGTGGATCGATTCGAATCGTCAAACCAAAAATCGATGCAGCAGAAAATCGGCTTACAAAAGATCGATCTGAAGAAAATCGATTCAATTTTTGTACTTACAAAAAATAAAAGATATTTATAAAAGTTTTAATGAAGTTTCTCATTGGGTCATCACTCATCACAAATCAATTTCAAAAAAAATTTTAATTTCTTTTGAAGATGAACTGCTGACTTTAATTAATATGAATAAAACTGTTTCCAGTTTGCGCTAAAAGTGTCACATGAATCCAAAATTTGACTCAATTTTCTATAAATGAATCATAAAAGTGGTGAAATTATTTGACAACATAAACAGTTAAAATATATTTTACAATAATTTTGAAAAAAATATCATATTTTTACTAAAAATATTCTAATTTAAATTCGAAAAGATCGATCTCCGATCCCGTAAATTTTTCACGATCTCTATATCGATTTGGTCTCCAAAGAATCGATTCGAAAAATCGAAAATCGGTTCTCCAAAAATCGATTTTCGATAAAATCGAATCGAGATCGGAAACCCTACTTCAAAGTGAGGTTATTTGAAACTGATCTCATTGTTTTATAAATAGTTTATAATAAAAATTTAGCGTTAAAATATTTTGCTGACTAGCTGTTTTATTTTGTAAATTTCCTTCATATATGTACATATGTATAATTAATAATTATGTACATACTTACATCGAATCATCAAATTTTTTGATTAGTTATTTCCATGATATGATAGTGACGATAGTGACTCACAGTTCAATAAAATTTTAGGTCGATGTCATTATTTAATTATAAAATTAATAAAAATAATAAAAATACTACCGAACCCTTTTTGTTAATGTGCCAGTTATTGTTTCGTTTAACTGGAACGTAATTACGTATATATTTTTGTTCCTGTTTACTCATCCAATTCAGTTGCTAATTTACAAAGAAAAAAATTAATTTGATTTTTAATAGAAATTACCCAATAATAGATAACATTAACCTTTTTGTACATATGTACGTATAGGTCAAATAAACTAACAATGTTTGACGTCATCAAACAAGTCACAAGTGCAACAAGTGAAGCAAAATTAGACGAATTTAGTTTATTGTTTCTTTTTCTTTCTGTTATTTTTATATTAAAATAACTAATAATTTAAGTGTTTACGTCTAATTTTGCTTCATTTGTTAAGGGTGTCAAACTATTTTTGGTTGATTTGACCTACACCTACTCATAATTATGTGGGTATATTTCATAAATGTTAATAGTTTAAGAATTTAGTCAATTAGAACGGGTATATTTACGGTATTGATATTACTTCTTTTTTTATTTATTTAATGATGCGTAGCATCTAGGGCTATATGCATCATGATATTACTTTGTCAAAGAAAATTTTAAATTACTATTACTTTGTAAAAGAAATTATTAGACAATTGAATATGAGAATGAGATTGACTTGAATATTTATGAATACGTTCACAAAAAAAAAAATCGCATAAAAAAGAGTTCAACAGTATGTTTCTATACCGACACACCGTGCGAATGACGTCGCGCACAGTCAGTGTTGAATAAAGCGGAAAATTGGTTTTCTATATCACACCACAATAAAGGAAATTGATAATGTTTTGACTTTTCCACAATACAAACAGAAAACCACTAAAAGTTGATAAGTAATTGATTTCATTTAAATATGAACAAAGGAGCATTATTATTTTAATAGCAATTTAATTATTAACGTAACCCAGTCTTGAACAATGTGCGGTAAAATTTACTTTACGCTGTTCTGTCTATCGATTTTTACAATATTACGTGTAAATTCGTATATTTGCTGTAAAAATGTAATTGTACGTGACGAATACGGTAATTTACAAATTACGTGTAACAAAATTTATTCACCATGGCCCTGTTCGAATAAAAATAAACCACCAGCGATTAATTTACACGAAATTAATAATGAAATCGATAACGACAACAGTGGCAAAAATAGTAATGATGAAGATTTACCTAATAATATCGATTATAGTGATTATGTAGTAGATACGGACATTAAAATTAAACGTTGTCCGCCAGGAAAATTACTTGATCATAAGGGGATTTGTCGCGAGTTTTGGCCATTTTAAGGTGAGATTTTTATTATACTTCTCATTAAAAAGGGAAATTTACTAGAAATTAGTCGATAAGCAAAGTGGTAATAATTACGTTTATAAAATTTGAGTATTGAAACATTTGTAAATAATAAACAAATGTTTTACTTAACGAAATACCACTTTTATTTTTGAAACTGACAATATTGTTTCGAACCGTCAGTTCATTGTCAAACAGAATCAGCAGTATTGTAACAGTTTCAAAAATAAAAGTGGTTATTTGCAAAGTAAAACATTTATTCGGTCGGACACTCGTCGCGGGTACTTGCCACGTGTTCTATGGTTGCCACATTATCATTCCTCATGCTGACAACCTCCTCTTAAAAGTCATTTATATAAAAAGTAAAAAATATTCAGCCTACATTAAGGGCCTACAGTAAGTAACTAATAAAATAATTGAAGCAATTTTCTCATAATTGAAATTTAAATAACATGATAAACAGAATCAACAAACAAAGTAACTTCCATTTGATTATACTACTTTTATCGTGACTTTAATTTAATGTAGACTTTAATTTAATGTAGTTTTTTATTTACTGAAAAAAAAAAATTAAATCAAGAACTTAAGACGGATCATTTTAGTTATAACAACTTACATCACTGATTTTTATTTTAAAATATAGGGTCGATTCGTATCTGCGTAAGCCCAAACCGCTTGCGCTCATTTTGAATCAATTTGTGCTTGTTTTGAATCACATTTGGCTTGCTTTTGATATGTTTGTGTATTCTTGCCTCACTTTCCATGTTCTAGAGAGAAGGGTCAAGTATTAGCGTTCGGTATACATCGTATACATACCGTCACCCTTCTCTCTAGAACATGGAAAGTGAGACAGGAATGTACAAACATATCAGAATCAAGCCAAATGTGATTCAGAACAAGCACAAAGTGATTCAAAATGAGCGCAAGCTGCTTGGGCTTACGCCGATACGAATCGGCCCATTGATTTCGGAGAAAAATCACCAACAGTTCAATTTTTATTATTAACTGTTGATGATTATTTCTCCAAAACCGACTCTTTAAAAATCGGTGGTGTAAGTTGTAACTAAAATGATCCGTTTTGCATCGCGTCACTATTGAGAGCTATTTTAATTTGAAATATTTTTTCAGTAATAAAAAAAACTGCACCTAAGCCATTTTTTAGCGAATTTCCAGAATGGAAATTCAGCTATTACAGTAGGTCTCATGACGCGACTTGAGCCCGGCACTATGGCAGAAATTTGTTTTGAGGTCCCTAGAAACCGAAAATAATATTCACTAAAATTTATATATTTATATATATATATATATATATATATATATATATATATATATATATATATATATGTATATATATATATATATATATATATATATATATATATGTATGTATTTATGTAAGCACGATAACTCTCGAACGAAATGTCCTAGGTTTACGAAATTTGGTGAGAACGTTGGAAGTCCAAAAATCTTGGATGAGTTCTTCAGCCAGACACGTCGGATGCCAGGAACATGGTTTTTGTTCTTGCAAAAAATTAGTTTTTTGCCAAAATTTGTTCTAATTTAAAAGTTTTTGCCACATTTTTTTACACCATTGCAAAGACGGAAAAAAATCACATAAAAAAGGTTTTTGAACTATTATTCTAGGTTAGCTAGTTTTTGAGAAAATAAGAAAAAAAAGTCAATTTATTATTTTATGGAGATATCTGTAAAAATGGAGCCAAGTACTTTTTGTGTTGATGCTTCAATATTTATTTAAAATACCCCTGTCGCAGCATCCTGCATAACATAGCGAATTTCCATTTACAAAAGTACGTTTTTCTCGGAAACTAATTGATATAGAGCAACTGTAAATAAAAGTATCTGTAAAATTCCGTTTATGTATTAAAATTATGCATGTTATCGTATCATGTGATTTAATATTTCTTAAACTGAAAGATTTTAGCATTTTTATGTTTATAATTTGAAGTTGAAAAATATTGTTATTGATTTTAAATGTTAATTAGTTATGTATTCGGGTGTGGTATCTGTGATATTCTGGGGAAAAATAATAGGAAACAGTATTTTTGCAGTTTCTTGTTCAAAATGAAAGTGCATCTTGCTACGTGGAAATGTTACCAGGTTTTGTTTAAACAATTTTTTTTTTACACAAATCGACCTGTAAAAAATTTCTTTGTATATTTTACTGTAAAACAAACAGAAAATATTCATAGATATTTTTCTCTAAAATCAATGCTTTTCTCTAAAAAAAAATTTAAAAAAAATCATAAAAAAAATATATTGCGAAATTGGCGATTTTTAATAGGTACTCAAAAACTATGTGAATATTAAAATACTATACAAAACTATAAAAAATTTTGGATCAAGAAATTCTAGTATTTTTTCAGAGATTACTAGTTATTCGTACTTATACAAAAAAAAAAAAACAAAAAAAAAAAAAACGTAAATTTTTTGAGTTACGCACAAAACGCCGAAATATACCTATGTAATACTAATATTTAAAAATGTATCTCCGCTAGAAAATTTTATTGCAAAACCTTTGGTAACGGGGCTTACAGCATTAGAAACCAGAGGGTTCTGATTCAAAAAAATTAACGCACGTTAGATATTAAAACTAGTTTGTAACTTACAAGGAAAGGTCGCGAAGTCGAAAATTCAAAAAAATCTGAAATTTTGTCAGTTTGTAGAGGGTGACTACCTAATAACATAAAAAATATCAGTTGCTGCTAAAAAACGTTTTTAAGGGGTGAAATCGCCTTTCAAAAATTGGGGTAAAAAATTAATTTTTCAAACATCTCGAAAACGGTAAGAGATAAAGAAAAAGTTTAAATTGGCGATATTGCTCTTTTTTAAAGAGCTGTTGATATACAATTTGTTCAAATTACATCAACAAGGGTGGTTGAGGGTTAAAATTTGGGGTTGTAACGAGCACTGTGGTTGGACAAAGGAGGCTTGTGGTTGGATTATTCCAGGCTGATACATGAATCAAGTTATCAAAACATTAGTAGTTAGAGTTTTTTGTCTAAAAAGAAAACAACAGAAGTTTTTTATATATTTTTTTTAGAAGTGCGCACGTATTTTTTTTGCTCTTGTATTTTTTTTAGACTATAAATTTAAATAAATTGTAACAAATAACAAACATTTTTCTGCCATTACAGAAAAATCAAATATTTTGAGTAAGTTGTCGTTGTCCACTCCACATTTCTCTAATAACAATAGAGAACATTCAGTTTTCAACTCATCCATCATATAAAAATCGGCTGCTCTAATCAATTCACAATAAAAATCATCATCACTTTTCGCTATAATTTTTTGATAAACATATTTCCAAATTGCAGTCATAATTTTGTCGTTAAATTCTGTCTCTATTTTATCGACGCTCTCTGAATTTACGCTGCCATAGAAATGAGTTCGCATCGTGGGGCTAGCTTTAGCTAACACAAATTTGTGTGCCTTTAATAATTCACCTTCCATTGGTATGATCTGACAGTCTGGTTCACAATCCCAATCTTTATATTGGTCTAATTGTTCTAACATTTCAAAAAATATGTGGCGCATTTCTTCTGATGCCATTTTACTTCGTTCTCCGTGGATTTTATTAATTGAATCAAATAACCTAAAACGTACAATATTTGTTTTTGCACTTTCTACTACTACTGTAAACGTAATAATAATCTAATAAATATGTTCAGATATTGTTTTGAATCCTTAGAACTGTCAATTGGGCTTTTGATTCAGATAACAAAAAAAAAAAAAAAGAAAAAAATAAATAAATAAATGTTTGTTATTTGTTACAATTTATTTCAATTTATAGTCTAAAAAAAATAGAGCAAAAAAAATACGTGCGCACTTCTAAAAAAAATATAAAAAAACTTCTGTTGTTTTCTTTTTAGACAAAAAACTAACTACTAATGTTTTGATAACTTGATTCACATGTATCAGCCTGGAATAATCCAACCACAAGCCTCCTTTGTCCAACCACAGTGCTCGTTACAGGGTTAATTTTTGGCGAACACACAAATTGTTACATTAGCTTTTTGACAGCTAATATACGTTATATGGAATTATCGACTTTCTAGGACGTGGTGTGTGAGTTAGTCAAGTTTGATGTAACGTCTTATGACGTCAGTGGCAGGTGTTAAACGTAACATTTACACCGCTTGTCGAGTAGATATTTAAAAACAATTATGTATCGTAAATTTTGATAGATTTGACTGTTTCCATTATTGTGATATTTAATATTATTAGTCGAATTTTTCCTTGAAAAAAATTAGACTTATACAGTCTATACGACCAGAACGGCGAGAGGCGAGAGTAGGGGCACTATCCGTTTTCGGACCCGTAGAACACGAATATGTAGAAAAAAAATGTCTGATATATATATATATATATATATATATATATATATATATATATATATATATATATATATATATATATCTGATATGTCTGATATATATATCTGAAATGTCTGATATATATATATATATATATATATATATATATATATATATATATATATATATATATATATATATATATATATATATATCTGTATATTTTCCCGCTACCTTTTAATATGTGTAGGGCCCCCCTATGGAAGTTAAGAGCTCAAATTTGGTAAATGGGGCTCATTCCGATGCACAACAATACTATCAAAGTGGGGTCAAATTTTGGGCAAATTTTGGATCCGACCCAAACTTTAAGGGGGTGGTGGGGCCGGAAAAGCAATAAAACTTTTCCAAACCGGTTGGAAATAATGTTTCGGTCAATTATCTACAACATATCCAAAATTCAGCTTCCTAGGATGATTTGGTAGGAGTAGAGGGGGAAAAAAGGATTTTCGCTGGATCTAACACGCTCCCAACCCCCCAGAATTAACGTAAAGGGTTGAAATTTGGTGTGTTGATAAAGTTCGTATCTAGGTTATGCTTTTTGGAGGTTTTAATATTTTACCCCCCACCTCCCTCATTTTTAAGCTACAATTTCATGCATTTTCGACGTTTTCGAATTTGTACCACTCGCACAGGTCACCCAAATAAACCTAGAGGGCTGAAATTTTGTGTATAGGTTAAGCTAATAGCTAGACACTGTTTCCTGGAGGTTTCAACTTTTAACCCTTACCCCCACGATTTTTACGCCAATATTTCCTTAATTTTTTTGCTTGTTTTCTAACACGTCTAGAGACTCTCTAAGGAAACCTAGAGGGCTGAAATTTTGTACGTGTATTCAGTTAGTATCCAGCTAGTACCTTTTAGGGAGTCTACATTACTTTTCCCCCCACTTCTCCCATTTTTACATCGGAATTGAATGCTATTTTAAATGTGTTTTAAATGCATTATTTTTATTCTAAGTACAAGTAGGCGAATAGTAATTTTAAAAAATTTAAAAAAAAGTGAACATAATTTTTTAACAAATGAAATACATACATATTAAGTAATTTAAAAATGTTATTAAAGTCACTGTTTATTTATAAATTAGGAATTTTGGATTTTTATTATTTATAAAATAGAAACTTTGGATTTTTTTGGAAAGAAAAAATATCTTCATAAAAGCCTTCCAGTTTACTATTTAAGTTCCTTTTTTAATATTTAAAAATAAAACACAAAGACAATTGGCGGATAAGCATGGGTAGGAAAGCCCTCGTACGAATTGTGTTGGCTTTTTCCCTGCTAACTGCTATCGGCACAAAATTGAAATTTACTGAGATTCAGCCCTTAAAAATTTAAAACCTTTTTTTAAAGCCCCGATCAACCGGACACCCATCATCAGTTTTGAAACCACCAAAATGACAAATCGCTTGTGGACTTTCAATTACATTTCGCTTGTAGACACTCAATACCGAAGATGAAAGTAAAATTCGACTTCCGTGATGGGGCTCCGCTGCTCACGGCGTTTTTTTTTAATCAATAAGAAAACATTACTTTGTAGAAATATTATCTTTTATTAGTATTAATACATTTAGTAAAAATAGTCTTTTTACAAATTAATTTTTTTTTATTCTTTATTAACATTTTCAGTTTTAAGACACATAATTGATGGCTAAAATGAAAATAAAATTTTTTTTTAAATTAGGTATAACGTAAAAGCCCCTATACCGAAACATAATTTTTAGGTGTTTCATTAAACTAGCTTCTCAAAATTAATTAATAAATGACCTTTTTTTTTCTTAATAAGCATGAAATCAAGTTTTTTTAATCCAATGAATATGTTTTTAAGAAAATATAACCCAAAAAGTTTGATTTATTAATGTTTTTGTTTTATAATTTGTTGACATCTATAAAAAACGGACAGAATATATTAACACCTTTAAAAAATCAGCACATTGACACCTAAAAAAGAACACGTATGTAACGTACATGAGATACATCGCAAACATCTTCTGCTATCGAATATTTAAACCATTCTGTATTTCCTACTTTGACATTCTATGTGTTACTAGATGTCACTCTTATGTCATAGAGTATCATAGAGTGACATCTAGTAATACATAGAATGTCAAAGTAAGAAATACAAAATGGTTTAAATATTCAATAAAATAAACCACCAAAATACTGTATTTTGTTTCGCCATCTATGTATTTTGTAAAGTTCTAATCAATTCTAAACTAACTTACCAAAATGGCGACAATTTTTCATTATTAATAAAATTTTGAAACTTCAAATCAATATTTTTTTATTTACCAATTGATGATACGCTTCGAAATGAAAAAAATATTAAAAATTTTACGATTTTAAAGCAGTAAGTAAATATTTTAGACTCAAAAATAAATTAAAACTATTTTTAATATAAATTTTTAGTTATTTTACGTACATGATTTAAGTTACAAACAAAGGTTATATATATATATATATATATATATATATATATATATATATATATATATATATATATATAATGTATTTCTTTAATTAAGTAAGGAAATATTAAATGTGAGGTGAATTTAAATTGAAAAACAATCATTCTATTAATAATAATTTTTGTTATCAGACGTTTCTTTCAGAAATAACTTCATTAATATGTAAATGTCAAAACTGTTTTTTTATTGGATCGTGTTCCGGTATAGGGGATTTTGAAACAGTTTAAATTACTGTACATAATGTAACGAGATTATTACTAATTGAATGATTCATTGTTACGTTCGCAACATTGCGCAAACTGAAATATTGTTTAGTTAAAACAGTTCTGTTTAGCTGACGTCAAAACAGAGAATGTTCTCGGAATAATAATCTACCAGTTAATTATAAATGGTAATTTTAGTGAGCAAAAGTATAAATTATGAAGGTTATAAATAACTATGGGGGATACATAACTTCACTTGGATTCATGATTTACTCCTTGACATTCTTAATCCAATATTTTCTGTTTATAACATACCATATATGAACAAGTTTATTGTAATATAAATATACTACGTATAGGTGTTACGTACAAAAAACTACTTAATAATACTGAAGTGATTTTTAAAAAGAATTTTAAAAATTAACGTTTTGATGATATTTACCGTAAAGGAAAATAAATTAGGACATAAGGGTGAATAGGTACAAGGTTATTATTTATTAATGAACTTACAAGGAAAGGGCAAGAAGTCGAAAATTCAAAAAAATCTGAAACTTTGTCAGTGTGTAGAGAGTAGCTACCTAATAACATAAAAAATATCAGTTGCTGCTAAAAAACGTTTTTAAGGGGTGAAACCACCCCTCAAAGTTGGAACTCAAAAATTTAAAAATCGATGAAATTTTGTTTATACGTACCTTAAAAAGTTCTAGTAACCAATATATCATTATTTTCTGCATTTACACATTTTTAGAGGTTGAAACCACCCTTTCATGGGTGTACTTAAAAATTTATAAATTGATGATATTTTGTTTATATATACTATATAGGGCTCTAGTAATAAATATAACATTTTTTGCATCCACAAATTTTCAAGGGTTGAAATCAGTTCTTCAAGGGCGTACCTAAAAAATTAAAAATTGTCGATATTTTGTCTTTACACATTATATGAAATTCTAATAATAAATATAACATTATTTTTTACCTCCACACATTTTTAAGGGGTGAAAACACCCCTTCAAGTGTGTGCTTAGAAAATTTAAAATTGACGAAATTTTATTTATATATAGGTACTATAAAAAATTTTGTTAGTTTTGAAATTTTTAGTTTACAACTTGGAGAGGGTGTTTCACCCCCCAGAACTGTGTGAAAAAGTATATTTATAATATATTTATCGTTAGGTCTCTATGTAATATATGTAAACACAATATCGCCAGTTTTCAAATTTTTAGGTACGCACTTGAACGGGTGGTTTGAAAATTTGTGGACGCAAAAAATAATGTTATATTTATTACTAGGGCTCTGTATATTATATGTAAACAAAATATCATAAATTTATAAATTTTTAAGTACACATATGAAGGGGTAATTTCAACCCCTAAAAATTTATAGATGCAAAAAATAATGTTATATTTATTACTGGAGCTCTATATAGTATATACCTATAAACAAAATATCATCAACTTATAAATTTTTAAGTACACATATGAAGGGATAGTTTCAACCCCTAAAAATTTATAGATGCAAAAAATAATGTTATATTTATTACTAGAGCTCTATATAGTATATATAAACAAAATATCATCAATTTATAAATTTTTAAGTACACATATGAAGGGGTAGTTTCAACCCCTAAAAATTTGTAGATGCAAAAAATAATGTTATATCTATTATTAGAGCTCTGTATAGTATATATAAACAAAATAACATCAATTTTTAAATTTTTAAGTACACAGTTGAGGGGTGGTTTCAACCCTTAAAAATGTGTAAATGCAAAAAATAATGATATATTGGTTACTAGAACTTTTTAAGGTACCTATAAACAAAATTTCATCGATTTTCAAATTTTTGAGTTCCAACTTTAAGGGGATGTTGCACCCCTTAAAAACGTTTTTTAGCAGCAACCGATATTTTTTATGTTATTAGGTAGCCACTCTCTACACACTGACAAAGTATCAGATTTTTTTGAATTTACGACTTCTTGCCCTTTCTTTGTTAGACATGAAGACCAACATATATACTTCTTGAACTGAAGTAGAATAATCATTATTTCGGGAAGCAATAGTGGTGTGAATGTGATAGAGACTAAGCTTCAAGTTGAATAATAGTATAATAGCATATTGTGCAGTAAGTGTGAGAAAGTGTCGATTGCTTACGAGAGCTCGAGTAGACAATCGACAACACCACACGAGTTACACATACTATTTTTTATTACCTTTTAAATTAATATTTTTGAATTTTTTTAAAATTAAGTATTAAATATAGTTATCTGTGTATTAAGAACATAAAGTGGTACATTGCCGCTTGGTGGAAAATGTTGATGGGCAACGTCGCTTGTTTAGAAAATATACCCGTATTCAGAGCTCAATGTATCTGAACTTGGGTATATATTAAATGCTTAATAAGCATAGTTCAATATTTAAAAAGACCCCGAACTGGTCTAATGGTTAGCAACTCCGCTCTTGTCTGATAAGATCGTGAGTTCGGAACCGGCCGGGGGAGATTCATCATCATCAAACTACCATACCGCACCAATCATCTATAAGCATATCAACACCAAAAAACAATAGTACAACATATACCAAACGATGCATATCACCTTAGTTGTGGCGCATCTAAACAATAAAAAAAAAAAAAAAAATTTGAAAATATACCCGGTAAAACACTCGGGTATATGTGTATTTTCAAACTCAATGTTTAATAAAAATAGTATCAAAAACATACCCACTTTCAATTTATGGGAAAACAAATCGATCAATCAAGTATTTAACGTAGTTCCCCCGGGATAGTCAGGTACGAAAGTATATCTCAGCGAAAAAATTTTTTTTATCAAAAATTAAATAATGTATTAATATTCTTCAGTTATTATATTTGTATACCACTTGTTTTTTTAATTTCCACGCGTATGTTGTAGCAATATAAAAGCATTGTTGAAAAAGCGTTGTAAAAACGTTGTATGTAAAATGATGTTTTTAAATTATATTTTAAAAACGGCGTAATGAATAATTTTTATTTCTTATTAAATATCGTTTGTAACTTCGTATTTTATAACATTAAATTTTTATCAAATTCCTTTGACACGTTTTCATTTTATTTAAAAAAATCATCAACTTCCTATAAGAGCCCGTGTTAAAAGTACAAAATTTTGAAAACGTTTTTCTCAAAATTGGGAGAGTCAGTTTTTTTTCGGTAAGGGCTCGTATTATTGGTATTGAATTAAATAAAATATCTAGAGAAATTTCGTTAAATTCCTTTGAAAAATCGTTTTGCGGAGCAACTACCTTAAGGGAGAACAACATAGTGACGCAGCAAAAAATTGACAATTTTAGTGAATTTTTTTTTTGCAATGTGAGTGAATATATCGCGCATACTTTTTCTCAACCTCGTATAACAAAAATCACAGTTTTCAGGAAACACAAAAAACATATTAAATACTATATTTTCATCACTATGAATTTAAGATTTATGTATGTTACACTTCTTGATGTTTGCTACTTATGTAGACATGAAGCAGACATTTAAATATTTTAAATTACAAGCTATCGTTGTTTTTAGTAAGTACGAGTTTGCAGTCCACTTTTTTCTTCAGTATACGAGTTTGTGAAATAAATTGATTTTTTTTTCTTCTTGCATATTCCGATAGTCTAACCAATAACTTAAATTTTCTCGAAATTATTTTTTTCAAAGGTCAATGGGCAAAATTGCCCCCCAGCGCCCACTGCTGAGATATGTATTTTCTGAAAGCCCCTTCCTAGTAGGTCACAAATATACCCATCTTAGGTATGGAGAACCTGGCCTTCAAAAGTTCTGACGTGCAGTAGGTTTTGCATACTCCACGTGGCCATTTCTTAAGGAAACGATGTGTGTTGACCTGCAACAGGCATTAGAGTCCCCTTCGGGAGGGTGCACTTCGGACTACCTTATTTCGGCATTCTACCAAGGAGTTTGTCAAAAATCGCCACCGGTAGGACTCCCAAACTTTTCTTCGGATTCTCCCAATGTACAGGTCTGAAGCCGCTCGGTTCGTCTTCTACTATAGGCCACGTGAAAAAACGAGGTTAGGCCACTTGCCAGGAAAGTGGTTTTACACAGTGATACACCGACCCACGGCATGTCTCATAACCCATTTGTACCTATACAGAGTATCCCGTTTGGCTATGGCCACATGCAGACTTTTTGTGCATTTGACGCCCTATAACTTTTGAAGGCCAGGTTCTCCATGAACGTGCCCATTGACAAAGTTGGGTTACTTGACCAGGGCTATCGATCGGCACCGGTCTCAATCTTGGGTGTTAGGGGGCAGCTCCCCATATAGTTTTGCCCATTGTCCTTTGCTACGATTAAACTCGAAGACAAATCATCCGATCGATTTGATCCTTACTGCAACTTCTTTTATATAATATATTGTTGTATAATTATATTAGTTGTTTTTAGTAAATACGAGGTTACAATCCACTTTTTTGTATAGAATTATAAGGATAGGAAATTATGCTTAGAGGTTATAATTGTCAAATAAAAAATACAAAGTGGTAACTATAAATCATTAAATAATATTTATTTTATTTCAGTATATTTGAGTCGATGAGTCTCAAAACCATCTAATTAACATAAATAAAAATGTTCAGGAAACATAAAAAACTGTTTTCTCACTTATAATAATGATTTTGATGTGGTTTTTACCATTAAATTTTTAGGAAAAACGATAGTTTTTATAAATAAATAATGACAACGATACCACTATTCAGTAATTAGTAAATATCGATTAAAAATTATAATTAACTACTTTTGCAGTAGTTTGCTTTAATTAGATGGTTTTGAAACGGTTGATTTTGTAATTAGCTACTTTTGCAACAGTAACATTAACAATTAGACACTTTTGCAGCAGTAACACTAACAATTAGACACTTTTACAACAGTTTATTATTCTTTCAATAGATTTTAAATAAAACAACATTCGTACAAATCTGTCTATTTAGTGCCACATATTGGCCACCTAACAAGCTACTTTTGTTCTTGATTTTTCTAATGACGCCATTTTTATATAAATAATTAGATAGTGTTGTGGCTGGTTTGTTTTGCTTGCAACTCCATGTTTTTTCAATTGAAAAATATTGCAATTAGCTACTTTTGAAACAGTTTCGTATTTTTGTCATTAAAATTAAAGGGGGAAAAGCTGACTTTGCACCGTCTAGTTGGTATTTTTTGGTGCAGTTTATCCTCCTGAAGTCCTGAATAATAAACCGTATCTAACTCAATTTTGAAAAAAATTGTCAATTAGATAGTTTTGAAACTCAGCGACTCGTTTCAAAATATTACATCAAGATATCATAACATTTCAAGATATTGTAACAATCAAGGGGCCAAACTACTATTATAATAATTAGCATCCCGACTGTAATCAGAATTTTACGTCATCAGACTTGGCAGGGAGGTGGAAGGTTATATACGTATTTAGAGTTTATGTTGGTATGTGTAAGGTAGTGGATGTTAATACTCTGTATGTATGCAGCGGTGGTCCGAGGTGGGAATGCATACGTATAGTCGAACAACCCTATGCATGTACCTGCTACTAATAATGTAACAATGAACAGCCACCACTGTGGCCACAACTTAACAATGCAAGTGTACGCTTGAAGAGTCGATGGACGACTAACCAGTCAGGAGTATAAATTGCTACTTATTGCAACTTTCGAATCACACTTTTTGGTACGTAGGCTTGATCTGTCTCATCTGTGGTAACAATAGTTACAATGAATATAGAAAAATGAAAAATTTTTATATTTGTTACTCATGTATGTGGCACAAAAAAAAAAAAAATTGTTTAGGTTGAACAAAAAGGAATCAATATTAGTTTTTTTTGAATTGGAGAATACGTATTAATTAACGTAATTATTTTGCATAGGTAATATGCAAAATGCAAATGTAAAATGAGTAACGTAAAATTCTAGAATATTCTAAACGTCGACTAGCAGAGACATCAAAAAACAGATTTCACCATTGAATTGGTCACTAAAAATGAGATTAAGTTGTTCTATTTGTCAACTAGCAAAGATATCGAATAATTAATTGCACCATATAATTGGTCATTGAAAAAGAGGCCAAATGGCATATCTTGACAAATGTTTGAATATTCTATTCGTCAACTAGCAAAAATATCCAAAAACAGACGTCACCATTGTCGTCAACTAGCAAAGATATCAGTAAAAGAGCGGTATGGGTTCTGTCGCACACTACCGCGTGAAAAGTATGGGGACACCCTGACCCAGGAGTGTGTCCACACTTTTGACGCCGTACTGTACTTAATGTTGTGGTACACTGCCTTGTTAAACGGGTGGCCACCCCCCTACTCCCTGGGGTTAAGGTGTCCGATCACTTTTTGAAGCGTACTGTACTTATTTTGTGGACGTACAAACCTTGACATTTGACTCCAACACGCGCTCGCTTAAATAAGTATAGTACGCTTCAAAAAGTGATCGGACACCTTGCCCCATGGGAGTGCCCACACTTTTGACACGGCAGTGTAACACAACATTAAGTACAGTGCGGCGTCAAAAGTGCCCCCCCCCTTAGGTGAGAGTGTTCGATCACTTTTTGAAGCGTACTGTTCTTATTTTTATATAATATGTACTTGTTTATATAATAAATAATATTTACCGATGCCTCAAATAAAAGTTTACCGACGCTCCCGATCTTCCGATTTTACGTACTTCCCCTTAAATTTGTACCGGCCACTACGTACCATTGGATTTGTGGTGTACAGCACCTGCGAACTCTAGTGTCAAATAGTTAGTTGTATGTTGGTCAAGTACGAGGGTATGCTGATAAAAATGTTACTATTTAAAAAAATAATTTTACACAAACTCGTATACCATATACCAGGTTTTGTCAGAAAACTAAATTAGGTTATGATATACGAGTTTGAATTTTATTGGATTAACATTTTTTCCATTAACTATTTTGCAATATTTCTTAGCGCATCATATGGCGGAGTGAATTATGTATACGTACATGTATGACTTTCTAACTCAAAACCGCCAAAAAACGTTATACGAGGTTGAGAAAGAGTATGCGCGATATGAGGGTCAAATTAAGGGGATTTTCTTTTTTAACCTTAACCCAAATAATTATGTGGGTTAATGTTAAAAAAGAAATATTGTTATTATAATTATACCCAAAAAACATACTATATTAAGGGAACTTTATTGAGCATAGATTTTTAACTATGTTCAGATAAATTTTTATAGAAAAATCTTAATAATATTATAAATGTGAAAGTTTGGATGTTTGGATGTTTGGATGTTTGTTGCTCAATCACGCCAAAACGGCTGAACGAATTTTGATAAAATTTTACGTACAAACTTCTTATACACTGACTTAACACATAGGCTAAATTTTATCCCGATTTCATATTCCTGGGGGATACAAAACCAATTAATCAATCCCGCTCAAATAACTGAAACGAATCCGACGTAATTTGATTTACAGGCAATATTTATCCTGAATTAACACATAGAATAATCTTATCCCGATTTAAGGCTCCTGTGGGATACAAAACCAGTTACTTAACCACAGCAAAATGACTGAACTGAATTCGATGAAATTGGTATATAGAAACAATTTACTATGGATACATACAGGAGTAATTTTAATAACACATAGGATAATTTTATTCCGTTTTCATGTTCCTAAGGGATACAAATTCAGTTACTCAATCCCGCTCAAATAACTGAACCGAATCCGATGGAATTTAATGTACAGGCAATATTTTTCCTGAATTAACACATAGAATAATCTTATCCCGATTCAGGATTCCTGTGGGATACAAAACCAGATACTTAACCACAGCAAAATGACTGAACTGAGTTCGGTGAAATTGGTATATAGAAACTATTTACTATGAATACATACTGGAATTATTTTAATAACACATAGGATAGTTTTATCCCAATTGAATATTCCTAGGGGATACAACCCCAATTACTCAGTCACGTATTGCTGAATTAACATATGGGCTAAATTTTATCCCGGTTGTAAGTTCCTCAGGGATACAAAATTTTTCAAACACGCCCCACAAAATTAAACTTAATTCGATGAAATTTGGTACGCAGGCACTATTTATCCTGAGTTAACACATAGGATAATCTTTTCCCGATTAAAGGTTCCTGTGGGATGACTGAACCAAATTAGATAAAATTTAATATACAAATACTATTTACTATGAACACATATAGTAATAATTTTTAAATAGTTTTAGTCGGGATAGTTTTATCTCGATTGAAGGTTTCCGGTAGAAGAAGGCGGATACAAAACGGGGGAGGGGATCGAATTCAATGCGGGTGAAGCCGCGGGTCAAAGCTAGTATTAAATATTTACAAACTTAGTAATGTTCTTGAACAACGAGTGTTGACAAAAATATACTTTCCGGTAAATGATTCATTTCAATGAAGGAAAAGTTTTTTGTACAATTCAATTAATGCTTGTAAAATTACTATTTTTGAGATTTTTATTATTTTTCTTTTTACAAATTCTACAATATAAATTTACAAAGTTATAAAGTTAAATTTCAAGTTATGACGAAAACCAATAAAAGTGGCAAATATATTTGCCACCGGCCATTTGTATTTTTTCTATACAAATTATAATAAAATACATTTTAATATTAAATTTATTTTATTTAATTTTTAGTTGGTATAGAAATCATCTACAAAGTTCATTTATAATTCAGTGGTCAATATATTTACCACCGTGCACCCACATACAATTGTTTTCTTACGTTAGGTGGCATTATAACTGACCACCCCTTAGAGCCTTATTACAAGTAATTACAATTTTTTTAGTATTTTTTCCTAGCTCCATAGACTGATGTTAATTTAAATAAATTAAGTTTTCCTTAAAAATCAAAAATAAAATTTATGTCCTATAAAGGGTTAAACTATTTGAATACATCTTGCACTCAAAATAGGTATGTAATATTTTTTATTCAAATAATTTCAATATTTTCGATTTCAAGTAAGTTCAAGGTTGAAATTCAAAGATATAATATACCTATACAAGGACTGTATTGCTATATTATCTATAGTCTATCTGTAGCCAAATCAGAGGCTAAATGATGCCAATATCCCATTCAAAAACATCTAATGTGCATCAAACTTCAAGAGAGTATCAGCAGCGCATCATGTAGTATTAGACGCATCAGAAAAGTCATGATGCTGCATCGATGCGGTAAAGTTTACATTTTTGAAGTTACCCTATATTAAATCAACGACATAGCCAACTTTTTTATTATATTAAGCCGCGGAAAATTATTTCCCACGCTATTTTCGCACGGTGTGAAGAATTGTTAATTTTTACATATAGTTAGCCGTGCGCAAAATGTTACTTTTAATAGTAAAAGAGTAGAAAATAGTATATTGTGTAATAAGTGCGGGAAATTGTCTATTGCCCACAAAAGTGAAGTTGAGCGCACTAACGGAGTGAGTGCGCTCATTCGCTTGAGTGGGCAATCGACAATCCCGCACGAGTTGCGCATACTATTTTTTATTACGAATTTCACATACTTTTTTCTATTATTATTACTATTTTTGACATTTTTATTACTTTTTAAAATAATATTTTTGAGTATTCGTCTTTTTTTTCTGAATTAAATATTATTTAAATTACTTTGTTGGTGGTTTCTATAGAAATAATTATGAAATATTTATTAAATGAAAAAATCAAGAGGCGGCTTTGCGTGTTTTGATTAAATTTTGCGTGTTGTATTGTCAATTTGCGTGCGGAAAGTAAAGTTTCCGCACGCAAAAAAGTATGTGGGAAGAGTACAGTGGGCAAACAGCTATTTTGCGTACAGAAATGTGTGCACCAAGTTAGTACTTCTCCCGCATGAGAAGATATTTATTAAATGAAAAATCAAAAGATGGCTCTGCGTGTTTTAATTAAATTTGGGTGTGTTTTATTGTCAATTTGCGCGCGCAAAATGTGGTTAACGCACGCAAAAAAGAAACTGAAATACGCTTAACCTATGTGGCAACCTTAGAATGGGCAAAAAGCTGTTTGTCGAATCAAAATGCGTTTTCTAAGATAATACTTATCCCGCATGAGTAATAAAAAAATCATCAGCTTAAATTGACATCTTTAAACAGTGTTACTTTTTGTTCTTTAAGACTATCTAAAAACAGTTTATATTGATGTTCTATGATCAGATTGTTAAATCGAATTTGCCTCGATCCACCACATAAAAAAAGTTTTTTATTGCGATTTTTTTTATACGGTACCTGTTTATCGTATAAAAAAAGGTTCAGCTGTATAATATAATTTTTCACTTATTATTACACGAGACGTTTGTATTTTTTCGAATAAGTTCGGGTTTGTCTAACAAAAAGTTGTTGTCTAGCAATTTACCGAGAAGAATTGTCACCTAACAAAAACGTGACAGTGAAGCTGAAGCGTTCTTGAGTTGACAGTTCTTCGAGTTAAATTGCTTTTAGGCAAGAAATTTGAGTTGTAGAAAACACAAATTTATTCAGAAAAATATAAAACTCAAGTGTAATACGGTAAGACAATTTAACGAATAAAATAAATTAGTATAATTTATATTATTATTTAGTACTTTGTTACTATGGTTCTGAAATCAGTTAAATTTACCAGTACGAATTTTTGTTTCGTTTTTATCGTGTTTACCTACAATAAAATGACCAATGAAATGTTTTGTACCATTTTTTTCGCTGTAAAAATCTGTCCTAACTTTTTTCCATGGTAAAAGTGAAAAATCTACAATATTTTTATGGGATTTGATACACATAAGTCAAAGTGTCAATTTTAAATACTGTCAAGTCTTCGATAACATGGTTTAAATTTTGGGCTAATAGTTTGTTTTTTGTTTTTTTAACAATATTTTAACTAACAATAAATGATCAAATCGTTTCGTCTAATCCCTAATTAATTATTTGTGGGTGTACATAAATAGACTAATTTTCATTACATTATTTCGTATAATATATGTATAATAGCACATTAAATGTGTTTACTCCAAAAGATTTTATATAAAATTTTACTTGATAATTGAGCCAAGGCATAACGATTTAGAAAAAGTTGTTTAAGTAAAAATGATTTACTTTTCTAATCGCATCTTATTAATAAATTTATTAGATTGTTCGGAGCAACTGCTTGATGTGCAATTTTTTAGTCATTATAATTATCATCAGTGGCGGTGGTAAGTAATCTGCCCCTCCCCCCCCCCCGCGAGAATCGTTTTGTGGCCCCTTTTAGACTTACTCCCGGGCCCAAATAAAACTTCGACCCAAGCACCCCCCCCCCCCACATAATATAATACTTAGTAATGGATAAAAACGCAAACACTTAGTACAATGATCATTCAATTATCATTTTTGTTTTAGCGAATTTCCAGAAAGAATTCTGGAAATTCAGCTATTACAGTAGGTGTCATGACGCGACTTAAGCCCGGGACTATGGCAGAAATTTGTTTTGAGGTCCCTAGAAACCGAAAATAATATTCACTAAAATTTATATATATATATATATATATATATATATATATATATATATATATATATATATATATATATATATGTATGTATGTATGTATTTATGTATCAGCACGATAACTCTCGAACGAAATGTCCTAGGTGTACGAAATTTGGTGGAAACGTTGGAAGTCCAAAAATCTTGGATGAGTTCTTCAGCCAGACACGTCGGATGCCAGGAACATGGTTTTTGTTCTTGCAAAAAATTAGATTTTTGCCAAAATTTGCTATAATTTAAAAGTTTTTGCCACATTTTTTTACACCATTGCAAAGACGGAAAAAAATCACATAAAAAAGGTTTTTGAACTATTATTCTAGGTTAGCTAGTTTTTGAGAAAATAAGAAAATAAGTTCTGGACCCACCATCCACTACCGGGGCGGTTCTAGAAACCTCCGGCGGTGAGTGGAGTAATGTGATCGAACATTTTTTCTAATCTAACTGAACCTAACGGAACTTGATCTAACCTAACCGAACCTAAGGAAATTTGGTCCAAACCTAACCGAACCGAAGGAAATTTTTTCTAACCTAACCGAACCCAACAAAATTTTTTCTAACCTTACTGAACCTTATTGATCTATAATTTATATAAACTGAATTTATTATTAGCGAATTTCCAGAATGGAATTCAGCTATTACAGCCACTGTTATGACGCGACTTTAGCCCGGGAATATGGCAGAAACTTGTTTTGAGATCCCTAGAAGTCGAAAATAATATTCACTAAAATTTATATATATATATATATATATATATATATATATATATATATATATATATATATATATATATATATATATATATATATATCCTTACTAATATTATAAAGGCGAAAGTGAGTTTGTTTCTTTGTTTGTTTGTTTGACTGGCTTTCACGCCTCAACAGCTTAACCAATCAACTTGAAGCTTTGCACAGACGTTGCTTGCGGGCCAGAGATGGTTATAGGCTACTTTTATTTCGGGAAAATATTTCATTCCCGAGGGAAAATGCATTAAATTACAACAGCTAAAAAACGGATAAATGATTTCAAACTTTGTATATTGCTAACAGAACTGATGAGAAAGGACCCTGCGGACGCGTTATCGCCGCCACTGATTATCATATTGATATATGAAAAGCCAGGAAAGAGATTGAAGTGTTTAAAACAAAGCTGAATTCTTCATTTACTAAGGGCATTATGACCTACAATATTATTCAGTCAACGATGAGCTTTGGATGCATTAAAATTTTGCAAGAATAAAAATTGCATAAATATAGACAGGTTATTGTTCATGGTCATGGAATTTTTAATATTTATTTTTTGAGTTTGAATGAAGCCTTAGTGAATAACAAACATTCAGGTTGGTAAGACCAAATGTTCGCTAACGATGTGGAGCAGAGACAAAAACTGACTTGTCGTAGTTTAACTTTGATCAGTACTAAATACTCACGTAACTTGGCTCCGAATGATCTAATATCTAACATTTAATATAGATAGCATTTTAATCATTAAAATACCTATATGTATAAATAATACATACTTATGGCAGGAAGAATTAATTTAAGAAATAAGTTGCATGTATAGTAGTTGCATTAAAAATTATTCATTTATCCATCAGTAGTCATTAACCTAATTAGGTTTTCAACACGAACGTATTCTATTAATTCATTTTAAAAAATATTTCTTTACTTTTATGATAGTGTCGGTAACTACCTTAGTTAATCTTTCATGTTTTTTATTTTTATAATTTTTTTTCAATTTCTTTTTTTGTTTGTTAATTTTTTTAATTCTTTTTTTTTCATTTTTGTTATTTGGGTTTTAATTTAATTGTTGCAGACACTGCGAAAAAAGTCAGTCCTGAAAGATTACAAGAACAAATAGATAAAATGAAAAAAATAAACAAGGATACCCTAAACGTTCTCGCCAAAGCTGTTTTCATGGAGGGGATATATAAATTTTTTGATAAATTTAAACTCAGCTAAATATTAGTGGCATAGTTAATATTTTCAAAAAACTATTAATTATTGTGATTATTAATATTATCATGAATAGTTTTACTCCAAAAAGAATTAGTAATCAAGTTTTATGAATAGGATAAATACATTTGTATATTGTTATTAATTTGTTTCAAAGTTTTTTCTTATTAAATTAAGTCATAACTCATGACAATATTAAGTCTGAACATATGTGCCATATTATATTTTTTTTCAATTTTTTAATACAAAAATTATAATAAAACAGTAGAATATAATAGGATGACAGAGGGTTTTTTGTACCACTAACATTAGTGGTACAAAACTAATTTCATAAACATATGTTTATGAAATTAAAAGCCTGAATAAGCTACAGGGAATATAATTTAATTATAGAATACATATTTTTAAATACAATCATTTTCTACTTTTTTTTTTTAATTTAGTTATCTAAAGAGCTTGCGTTACATTTGTATGTGTTGTAACATTCTATAGTAAAATAAATATTTGAATTCGTTATATTGCTTACGTGTTTATTTTAATATTTCCTCTTGCTAAAAGTATTACTGATGTTGGACCTGATCAACTTTTTTTTTCTGGTGATGGACTTTTTACATATTTTAATATTTTTTGTTTCGTAAGTAATGCATGATTTTTGTTATCATACTAATAATAAAGAAACTTATAAATCAGTATATATATATATATATATATATATATATATATATATATATATATATATATATATATATATATATATATATATATATATATATATATATAATCGACTTAATAAAGGTTAAAAGAAGGTCATATTTTAAAAAGAAACAATACATTAATTAAGTTAGTTGTTTTTCAGGAATTATATATACCGTCAAACCATCTAACTTGACCTATTAACGACAACGTTTATCAAACGACGTTTTACTTCAATTGAAACTTCATTTCTTATAATGTCTATAGGTATATCTGTAATACTTCTATATTCATAGTTGAGCAAGGAAACAGGAAAAAGCAAAACAGCGCCGACGTTTCACTTCAATACTAAGGACTTAGCAAAGTAGATTAAGACAGGTACTCTACATTCAGAACCAAAATAAGCTTTATTTGCGCATTTCGCCATCTACGTCATAATACGTCACATATTTGAATTTTTAGAAAAAGACAACATTACATTTACTTATTATTATATTTATACAGCATGAGTTTTTTGAGAGTTGCCATTTTTATTACAGCCAAACCGTTGATAAGAGCTAAGAGCTATAAAGATCCTGACTATAGCAATCGGTTGCCCCCGTTGATATCTGCAACTCCTATTTGAACAATTTCTCAATTAAATCAACGGTTTGGCTGTGGTAAAGATGGCAACTCTCAAAAAACTCAGTCTGTATATATATAATTCGCCATCTACGTCATCAAGATTTGCGCGTCGGCATACCTATCTTAATCTACTTTGGGACTTAGTACCTTATGCACATATGTAACCCGGCGGTTACACGCGTCAGTTCTACAAGCTGTCAGTAGTTGACCTTGAGCTATTAAATTACTGACTGGAGTCGTTTGCATTCGGTCAACTGACCAGCCAGTTCATTTGTCTTGTGATTACTGACAGGGGATGTTCAAATAAAATCTTTAATTGCACTATTGTTGAAGAATGAAGTTGTTATTTTAGTAAAAAGAAATATTAAGATACTGATATAAATTTATCTATTCACTAAAATAATTTTTTTTTTTAAATAGGTATAATTAATTTTTTATTTTCGGATTTTCTAAAATTTTTAAAAGTAACACAGATTTTATAGTCTAATAGCACTAAATTTTATCTATATATTAATTTTAGAATAGACATAATAATTTTTTAAAAAGAGATTCTTGTAGGGATTGCCGAGGAGAACATTTGTGCAAAATGTGAACTCCCGGAAATGTTTTTTTATATCATGAATAGCGTTTTTTGACCTTTCATCGCTTACGTAGCGAAAACGGTGATAGATACATTAAAAAGTGTTAAGACCTTTCTTGTAGAGAATCGAATTCTCTATAAAAAAGTCCTGGAGAGCACCTGTCTATCTTATACAGGTGAAAAGATACAGCGCTCCAAGCGCGCACTCAAAAATTTACTTTTTCTAGCGTTCCGGTAAGGTTCCGGACGGTACACCTTGCCGGAACGCTAGAAAAAGTGGATTTTTGAGTGCGCGTTTGGAGCGCTGTATCTTTTCACCTGTACAAGATAGACAGGTGCTCTTGCTGACTTTTTTTGTAGAGAATTCGATTCTCTACAAAAAAGGTCTTAACACTTTTTAATGTATCTATCACCGTTTTCGCTACGTAAGCGATGAAAGGTCAAAAAACGCTATTTATGAATTTTCAATATTGTTTAAACAATATAAAAAAACATTTCCGGGAGTTCACATTTTGCACAAATGTTCTCTTGGGTAATCCCTACAAAAATCTCTTTTTAAAAAATTTTTATATCTATTCTAAAATTAATGTTTAGTGAGATAGGGCTTAAAATTAGTGCTATTGGACTATTATTTCTGTATTTCGAGACATTTCTAAAAGCAGCAACAAAAATATATAATATATTATATAAAAGAAAGTTTTATTTGTATAACTCAAAATTAACAAGAATTAATACAATTTGTTCTTTTTCACATGAATATAACATAACCTATCTTTTTGGTCACAACAATTATGTTCAGTAAGCAATCTTAACACTTTTCGTCATTTTCCGCCATTTTGTTTTAATAAAATAACAGCTACTAACTTGTCAGTATTGGCAAGATTGTTGGTTAGTCAGTAGTGATGTCGAGACAAGGAGCTGTTAGTCGATTAATCGACTAAAGTTATTTTTCAGACAAAATTAGTCATTAGTCGAAAATATCGAGTATGGAATAATCGATTAATCGACTAAATTTTTAGTCGAATACATGAATAGGGTAACCTGTGTAACTCTTTCAAAAACGACGTTTGGTTTGGAATTTAATTGATGACATCAACGTTTTTTTTTTTCTTAAAAAAAAGAAAAATTATAATGTTTTATCACAATTTGTTAATCGTATAAAAGTGCAAAATCATACAAATAGATAATATTTTTCGATTTCGAAGTTATTAAATTAGTCGTTTTTAGTCAACTAAAAAAAATTAATCATTTTAGTCATTAAATCGAGGGTAAAATAGTCGACTAAAAAATGACTAAATGTAAACAAAATTACTCGACTAAATCGACTAATCGATTAATTATTCGACATCACTATTAGTCAGTACTGACCAGTCAGTAAAAATGACGCGACAGTAGGTGTTTACACTCGTCTGTGGTCGTGTCAGTCTCAGTGCTACTGACGGCTTAAACGTGTCATTAGAAGCAAGAATTTTTAAATATTACATAATGTTGGATATTTGACACAAACAATACAGACGGCTGAGAGAAAATGTACTGCGCATATATATATATATATATATATATATATATATATATATATATATATATATATATATATATATATATATATATATATATATATATATATATATATTCCTTTCTTTGTCCATCAGAAAAATACGATTCTGTGTATAAAATCTTCATCTCTTCATCAACTTGCTTAAGTCACCCCCGCTATACGATGTTTTCAGTATGCGCAGTAAGACCTCAGCCGCTTGTATTCCTGCTCCATGGATATATGGATATTCATTAGATACATGCGATATATATCTGCAAGATATAATTATCATTTATCCACTTGCGCACAATAAGCTACGTCTGTTTTATCGTAACCGTCCCACTTTTAGGCACTAGCAATATAATATAGGAGTATTACATGTATGTCTATAACCCTTTTTTTGTGTGACAAGGGCATTCCTATAACAAATCAGTGATATTATGTAAATTTTCTTTTTTCAGTTTCTTTAAATTATTAGTATTTTTCTTTAAATTCATATGGTACATTGCTATTTTTAACGAGTGTAATTTGAAGAAATCGCAACTGCTAGTGCCAGAAAAATTTATATAATACTACAGATTTGTTAGAAATGCTCCCGTGCCACAAAAAGATCTTACAGACATCATGAACCATGAAATTTTAATTTGTTTGATATAAAGTGCAGTTTGGTAAAGTTACCGTCAATAGTTTTAAAAGGTTTGACGATACACAAAATTACTTACATATTTAGATTTTTTAAATTTTTTTATAATCAATTCAGTAATAAGAGAATGTTTCTTGCAAGAAATAATAAAAAATTATATATAATATTAAACATAGACGTAAAATTCTTTATTTAATTTTAGGACCAGATATAAAGATTGAAACTGAAAAGCCTGAAAGTAATTTTTGGACAAAGTTGGACGAGTATAGAAAACGTGTTGTAAAATTCGTGAACTTACAAGTGTAATTTTTTTTTTTTTTTGGTACTCTTTAAAAAAAACATTGTGCCTGCATTTTATACATACAGTTTGCATCCCGAATAACAAATAATATTAATAATTTAGTAATACTTTTAATCAAAAATATTAACAGATTTATTTCGTTTCGAAAATATATATTTTTCAGAATATAATCTTAATCTGCATTATGAATGTTGAATGACAAATTTAATGTTTTCTTTCTTTGTAAAAAGAAAAAATTCGTTGAAACAATAGTTAATAATTGTTATTATTTTATATTTTAGGTCAGCCATCAAACAGCATTTTAACGAGTGAGAATCAACAAAAAATTATAGCTGATAGTAAATCTGGTGGGACATCGATTCAGCTGGCAACCATGTCATATCTGCTATTCCCGATTTTTTATTTCCTACATTTTCATTTAATATGGTTTAAGTAAGCAAGCAAATACTGATTCTAAATAGAAGATAAAAAGAAAAGTTAAAATTGAAAAAAGAAGTATTTTATTTTTTTTAATGATTTTTTTAAATGCATTATGGTAACATTTTTTAGTTAAAATAGTACTGCTCTAGCTTAACCTTGGAACACAAAATTATAAAAAACAATTTTTTTTTGAAAGCAATCCAATTAAGAGAAATAAGAAATGGTTAAGCCAATAATTTAAACCTTAAACAAAGTTATACTACATTTTATATATATATATATATATATATATATATATATATATATATATATATATATATATATATATATATATATTGTTGTTCTGGGCGCATTAAACATACATTAATCATACATATATATATATATATATATATATATATATATATATATATATATATATATATATATATATATATATATATATATATATATATATATATATGATTAATGTATGTTTAATGCGCCCAGAACAACAAAATTATAAATATCTTGAATATTTTCATTAATTTATGGGTCAATAAAATATCAACTTAATAATCCAAAGTAAAAATTTAAAAAAAAAATTAGAAGAAAAGAAAAAATATGAAATTTAAAAAAAAGAAACCATCATTCCATATTTCGTTATCAACTTCATACTTTCATTTAGTAAGTTGGATATGAATCTCAATAAAAATAAACTTATTCGACAGAAGAATAATGGTACTCAAATATATATGTAATAAATTTGTTAATAAAGATTTATAAAAATTTTAATAAATGTTTTTAATTTCTAAATAAACTTTTGTAGTATATACATTCAGTGGTAGATAAATTTCAACTGCAAGCAATAGAAAAATGCAAAAAGAGTAGAGTTTTGACGAAGTTCAACTTTACACAAATAAAATACTGAGTGGACCATTAATACTTAAATGTCAATAACCTCAAAATAAATAATATATTTTTACTTTGCCACAAGTTTGACAAGTAATACCAACCAGTGGCCATACTTGAAAAGACTAATACAGAAATAATGTACCATATTATGAAATTAAAATAAAAAATTATTGAAAATAAATTAAAAACACAAAAATAATATATATTTAAGTCGTTGATATTTCAGTTATGGTGGTACACTTATATAATGTTTATTGTGAAAATGGTACAGTGATCTTTTATTACTAGTCAGAAATGTATTAATTAATTACTTGTTTATTATTATATAAATACTGTTGATAAATTCAAATTTATATGAATACGGTGAAAAAAATTTTTAGTTTTGTCAAATTTCCACTTAAATATATTTAAGTGAAAATTTGACAAAATTAAAAAATTTTTCCACCATATTCATTATGGGTTTTCACAAAGTAAAATTATCTACAATTAATTATGTCAAATTTATATAATTTTATTATCAAGCTTAAGCTCCTGTATGCATAACTCAGTTATATTTCTATGCAGTACAAAATTTGGCAAATAAATATCCATGTCGAATAAAAAATAACACATATTTTCTTTTTGGCATTGAAATTTTTTTTTTTGGCATTAGTTCAAAGTTGATTACTCTTGGTGGATATGTTTACAAAAAAATTTAAATCATATTTTACTAAGTTGTACAAATTGTTGTTTTTCTATTTGTGTAAATCTATTTTCATTGGAAGTATTATTATTGTTACTAAATGGTATTTGTCACAGAATAACACAGAACGAGTGGTAATATTTCTATACTACCGAAATCAGTGTAACGCTAAAGGATAAAAGATCCACCACCACTACGTTAATATGTGCACGCGGAGTTGTGTGTTGTAGTGCGCTAAATGGTTATGTGTATGCGTGTCTTGTATACGCATATGTTAAAAAAATATATAATATGTATGCGCTACGTAGATGTACGTATACACGGTAACACAACACCAACAATGTGACAACAATTGAAACACACCCATTGGTAGCTTGTAAGTCAATGACAACATAGTTCTGTAAAATGCACATACTTGCACATAAGTGATTGCAGAAAAGAGATAGGTATATTCGTTCTATTTGTTCTGTGGTATTTGTCTACAAATAAGTATTTTAATTATAAAATCAATACATAACATTAACAATGTAAATAATTTTATGTTTGTAAAATATTCACTAATTTGTGTAAAAAAATTAGATTGACTAGATCTGAAAACAGGATTTTCCAGAATCAAGTTTTCGAGATGTATTTTATATAATGTTCGAAGATACAAGGAGCTTCAGTTGGAATTACTGAATTTACTAGCAATTATTTTATCCTCGGTGCTTATAAATCTCGTATAATTATCTTCTACCTCAAATTGGCAAATATTTGATAATAAGTGAAAATTGGATCACAAAAAAAATTTATGTAATTGTATTACTTCTAGCTTGTTTATATTTTTTTTTTTAAATGCGTTCAACATGGTATAAATAGTCAATAGATCATAAGCCATTGTGCTTCTTTAAATATATAAAAAAATATTATTTTAAATCAGTATACATATATAAATTTATGTCTTTCTATTTATAAAATGCATGAAAACAGATGCCAGTTTGAACGTCTTAAAAATGTAAACAACATAAATATGTATTCACCACAATTTTGTAAATTTAAAGTACATAAAGAGCAAAAATTGTCTGTGATTAGCTTAGATAGATATGTATTGCATGGAAAAGTAGAATCTACTATAAATATTTATAAGATAAAAATTTCAGTAATTTTATATTATTTTCACATTTTAAAATACTTATTTCCTTTATATTACATTCTATGTATGAATATTTTGTTGCTAATTATTAAAAATATGTTTTTTAAAATGTATGCCTGGTAGTTCTTTTATTGATAGATAAGTAAAAGTAAATCGTTAATTACACTTTTGACTCGTTGTAAGCAATATCAAAATTGAAATAGAATCATAAATCTTACTCTTTTTAGATAATAAAATTCGCATATACGTAAAAAGAGTAAGGCATATGATTCTATTTCAATTTTGATATTCCTTACAAGTCAAAAGTGTATTTATTAATAATTGAAAGGAATATTATTGTTCATTTGTAATCAGGAAATATGTATATTGTTTTTGTAAAGAAATTTTAATTGTTATACAGTACAAGCTCTCAGTAATGCAATTCCGCTACCTGTCAATAGGGGTTCTACTCTCTCTCTCTACCTGGAATCACTCTATCTGAATAATGCAACTCTCAGTATTGCTATGTTAAGCGTATCTCAGGTTTCTGAAAAAATACGGTGTTTTTAAAAACTTCATTTGGATAAAATATTAGGCGATCTTAATTATCTCAAACATTATTAAATATCTGAGATAACTGATTTTTCTTATGCGTTTTTCAGTGTTCCAGCATTGAATCAATAACGCATAAATAAATAAATAAATATATATATATATATATATATATATATATATATATATATATATATATATATATATATATATATATATATGTATATACGATGTGAGTTTTTGAGAGTTGCCATTTTTATTACAACCAAATTTGTATGATAGAACGGGTACTGGAAAAGGTTCTTTTCTTGGATGTAATGAAAATGTAACCAACCAGAACATTATCAGTTGTAGTAGCCTCAAGTACATATGTATATTTTTACCGCCTAACTGATAAATTAAAGAAAAATTAAAAAATTGAACTTGGATAAAAAAATTTTTTTGCTCATTTATGTTGTTAATTAATGCATTAGATCAGTTTTATCGAAAAATTAATATATAGTCTCATTTAGAAATCTATAAGTTCGTATCATAGCTCGGAAACCATAAGGGCTATGAAGCTCTTGACTATAGCAATCGGTTGCCCCCGTCGATATCTACAACTCTTATTTGAACAATTTTTCGGTTAAATAAACGGTTTGGCTGTAATAAAAATGGCAACTCTCAAAAAACTCAGTATATATATATATATATATATATATATATATATATATATATATATATATATATATATATATATATATATATATAAATATATATATATATATATATATATATATATATATATATATATATATATATACTAGGGATTGAGTAGAATCTTTTAAACGTTGTTATCCTTATTTTCTTTTGAATCAGTGGCATTGTTCAGAAAAAATGAAAGAAAACGTGATGGTGAAAAATGCGAAGCTAGGGTGAGTATAATTTTTTCCAAAAATTTTACTCTGCTATTGTACAAAGGAATTACTGAGAGCTACTGTAAATAATTATTGAGAATAAACAAGATTAAAGCTGAAATAATTATAAATATTGTTGTTGATATGTAATTATAGTATACTTTTATCCTTATTTAAAACAAAAATGTAAAAATTATTAATTAGCTAATTAAAAATATTTATTTCTTAACTCAGTTTTTATTCAAAATATGTAGCACTGCTTTTTTGCTGTTGTAATATTTAATTCTAAAAGAATTAATTCCTGGCAAAGTTCAAACTAAAACAACACATTTTAATACACAATCTTTGTCCCAGATTTATTTCTTAATTTTTTAAGGTGTATGTATGTAATATATTAGATAGAACTACAGTAACTTTTCCAGATTTTTATTTTAAAAATTAACCCTAGATTTTAGCTAACTCGAAAGAGAAATCAAGAAGTTGGTCTTCTGTAGTATCCGAGGAAAAAAACTTTTCATTATATTAATTTACTTATTTATTATCCAAGGGGGAGTTTTAGGCGACGATTCACAATTTGTCATTTCGATGCATCTTTAGAAAAAAAAATTCAGAAATGGAGTTACTTCCTTAAAAGAGTGAAATAGTATATTGTGCAATAAGTGCGGGAAATTGTCGATTGCCCACGAAAGCGAAGTTGAGCGCACGAACGTAGTGAGTGCGCTCATTCGCTTGAGTAGGGCAATCGACAATCCCGCACGAGTTGCACATACTATTTTTTATTACGAATTTCACATACTTTTTTCTATTATTATCATTATTTTTGACATTTATATTACTTTTTAAAATAATATTTTTGAGTGTTCGTCTTTTTTTTCTGAATTAATTATCGTTTAAATTACTTTGTTGATGGTTTCTATAGAAATAATTATGAAATATTTATTAAATGAAAAATTAAGAGGCGGCTTTGCGTGTTTTGATTAAATTTTGCGTGTTTTATTGTCAATTTGCGTGTGGAAAGTTACTTTCCACACGCAAAAAAGTATGCGGGAAGAGTACAGTTGGCAAACAGCCATTTTGCGTACAGAAATATGTGCGCCAAGTTAGTACTTCTCCCGCATGAGTAATAAAAAATAATTTTCTCATATATTTTGAAAACGGTAAGTGATAGAGTAATGTTAATGTTTTAATAAACAATTATAAACTATAGTAAAACGATTTTTAAGTAGAATAGCTTCCTTCGTTTACGCAGGTGAAGTGAGTAAAGCAAATAAACTCATTGGACTGTAGTATTTGGCAGATATTAACCTTATTTTAAAAATGACTCGATTTTAAAATGCGTTTCTGCACTTATCTCACTTGATTTTTTGTCGAGTCTATCCAAATTGCACTAACGGAGGTACTTAACAACAATTCTGTGCCTCTGTTGGTACCAGATTGTTCCCAAAAAGAGAATAGCCTGGATTACACTTGGCGAGTTTACTCGCCAGTGAATAGCGAGTGAATTCGCTAGCGAGTGCAAACATATCGACTCGCTCAGTGAATACCGATTACATATAGAGCTAGTAAATTCGCTAAGACGTGTTGTTGTTATTAATATTTAACTGAACAAATATTTCATGTTTTTTTTCCTCTCTTACCTTTCCTATTTACTATAAGTTTTTATTTCCTTTACTTATTAAAAATTTGAAGTGGAATAAAACTGACATTTTAATTTTTTTTAGTTTATAACCTTTTTTTACGTAAATACTATGCTGTGGAACATAAAACACCAAATTTTTCCCGTCTTATAACCCAATTTTTCATCTACCTATCGTATTTTTTTTTTTTTTTTTTTGCTTTTTTTGCAAATTATAATAACGCTGGAATTACAAATCCTGCACAGATAGTCTCTGTTGACATTTTGAAAGAACTGTCAAATACAGCGATTTTACTCGTTAAATATATTACACAAAGCGATTTCACTAGCCAGCGGGTAAAAATCATATATGTAGTATACATATATAGCCAAATGGATATGAAAAAAACGTCCCAACATCACGGTGCAGATTTGGAAGTATTTTGTTCGTTTTGCGCAAACGCGACTTTTTTGGTGGTAATATGAACCAATCTGAACAGTAAACACGGTAAACACTAATTGATGCATCTGCGCAAAACAAATGAACTGCCTCTACCAGATGTCTATCCGTCTCACTTCATCGGAACCACTGCCTCTTATAGGGATTGGCCATATAGTTATAATACATATATGGTAAAAATACGAAGCGAGTAGCGAGTAAAGTAGACCGGTCTTCAACTTTACTCGCTTTAGAAAAGCGAGTAGCGAGTATCTAGCGAATAACTAGTCAAGAATATTACACTAAGCGAGTTTACTAGCAGCGAGCAAATTCGCCAGCGAATAGCGAGCAAACTCGCCAAGTGTAATACAGGCTAATAGCATTGTTTATAAATTTTTCTCACAAAATATGAAAATTCAGATATTTGGCTAGGATTGATTTTTAAAATAAAAAATTAAAATAATTACTGCCATCTCATATACAGCCACCCATATATACAAAAAAAAAAAAAAAAAATATGAAGAAAATCTGAGACATGAGAGCAGCGAATCGACTTGTTGAACTGAAATGAAATAAAATTTTAGTAATTTAGTTTTATAATGCAGTGCCAAAAAAAAATATTGCGACTATCATACTTTTTACAAATTAATATCATGAACGAAAATTTTTAGTTTTATTTACATAGAGTCTGTTGTATAGCTGACTAATAACGTTTACAACACGTGGAAAAAAGATCTGTCAGTTTGTCTAAAATATCGAGCATGCTTTAAATAAAAAGCCAGCTTAAGGAGCTGAAAAAACAAAGTTAACTACTGACCAATGAAAAGCAAAACGGGTCCCTTAACACTCAACCATGTTTTATTATTAAAATCTATGAAATAAAAGTGGTAGTTTTTGCAATGTGAAGTATTTTATTAATTAATAGCCAAAATACCATAAAGTGACATTCAGATCTATTGAATATTTTATTAATTTTATTATTCAACACTTCTTAAACCACTGTACTGTTTCTATTCTTAAAAATATCATTCTCGCTCTATTAAAATGAAAAAGATGTTAAATTTTTACAATGTGGGTTATAAAACAATCAAATGGGCGATTTCCGTGCGTCACGCGAAAATCGCCCAAATATAATTTTATGATTAGGAAGGGCAACGGGAACCTTTTTACCTTAAATTGTTACTGAATAAAAGGTTGAGAAACTATATATGTACATAATTGTTTTGTAGAAAAGGATTTTATTTTTACAAATACTAAATACTATCGTAACTAATAAACTGTACATATTTGTGACCATTTTAATATTATATTATTTTTATATATAATTTTATAATGTGATATTTAATTGCTCTTTTGTAATAAGTGATAGATTAATTTAATTTTGTTTTTAGTTATATATTTATCGATTAACCCCTAACGCACACGAGCGTTTTTTACCATTCCTATTCAACCTGTATGTTAGTAGAGAGAAAGACGGAGTTAGCCATAGTGGCCATAAGTCTCTCTTTAACAAAATTAATCGACTGTCTTTCTAACACACAGATTAGATTAGAGTGACAAAAACGTCAGGGTGACAAACATCGTCCGTGTGTGCTAGTTCTAATTCCGCAATATATTCGTAAATTACAACCAGTGACCTAAGGCCGAATTTACACGGGTTTAGTAACTAAAGCAAGTAGCTAAATTGCATAATTTTTTTGTTTAGTAGCTGTCTACACACAATTTAGTAAATTGATTTAGTATTAGTTAAAGTAGTAATACATAACCTAGTAAAACTAAATTAAAAATGGTACATAGGTACATAGTTGTCAATAAATTCGTTGTGCACTACAGAAATATATCAGATATATTAATAAGCGATTTAATCAGAAAAAAATGTGTCATTTATGTTTGAGCTGACTTGTTGGTTCGACCTTTTATTATATTTATATATGATTTGTCCCAAATATATCCCATAAAAATGAAAAAAAAAATGTTATATATTTTTTTATTATTATTATTAGATGAAAAGTGATTGTCAGACGAGTTTCAATTTTTTATCAAGTTACCTTCAGTGACTTTTTTTGATATTTATAATTTATATAATACAATAAGTACAAAAATTCCCAAAAAAAATATTTGCAATAAACAAATATTTACGCGCCTATATTTGTACGTGATTTGTATATTCGAAATCTACTATTCTCTGTTCAACCGGAAGGTGCAATTTTGACATTTTAGTCCTAAATATAATTTATGACTTTGCACTAGCACTTCAGCAGTACAAAGGTGCACGTTCAATCGATTACTTTAAACGAATATTTTACAGATATTTATATTATAAATAATTATAATATAAAATGAATAGAAACAGCTTCCAAAAAAATAATTTGAACATTTTTACTGTTCGATTAGTTTATTTGAAAAATATATTTGATTATTAAATAAAATTATCTGAAAAATAGTGATATAGAAGAAAACACCTTAGCAAATTTACAGAAATAATATTTATTAATTTATTGTTCTTATTAGTCACAATCGGAACTATCAACTGAATCTGTTGAGGAAGATTCTTTTAAACAATTATAAAACGTTCTTGGACATTTTCAATTAAATTGTCTACTTTCCACAAAACATCTTCTCTTTTTATAACATGCAGTATTGTCGCATATAATCATACAATCATATCAATATTCATTTACGCATCCCTTTAAACTAAGATCAAATGAAAAAGATACTAAAGTAAGTAGGTAAACACATACAATTATATTAGTAATAAAAGATGGGAATAATAATACTGATCATAAACTACTTGTGGTATTTCTTGTTAAAAATAAAGAAACATAGGGTATAATTCGTGTCAATTGTATAATCTGTCTTTTTTTTTTTAAGTCTCTTGTTTTTCGGACGTTCTTATTATTTGTTCTTTTCCTTAAGGATTATTTTCATTTTTAATAATGATTTATTACTAGTGAATATTCCGCCTGTCAAAATTGCACCTTCCGGTTGAACAGAGAATAAACACTTTACTAGGCTAATGTGTTTACACTGGTACAAATAACAGCAAGTTCAAAAAAATAAAGTGGGGGTAAGCTACTTGCACAAGTAAATAGAACAGGCTTCTATTTACTTTGACTAAACAGATTACTAAATTTCTTACTTGCACTTGCACTAAATACAACTGTCTACATAACAAAAGTAACTAAATTTAGTAACTTGATTAAGGCCGGATTTACACGAGTTTAGTAACTAAAGCAGGTTACTAAAGCAAGTAGCTAAATTGAATAGTTTTTTTGTGTAGTGGCTGTCTACACACAATTTAGTAAATTGATTTAGTATTAGTTGAAGTAGTAATACATAACCTAGTAAAACTAAATTAAAAATGGTACATAGTCATCAATAAATTCGTTGTGCACTATAAAAATGTACCAGATATGTTTGAACTGACTTGTTGGTTCGACCTTTTAATGTATTTATATATGATTTGTCCCAAATATATTCCAAAAAATGGAAAAAAAATATTATATATATTTTTTTATTATTATTAGATGAAGAGTGGTTGTCAGACGAATTTCAGTTTTTTATCGAGTTGCCTTCAGTGACTTTTTTTGATATTTATAATTTATACTACAATAAGTATAAAAATTCCCAAAAAAATATTTGCAATAAATAAATATTTACGCGCCTATATTTGTATATTTGAAATCTACTAAACACTACTAAACTAATGTGTTTACACTGGTACAAATAACAGCAAGTTAAAAAAAAAAAAATAAAGTGGAGGTAAGCTACTTGCACAAGTAAATAGAACAGGCTTCTATTTACTTGACTAAACAGATTACTAAATTTCTTACTTGCACTTGCACTAAATACAACTGTCTACATGACAAAAGTAACTAAATTTAGTAACTTGATTAAGTAACCTGCTTTAGCTACTAAAAACGTGTAAATACGGCATAAGTAACCTGCTTTAGCTACTAAACACGTATAAATACGGCATAAGTGTAAGTAAAATGACATTTGAATACCACGTAGCTCCGAGATATTTAATTTTAAATACATAAGAATCGTATTTAAATTGTATTCAGACCTTTTATTGCTAAAATTGACGACCCCATACCAGTTGTATTCTAAGCATTTATTACTGTATTTTGCTTTAATTTAGGGATGTCGTTTTTTTTTTTTTTAAAATCGATTTTTGAATCGATTCGTATTTGTCAACAAAAGAATCGATGCTTAAATTATCGATTGTATTCAAAATCGATTCCAAGAAATCGATTCAAATTTGCTGTTGCAAAAGTGGCGGTAATTTTTAAGTAAAAATTTATAATTCAGAAAGATGAACTTTCGAAGTCTTTTAAGAAAAAAATATTAAACGTGTACATACTTAATTACCAACATTTTTTTTTTTTTAAATCTTATTCTATGGTATAGAGATGAATCACACCATCACAACAAAGTTGACAATTTTTGTTTTCATTTAATATAAAATGTTAATTGCATAAATATTATCTAAATTGTACTAAATGTTGAAAAGTTTTTATTTAATTGCATACAAAGTTTTTTTATAGATTAAGGGATAAAAAAAGAATTAAATTTTTTTTTAAATTCCCCGCCTAAACTTTATTGTTTTGTAAGTACATGGTACAGTTGTCAATTTGTAAATTTTGACAATTTGATTTGATACATAGAGATTTATTATATGCATTTGATGCTTAAAATTTAATAATCGTAGTACCGATAATAGATTTAAATTTAAATTAATAAATAAATAGCAACATATAAATAAAAACGCAATTTATATTTTGAAAAAAAAAAATTCATTCACGATTTCCATAAAATAAAAATCGATGTGTGAATCGATTTCACAATCAATAATCGATTAAAAATCGGTTTTCATTCTTCCGATTAATCGATTTCTCGATTTATCGATTAAAAAAAGACATCCCTACTTTAATTTATACATTAAAGTTTGTATGTAAAATAGTTGAGTAACTGGATAATAATTAATTTTAATTTTCACAAACTAATTGCATTTGTTAAATTATTTTATATAGTACTCTTTTTTAAATATTTTAAATAACATTCAACCCATAAAAAAATAATGAAGCTAACGGTAAATAAAAAAAAAAATGAAAATTAGTATGTATTTGTGGCTTTATAAGTGATCTTAATATGGGCAAAACACTTGATTAAAATTAATCAATTTTATGTTTATAGTAAATACGAAAAAATTAAAATATGCCACGACGTCTTTGCAATTTTTAATTATTTAGAATCAGTTTATTTAATAAAATCAATGTTTTTTGATGGAATAAAAACATGTCTTATGAATATTATAGCAGACTAATTATTGTTAAAAGAATTTTGTAACTTTTCTATTGGTGTTTGAAGCACTCTATTTCTAAAACTTAATTTTTGAGTGTTTTATTCTTCATATTTGTATGTGTTTATATTAAAATAAATATATATTATGAACCAGAAAAAAATGTTTTTAAATAAAATTTCTAAACCTTTTGAATCTTAAGTAAAATTCAAATTATACATTCTGTAGTGGAATTTAGTAATTAAAAAAGAAATAAGTTGACTTCAATTCTTAACGGTGAACAGAAAAATGCGCACAAGAAATTTTCTCACACGAAAACTCCTCAGAGTGACAAATATTCATACAGAAAATTCCGCACAGGGAAAAATGCTCACAAAATTCCACACACGGAAAAATGGGCACAAGAAAAATGCCCACGTTGATAAATTCTCACACTGATAAACGCTCACATTATTAATAAACAGGTGACCGAAAATTAATATTTCGTGAATTTCTCATACAAATAAATTGTTTAATGAAAAGTTAGACATCTTAGAATCTAGATTAAATTATTGGTCTCGTTATATTCCGATGGAGAAAATACAATTTTATATGATTTGGATTAAGACAAATTATAATTTTATCCTGATGAAGAGTTCCCACGGGGTCACTCACTACATAAGAGCTGTACCAATTTATTGAATCAAAAGAGTTTACCGAGATCGCTCTAAAAAAGGGCCTGTTGGAGGATAAGTAATATCTTGTGGTGGATTAAACTACAGATCAAACTGATATTGTAGCTAAAATTTCAGTTCCATAGGATGATGGGAAAGTAGCTAAAATAAGGTCTCAATTTCAATGTAATCGAAACAGGTTGAATATAAGTAAAGAAATATTGAAATCATTGATCGTTTTAGATAGACCATCACGTGGGCTTTCAAGAGAGATCACGCAATCCGCGGGCAAACACTTAGTTGTGACTCAAATGGGAGGTAAATCGTGGAGATAATTATGTCTACTCCCATACATGTGACTACTACAGGGTCTTGTGCGTTCTGCTTGTAATGATTCCAGGGCAGTCACCTCGGCAGGCTATGCTCTATATTGTTTCCATAAAATATTCACTATTTTCTTATCATTCGTATACTTTTTCCCTCACTCTCTCTTTACAGGCCAATCTCGGTAGTCCTCTTTCATATAGGAATCTTAATCTATTATATAAAAAGAAAATACCACTCACTCACTTATCAAGAAATCTCCAGAACTATCACATATACGAACGTAAAATTTGGTACGTAGGTCGCTGTTGGGTCGTAAGCGCTCGCTAAGAAAGAGTTTTACAAAATTTTTTGTCTAACCGTAGAAATTTGCGAAAAACCGCAAAATGTCAATTTTTTATTACTGTATATACTCGTAGATATCTATGGATAAATTTATAAAAAAATCATGAAAATTAATTAGTTGTTAAGCATTTGCAGAAAAATAATTTTGGAATTTTTTGTCATTGTAATCAGACGTGTCCCTTATCGATATTTAATATCTAAATGTTTTTTATTGGTTTTTAACTGTCTTTTTTTTTTACTTATTTATTTATTATTCCCAGTAACCAGTATATATGTAGAAAACCCTCAAAAAAAGTTTAATATTTTCATTTTTAAACGTTTAATAGTATTTTTAATAAAATAAACGATAAATATATTCAAAATAAACGATAGATATATATTCAAATATATATTATGAATTTGGAACAATTCATTTCCTTTAAACAAATCAAGGTATGATATAAGAAATTAAAATTGTCTCCCAAAGTCTTGAGATCCCCCAAAAAATTGTAAATAAACGGTTACTTGTTTGACCAAATATTACTCAAAGGTTTTTAAAACCTCGGAATAAATAAACGTGAGCTTAAAGTAGGTCTCCCGGAGTTTGGAGCAATAACAATTACTCAAAACTAAATGACGAAAGGTACTACACTCCTAAAAATCGGAATAGGTATGGTTGCTCACAGAAAAGTCACAAGCTGTTAAAATTAAAATACTTCTGAAATAACCCTCTAGACGACTATTTTGGAGTCGTTTGATGATCAGAGTAACCGGTTTCAAAATTGGTTCACTGGTGGATAGGTGATACCCTGTATTGTGATATAGACTATGCAAAGTAAACGGCTGGAGAAAGTGAGATTAAAATTGTTCCCTAGGGTTTTGGGGACTTACAAAACACAAAAAGTAAACGGCTGAGCGGATCTTGGTACCAAATTTTGCTCAAATATCATTAATAAATTAACGCGGGTTCAGAAATGTTCTCCAGAATCTTCCGACTTCAAAAAGGATTCGAAATGAAAATGCTCCTAAAATTATCAATATGGATATTTACGGAAAGGTCTAAAAGCATGAAAATTAAATACACTCTTCAAATATAAATATTTCTACTTTAGAGTTGTTAGACGAGCGGAGCAAAGCACTATCAGAAATTGATTTTATAAAGGAATTCAGAATATCTAATTTAAATGTAAAGTGAATTCGAAATATACCCCCAGTACTATCGAATAGGATTAAAATTAAACAGATGAATTTGGACTACTCTATGATATGGACCATTTTGTATGGAAATTAGATAAGCTATTATATATATATATATATATATATATATATATATATATATATATATATATATATATATATATATATATATATATATATATATATATATACACAGTGCGGCAATTAAATTCCGGGACTGAAGCTATATCTCAGCAACCAGTAGCGACATCTGTTTAAATTTTATGTCATATGAAGTTTGGACATATGTGAACATAACCTAAAACTTTTATTTAAATCGGTTGACATTTATCATTGTTTTTGATATTTTGTTTATCAGTTTATTTTGTTACATGTCGGAAAACGATAATAACGTGCTGTTATTAAACACGCTAAACTCGGCACAAGTGCCACAGAAACGTTCAAAATGATGCAAAAAGTGTATGAAAGTGAGTATTTATCACGGTCAAAGACTTTTGAGTGGCACAAGTGATTTTTGGAAGGCAGACAATCACTGGAGGACGACAAACGAGTGGGAAGGCCAATTAACAATTCGAACAGCAGATTCGATTCAAAAAGTGCAAGAATTTGTATCCAACGATCGCAATGCGACACTGAGAATGATGGAAGAGGCATTAAACATTAACAAGGAGACAATACGACAAATTCTTAAAGAAGATTTGGGCAAAACAAAGGCCTGTGCTTAATTTGTTCCGCACACACTAACCCAAGAGCAAAAATTGATGAGACTGGAACATTCCAGAGAGATTGTACAAGGAGCAAATAACAGCTCAACCTTCCTCAAATCAATTGTTACTGGTAATGAGACCTTCTCTTTATTTCCAAAAATGAAAATGAAGTTGAAAGGACGTATTTTTAATGATATTGAAACCATCGAAAGAGAGTCTACGCGCATATTAGAGGCAATACCGAAAATTGAGCTTGAGCAGGCATTTGAATCACTATTGGGTCGCTGTAAAAAGTGCATTGAAGCAGGAGGAGAGTATTTTGAATAATTTAATAAAAAGATTTGAATAAAATTGTTTTGTTTCATTTTTATAGATCCAGTCCCGGAATTTAATTGCCGCACTGTGTATATATACTTCATATTCATATGAATATGATCAATTTAGAGTTGTTAGGCGAGCAAAGCGAAGCACTATAAGGAACTAATTTGCACATTTCAGAATATCAAATCTGAATGAACCTATGGTCAAAATTGTCCATCAGTGCCTTCAAATTAATGCGAATTAAAAAGCTGAGGGAATTTTGACAAAATTTTGCTCAAATATTATAGAAATCTCTGGAAAAAATGAAAATTGTCCCCTAGGGTCTTGGTGCCCTAAGAAAGGTTTAAAATAGAAATACTTCTAAAACGATTGGTACTGGTGATGCTGTTGAAATATGTAGATGGTTACTTTAGGGCTGTTTCACTAGCGGAGCCAAGTAAAATAAATAAGTGATTTTGTACAGTTTTTCCGAGTATCTAATTTAAAATTTACTTAATAATTTAACCCATAATTCAGATAATTTTGCGCGGGAGAAATCGTAGGTAGCAGCTAGTAATATTATAAATGTGAAAATTTTGATATTTAGATGTCTGTTACTCTATCACGCCTAAACGGCTGAATCAATTTTGATAAAATTTTATATACAGATTTCTTATAAACTGGACTAATTAGAAAATTGATACTAGTTGTAGGTTTCTGGGTAAAAATCAGTTGGGTAGTTTATTTTTGTCGTTTTTTAAACCCTAAGACCCTGGCAAACATCATATAACATAATAAGTTACCTATATCCATCTAAAATAGTTTTCTAATACAGTGAAAAATTTATGTACCATCAGTTGGGACGAACCGAGACAGTAGGGACGAATCTAGACAGAGCTGCTTCTCAATATTTTTTCGTCAGTGTTAGACCGTACAAGGTCATAGATCAATTTAAGCTACTGAATTTGTCTGTTATGAGTTAGTCATCAAAAAAAAGCGATGAACGTGACATCTTTATTTGTATTTTGTTATTTTACAGGCGCATTGTTTATAATTTTTAAAAATAACGCGCGTTTTGGAATCTTGCAAAAAAACTGTTGTACAAAAAAAAAAAACAGTTATATATATATATATATATATATATATATATATATATATATATATATATATATATATATATATATATATATATATAAAGTAGGGACTGGCAGCAAAACGTTTGGCGTTTTTTTTGACAATATATGTACCAAAAATGAAAGCTGTATTGTGCTTAATTTTTTTTTTATAAATTGATTAACAAAAAATTGTCTATAGGTGAGGCGAATTCATACACCATGTTGCGTCAGTATAAAATGAAAGTGGGTATAAACTACATAAACTGTAGTCTAGACAACATAAAATGGGCTCTTTTCGACAGAGGCGTAACAACCGGGGAGGTCCAAGGGGTCCGAACCCCCTAAAATTACCTGTAAATTTACCTTCAATTTATTTTATTTATATCAAAAAGTACAATTTTTAGTGGTTTACTAATATTTTTTATTTGAAAATCAAATTTTCGGAGACGACATTTTATTACAACATTTTCCATTGTTATCGGAGACCTGCGTTATCAAAAAATTTGATTATTTGAATTTTTGTTGGACCCCCTGTATATGTAGTTGTTGTGCCCCTGCTTTCCGATATTAAAAATAAAAGAAAATCGCTCAGAAAAGCTGCTGAATATTTCCATGTTCCCAAATCGACCTTGCGTGATAGACTCAAAGGCAAATCGAAACAAAATTCATTTAAATCCAAAATGTTTTATTCCACCCGTCAAAAATCATTCGCTGATGCAGATAGTTATCTTAGCGAATTTCCAGATTGGAAATTCAGCTATTTTTATATTTTTATGTCCGATTTCACCCATAGGCATAACTGAATGTGATTTATATTGCAAATAAAACACCGTTCAGATTCGCCCTACGCATAGGGGCGAATCTGGACACTATATTATAACCAAAAAAAAAAAAAAAATGTTGCAGTACCAATTTTGATATTTTTATTACCGCCCTATATGCTTGTGATATTAAAGCATTTAAATTATTTTTTTAGAATTTTTTAGATAAACTCTAAGCAATTCATTGCTAAAAAACTGAAAAAATCGTCTACACAGTGAAAAAATCTGTGTTAAAATTAACACATTTCACATGTCCAGAACGGTCCACTCAATTTTTTGTGTTATTTTAACACAAAGCATGTGTCAAATCTTTACACAAGATTTGTGTCAATGATTTAACACACAAGAGGACATACATTTTGTGTTAATTTTACACAATTACTTAGTTATAATTTTACCACAATGATGTGTAAAATTAACTGATTTAGAATGTAGAAGTTTGCTCAGTAAATGTGTTGGTATATTTTGACACTTTTTTTAAGTTAGTATTTTCTTTATTTATTTATTATATAACTAAATGAAAGGAAATAATAAAAAATAATTTTTCAATAAGTACTTAAACTTTTTTATTTAATATTTCTACAAAGTTGCGCTCTGATGAAAATAATGTTGAAGCAATACCGTAAGATGGTCTTGACTCGGTCACTTTTTTGCTATTTTTAGGTGTAACACCGGAAAGAAGTTAGCGCCGAAAGTTAAAAAATCTTTTTGTTTTTTATATGGTTAAATTGCTCCCAAATTGCTCCTTTGAAATCAGTAATTGCTCCACCTGAAACTTAATTATTTAATTAGTTTTTTATAAAGAAAAAAATTTTTTTTTGTTATTTAAGTTATCAAAATCTCCCAAAATAATACTTTTTTATATAATTTCTTTACGTCAATAAATTGCTCCCAGTTTGCTCTATTTAAATTAAATGCTAAATCTTAATTTTTTGAAATATTTTGTTTTTTTTATAATGTTATTTAACTTGTCAAAATTCAATTATCCTTAAATATATGCAAACGACTTAAAGGTTTAATGGATGCCTATACGTTTTAATAATACATAACCTAATTCATAATATTTTTTATTTTAATATATTTTAATTATTATTCAGAGAAATTAATAACTAACTTTTAAATTAGATGGAGCAAATTGGGAGCAATTTTTTGATATAAAGTAATTGTATAAAAATGCATTATTTGACAAGATTTTGATAATAGAAATAGTCAAACAAAAAAGTTTTTTTGTTTGTAAATAACTAATTAAGTAATTAAGTTCCAGGTGGAGCAATTACTGATTCCAAAGGAGCAATTTGGGAGCAATTTAGCCATATAAAAAACAGAAAGATTTTCCAACTTTCGGCGCCAACTTCTTTCCGGTAGGTGTAACTCCTTCTGCTGTTGAATACAACAATAAATACGTTTCTATCTCATAAATTATGTTTCCTTTATTATATCCCTGATCCTTTAACCTATATGTGTGTGTAAATAAAAATAATAAAAAATAAATAAAAGTACCAGCGAAGTGGCCGAGTGTGCTTAAGCACTAACTGGCACTTGCGACTGGTAGGTCGAGGGTTCAAATCCCGCGGCCGGCTATGCTTGTGAAGGTTTTCTGCAGTTTCCCTTCACAATTCCAGATGAATATCGGCATAGTTCCTTAAGAAGACGGCTGCAGACGCATACCTACCAAATCCTAGCCCTCACACCACTTTCCTTGTCCTCCACCCACATCATAATTGTATAATGTGAGGAATATTGTAAATGTTAAAATAATAAAATAAAGATACAAATAATGATGTGGGTGGCGTCTGTTATAGATTAAAATGTCTAAAAAAACGGACGTTAAACACATTATTATTATTATTTATAAATAAAAGTGATCGGGTCAACATGGTAAAACGTTGAGTCGGTCACCTACTTAAATTGCATTACAACGTCGAAACTAACCTTTTCAGTCCAAATTCGGGCACATATTTAGACACCAGAGCTTGTTTATAACAGTTGGTGATTAATTGCAGAGCTTACAAAGTCAGATGTAAGAAATGTGGGAAAAAATCAATCACACACCACATACAAAAAGTAAGATATTTTATTGATTTTAATTACTTATGTCGTTATGTAATAATAAAATAATTTATAAAAGCAGAATAACATTATATGCAAAGCACACACTGCATAATACATTTCTGTCAATTTTTGTTTAAAAATATTGTAAACATATTATTGTTTGTATAAATTAAATTCCCACGCAGGTACAACTAGTAGGGAGTCTAACTAATGCGGCAGCAGTATATTATATAATTTAAAAATGAGAGTGACCGACTCAACAATAGAATTTGTTTACACCGAATATTTATAGTCGAATTTTTCCTTGAAAAAATTAGACTTATACAGTCTATACGACAAGAACGGCGAGAGGCGAGAGTAGGGGCGCTATCCGTTTTCGGACCCGAAGAACACGAATATGTAGAAAAAAAATGTCTGATATATATATATATATATATATATATATATATATATATATATATATATATATATATATATATTTTTTCCCGCTACCTTTTAATATGTGTAGGGCCCCCCTATGGAAGTTAAGAGCTCCAATTTGGTAAATGGGGCTCATTCTGATGCACAACAATACTATCAAAGTGGGGTCAAATTTTGGAACCGACCCAAATTTTAAAGGGGTGGTGGGGGGCGGAAAAACGATAAAAATTTTCCAAACCGGTTGGAAATAATGCTTCGGTCATTTGTCTACAACATATTCAAAATTCAGTTTCCTAGGATGATTTGGAGGGAGTAGGGGGAAATTTGGTGTGTTGATAGAGTTCATACGTAGGTTGTGCTTTTTGAAGGTTTTAATATTTTACCCCCACCCCCTCATTTTTAAGCTACAATTTCATGCTTTTTTGACGTTTTCGAAGTTTGTACCCCTCGCACAGGTCACCCGAATAAACCTAGAGGGCTGAAATTTTGTATTCGGATTGAGTTAGTATCAAGGGGGTGCCTTTTGGGGGGCTCGACTTTTAACCCCCACCCCCACCATTTTTATACACAAAAGAACATAATTTTTCTTGTTTTTTAACAGTTTCGTTCGGGTCAAAATCTCCCCAAATAAACCTAGAAGGCTGAAATTTTGCGTGCAGGTTAAGCTAATAGCCAGACACTGTTTTTTGGAGGTTTCAACTTTTAACCCTTACCCCCACGATTTTTACGCCAATATTTCCTTAATTTTTTTGCTTGTTTTCTAACACGTCTAGAGACTCTCTAAGGAAACCCAGAGGGCTGAAATTTTGTACGTGTATTCAGTTAGTATCCAGCTAGTACCTTTTAGGGAGTCCACATTACTTTTCCCCCCACTTCTCCCATTTTTACATCGGAATTGAATGCTATTGTTAAATGTGTTTTAAACGTATTATTTTTATTCTAAATACAAGTAGGCGAATAGTAATTTTAAAAAATTTAAAAAAAAGTGAATTTACTTTTATAACAAATGAAATACATACATATTAAGTAATTTAAAAATGTTATTAAAGTCACTGTTTATTTATAAATTAGGAATTTTGGATTTTTATTATTTATCAAATAGAAATTTTGGATTTTTTTGGAAAGAAAAAATATCTTCATAAAAGCCTTCCAGTTTACTATTTAAGTTCTGTAGCGAAAAAAAAATTATAAAATTTTACATTAATATATTTTATTATGATTATTTATTTATGATTGTAGTTGGTTAATTTTGAATTGATTGATTTTCACTGAAGGTGAGATTGTTGTGAGGGCGCACTTAGAATAAGAAAGTATTCACAGAGTCGGCTCGAGGTGTTAGTGAGCTTGTAAAGTTGCAGTGGAAGTCGAATTCCCCAACCCAAAAAATGTGCCCTCAGTCGCTACTTTACAGAAACGAGGTGTTAAACAAATAAAATCAAATTTTCCCAGACCACAATGTACAATTTATTTTATTAAAGAAGTTAAGTGCGAAATATACAAAGTTAAAATTTTGTTTACAAAACGTATAGTACATTTAGGTATTGACTTAAATTAGTAAGATTTGGACTTTCTTACACCTAATTTAAGTAGGGCGCGTGATTGCAAACTGAGCTCGACATAATATCAATTCGAGGGAACAAAACAGTGTACAATCATTTGCCTATACTTAACCAAATACGCTTTAGAAATTATAAATACCAAAAATGTTTGTAACTAAATTTTACAATTACATAAATTTTATATTAAAATGTTTTTGTATTATATTTGACTAGATTTGAATTTGAAAATTTATAATTTATATTACAATTCGAAATTATTTAACATTTGATTTTGACTTAGATTTGATTTTGACCTAATTTTGAATAAATAAAGTTTTGTTTTTTTTTTTTATTTTAACCAGGAATATATTTTTCTTGGTAAATAGACTAACAATTTCTTTACAACCCCAAAAAATATAATTTTTTTTTATTTTTTTTTTTATTTTATTATTTTTCAATTTTTTTTGGATTTTTTTTTTTATAATTTTATATATATATTGTTTTTTGGGTAACTTAAGGTGCTCCCCTATTGGGCGCACAAGACTATTCGAGTCCTTAACGGCTTTTTACTCGAATAGATCTTCTTCGTCCCCACAAGAGAATGGGAAAACGGAAATTTAAAAGCTAAAGAAAATTTTAAATATAAACTGCTTAAATATTATGGAAAACGTGTCGGATTGTTAAAGGGCATATAGGCCGAAACCGAAATTACGGACTATCGCGCTTGCCCGGTCCGTAATTGAAGCGCTATGGTAATTTGCGGAATAAAAAATTTTTAACGAAATAAAAAAATATTGGGAAAAATATGAAGTATACCGTACATTTAGCTAAAATTAAATACTATTGCCGATAGAGATGGCTACGATATTTAAAGATGAACGACACATGGTAAAATTTTAACCGCCTACTTATCTAACTGAATATCAAAAATAACGTTACGTAACAACATGATAAATTTAACCTACTTTACATTACAAATTACTTATATTAGGAAAATTTTAGTATCTAATTGCGAACTAGCATCTAACTAACAAAATACAATTATTTCATATACTAAATATTTAGCCGGTGGCCAATTTAATTTAATTTTCCCTTGACCAGATTTCAAGTCTGAATCAATGATGAAAATATTGGTTCCAAACGCCGTGTTTTTAAGAAATCTTAATCTACATTAAAAAATTGTAATCCTACTAAACTATATTAAATGATGCTAACATTTTCCCATAGAAATATATATATTAAATGTATATTGTATTAAATGTATTTAATGTGTATATTAAACGAAAAATGTCCAAAAAACCGTAAACGTTTTCACGAAATTTCTTAAAAATAAGATATTTCGTTCTTGAGTTATCGTGCGGACATATATATATATATATATATATATATATATATATATATATATATATATATATATATATATATATATAGTGCGTTCGTAATATTTTGAAGTGTCAGTGATCTGAAAATTATCATATCTAGTGTATTTCATTTTTTGAAGTGGTACCTCCTCCTTGAGGTCGCTCAGAAAAATCGGATGGTGGGTTCAGAACTGTCTAATCCTTGCTACTGACTTTTTTTTCTTATTTTCGCAAAAACTAGCTAACCTAGAATAATAATTCAAAAACCTTTTTTATGTGATTCTTTTCCGTCTTTGCAGTGGTATAAAAAAATGTGGCAGAAACTTTTAAATTATAGCAAATTTTGGCAAAAAACTAATTTTTTGCAAGAACAAAAACCATGTTCCTGGCATCTGACATGTCTGGCTGAAGAACTCATCCAAGATTTTTGGACTTCCAACGTTCTCACCAAATTTCGTGAACCTAGAAAGTTTTGCTAGAGAGTATACATAAATACATATATATATATATATATATATATATATATATATATATATATATATATATATATATATATATATATATATGTATATGTATATATAATTACGTTTTTCGACAACGAAATAATGTTTTTAAAAAATTTATTTTCACAAGTTACAATTTAATTGTTACAATAATTTTTTATAAGAGCTCTATAGAGCTCTTGTATAGCTATTACAACAAATATCAAACAAATGTCAGTAAATCATTGTGTTTCTGATCTTTTTATACTAATTTGTACGTGCTTAAATTAACAAAACAATATTACTTAGCAAAACGTGATTTATAAAAAATAAGATATTATTATTATATTAATAATCAAAATAGATCAAAAGTGTTATTCAGCATAACGTGAATCATAATATAAACATTTAGGAAACATGACTTCAGTGGGTAAACAAGATGTATTACTAAAGTGATGAATAATCACTTATGGTCACGTACGGTGGATATTAACTTGATCATGTAATTCCTCCCCCCTAAGACTTCTGCGTAGGCCAGAGAAGTGTTGGTTCTTGGGCTGGAGCAGAATTTGTGTTAGGAACCGTATAAGTGACAGGAATTGCTGCCATGTACTTGTGTTTGTTTCTGCATTTCCAGATCATAAATATCGTTATGGCGATGACTGATACACCAGCTAAAGCGTATAGGCTTGATATGTGAATGGTATTCCTTGTTTTAATTTCTTTTATTTCTTGGCGATTTTCTAAGTGGTATGTGTTTAATTTCTGTAGGTCGATTTTTGAAATTAGCTTGGTTTCCTTGATTTGTAAGTTGTGTAGTGGTAGGACATGTAATTGTTCTGTGCTTATTGGTTCTTGATTTTGATAGGTGAGTTCGTTGATGGTTATACTACAGTTGTTAAAGTAGATTAATGCGGTTCCATTAATTATTCTGTTATCTATTCCACAGGTGCTTGTTATTGGTTGAGTTTTTGCATTTTTCAAGATAATGTGTTGGTAGGTTAACTTCTTGATTTCTGTTTTGTCTCCATATTCTTCGTAGGTGCAGTTCCCAGATTTACCTTGGATGGTTTCTTGGAAGCATTGGTCAGATGAAGGAATTAATTTCACATCTTGTTTCTTGCAGATGAAGAATTTGTCTACTTGCGGGCATTCTGTTTCTGTAAAATAGTTCGAATGGTTGCTGCTAAGGATATAAGGGTAGGTTATCTTTATTGTTTTATTTTTTATTGGAAGAGGTTCAATTAGGTTTAATTTATAGGTGTCGACTCGGAACATGGGTATTTGTATGTTAAAAATTATATTGGTTGTATTATAATATGCTTGGAATGATAGTATTTCATAAATTTGTTCTAAAGATTGAATGGGAAGATTTTGTTTCCGTAAAATATTAAAAGCATGTTCTAGTTCGTCTGGTAGTAGGATAGATCTAGGTAGGATGTTTAATCTGGCAGAGTTAATAGCTTGGGAAATTTGGGATAGGTGAGAGTGTAGTAGGTCTATATTATATGTAAGTTGATAAACGTATTGCATGTATCGAAGATCTTCTCCTTCTGTTCTGATCTTGTTTTGGAGTTGTGTGCTGAGTAATTTAAGAAATTTGTTAATGATTTCTTGTTGGCTATTGATGTGTTGTGTTACATTATCTAACCTTTCAATCATTTTTTCGTTAATTTTCACTTGTTTATTTGTTTCGGTTACTAAGTTGTGTTGATTGAGTTTTAATGTTTCAATTTCTTTATTAATTTCGATTGCGTCCTGGTGATCCATATTTCCGGTGATTACTTTTATCATTGAGCCTAAACCGTCAATAAGTCCTCTCCTTATTCGTCTGGGGTATAATTGGTTAAATATGATTTCTGTTTCTTGGTATCTTAACTTTATAGTGTTTATTATCCCGTCTATTTGTCTTTGCTTTTGGAGTAAAGTTATCGAGTCTTTAATTTTGTCTAGGTTTTCTTTGTAATTGTCGAGGTTGATGATGTGAATGAATTTACTGTAACTTTTAATTATTTTGGCTGTTCCTAACTCGATTGCCACTAGGCCCGGGTTGTTCGTCATGTCTCTGATTTCTATTTTCTGCGTCCTCGCTATCGTTATTAGTATTATTGCGGTCCTGTAACAATTTCGGTCTCTTTAATTTTTGTTTGGGGAGTTTTCTTATTTTTATCGTCTTTTACTGTTACCCTATTGTTTGTTTTAATTCTAACTTGTTTAAATTTGAGGTGTAGTTTGTTATTGTGTCGATTTTCCTGGAAGTATGCAATTTGATTATTTGTGTAATTAAGGGGTTGTTCGCGATTTTTATTGGCTTTTTGTAGTTGCTTTTCCTTTTGCTGTACTTGTTGTGCGTATGATTCTTTATGGAATTCTTCAGTCGCTTGTCTAACGTTCTCTGCATTTGGATCTAGTTTTGCATCAAATTTTCTGCCAAAGAATAATTCAAAAGGGGTACATTTAATGGCTGAATGGATAGAGTTGTTATAAGTGAATACTGCCTGCACCATAGTTGTATCAGCGGTGTATGATTTTGAATTATTCTTTGTATTCGATGTGTATTCGATTGTGAATAAGACGATACAGTTCGAGGAGGGTTGAATGAAATCTTTCTATGGGTGAGTTTGAGTTGGAGCTACGAACAGATGTTACGTGAATTTCTATATTATATTGTTCGCAAAATTGACGGAATCTAATTGAATCGAAACCCTTTTCTGAGTCTACTATTATGAGTTTCGGTTGTCCGTAGGATGAAATGAATTGTGCGAAAGCTTCGAGTATATGCGGTGTATTACGGGATTCTAAGACGTAGGCTTGGCCAAAACGAGAGAATTTATCTATAATTGTTAAGAATTTTGATTTGTCTACATGAAAGATGTCCATGTGACATATTTCCAATGGTTTGGATGGGGTTTGTGTCATTTCGAACTGTTGTTTGGGTGGACGTCTGTCATATTTGTTTTCATTGCATAGTTTACAATTGTTAATGTAATAGGAAATTTTAGATTTGAGACTGGGAAAGTAATACTCGCGTCGTAAGTGTTCGAAAGCTTCGTTGATACCGCGATGTCCTGTGTCATGATATTTGCGGATTAGTGTGTCTTGTTCGTCTTCATCTTGTATGTCTTGGAGAAGTTTTGTTGTCCTAATAATTTTGTATTGTTTTCCTTGTGAAAAGTATTCTGAGTAAATATTTTGAATATTCAAAAACAGTTCGTCATCGGGGCAATGTAATGCTACTAAATGTCTAGGTGAAACGTATTCTTTAATTATGTCAATAAGTTGTTGCTCAGTATAGTTTGGGTGAGTTATAGTTATTCGGCGTTTATTTTTGAATAGTATTTCATATTTTACACGAGGTCGGGTTTCTTCTTTTGTTATTATTAATTGGTTTTTAAAGTCGTTAGTCGGACTTTCAGATATACGGATGTAGGAGCTATCATCTTCTTGCGCACTATGTACTGTTTCTGTTGATGTTCCTCTAGATGACTGACTATTTGTTGTCGAATGTATGTCTAAAGGGTTGGCATCTATTACTACTCGTGATAAGGCGTCTGCGTTGGCGTTATATTTTCCGGGTTTGTATATGGGAGTAAAATTAAATTCGGCTAGTTTCAATTTCCATCTAATTAGTTTGCTGTTTGGTTCTTTTAAGCTCATAACCCACGTTAGTGGCTTATGATCGGTAACCAATTTAAATTTTCTACCAAATAAATAAGGTCTAAAATATTTAGTTGCCCAAACTATTGCAAGTAGTTCCTTTTCAGTTGTAGAGTATTTTTGCTCGGTATCTGTTAGGGTTCGAGAGGCATAACATATTGGACGATCTTGACCAATTGGTCCTTGTGATAAGACCGCTCCAATGGCTATATTGCTAGCGTCCGTTGTGAGAACGAATTCTTTCGAAAAATCGGGGTATGCTAATATAGGGTCGTGTGTTGGTAGGTCTTTAGCCAAATTAAAGCTTTTTATAAAATCGGGAGTGTGCTTGACCGATTCACCCTTTTTTAAACATTTGGTCATTGGTTTTGTAATTTGAGCGAAGTCCTTAATAAACTTTCGGTAATAACCGACGAGTCCTAAGAATGCTTTGATTTCCTTTTGGGTCTTTGGTATAGGGAACTTTTGTATGGCTTTAATTTTTTCTGGATTCGGTTTTATGCCGTCTTCCGATACAATATGACCTAAGAATCCTATTTCCTTTTTCAAAAATTCGCTTTTGTCTAGTTGTACCTTTAAGTTAGCGGTTTTTAGTCTTTCGAAAACTTTACTTAAATTTGTTATGTGTTCTTGGAGAGAAGTGGCGGAGATTATGATATCATCCATATACGCTAGGCATATGATACCTTGTAAGTCCTTTAAGACATTGTCCATGACGCGCTGGAAGGTAGAGGGCGCATTTTTTAAACCAAAGGGCATTCTTACGTATTCGTAATGGCCATGATCTACTGTGAATGCTGTTTTTTCAATGTCTTTGGGATTTACTTCTATTTGGTGGAATCCTGAATCCAAGTCGAGAGTCGTAAAGTACATACATTTCCCTAACTTGTCCAGGATATCGGAAATGTTTGGGATGGGATATTTGTCGTCAATGGTTTTTTCATTTAATTTTCGATAGTCGACGACTAACCTCCATTTTTGTTTGCCACTGGCATCAAGTTTTTTTGGTACAATCCAGATAGGACTACTCCAAGGGGAGTAGCTTGGCCTTATGATCCCTTGTTGTAGCATTTTGTTAATTTGTTTTTGTACTTCCTCTCGGTGTACATAGGGATATCTATAGGATTTTGTGTATACGGGGATATTGTCTGTTGTTTTTATTTCGTGTTTGATTTGGTTAGTAAATGTTAAATTCTGTCCTTCTTTAAAGAATATGTCTTCGTATTTTTTACATAATTTTATTATTTCATGTTTCTCTTCTGAATTTAAATGGTCTGTGCGTATTAATGATTCTACAGACGGAAGTGGTAATGTTTGCACGTTCGATTGTATTTGTGAATTATTATATTCTAATATTTCGTGATTAAGTAGTTCTACTTTAAGAGGTTGTTCTATGAAGAATTTTTGACTTTGGTTAGTGATGTTAACTACCGGAGCCAGGATATGCCAGTCCTGTACTCTGTATATGCCAGATGGAATTAGGAATTTATTACTGATTTTAGTTTCGGATAAGAGTACATCTCCTGACTGAATGTCTGCGGGTAGTTTTAATATCTGTTTATTGTTAGCTTCGATTGAATGAACGTTACTCATTATATTAGGTTTCAACAATAACCTGTTTAGTGATAATGGTATAATTAATGTTCTATTGGGAATATCTACCTGAGCTTGTAATTGATTTAGAGCGTCTAAACCTAATAATCCATCAAAGTATGCATGAAACTTGAATACTAAGAAGTCCATGTGTCCTTTTTGATTAAATTCTACAAATATTGGTAATTTTGCCATAGTATCTATAGTGTGTGTGCCTAATAATGCTCTAATACTAACTGGTTTTATCTTGCGGGTTTGATTTGGGTGTACATATTCGGGGTTAATGAACGAATTCGAGGAGCCCGTGTCTATGAGGAATTTTAAGGGTGGTCCGTTGGCATTAGAAATGTGTATGTATGGTAGGGTGGATTCATGTAGATTATTATCTATGTATCCAAGTTGTTCTCCCAACTCAATGGAAAATTTTGATCATCCAGTTCGAATGGATGGCTAAAATGACCGTCGTCGGATTGGTCAGTGGTGCCAATGGTATCAGTGCTTATATCTTGATCTGATATACTGTCGCCTAAATATGTGTCCAAATTAGAAAAGTTTTGATTTTCGCTTGTTTCTAAATTATGTAATTCTTTGCTTGTGAAGGTTGGTTGACTTTGTGATTGAAAGAAGTTTTGTCGGAATTGTTGAGGTGGCATGTTGGGTCATCTAATGCCAATTTGATTGCTACCTATGTCCATTGGTGTTGTTTTGTATGGGCGTGGTTGTTGTGGTTTAGGAAATACTAGATTTTGTTTTGGTGGTTGCTGCACCTGAGGTGAATGTTGTATTGGATGTTGGGAATATCTCGGAATATTTTGAAAATTTTGTGATGTTCGCATTTGTGTAATGTTAGTGTGAGGTTTAAAAGGTTTATGAGTTACTGGTTTATTTTGCATAGGTCTATTTGAATTTTGTAATGGATGTCCTTTTTGGTGGTAGTGTATGTTCTGTTCTTTTATGGCGTACTCGAAAGCCATTTGAATTGTGTCGGGGTTTCTTGCCCTAACAACTGAACCGACTGGTTCTCGTAATCCGGCTAGGAATACGTCTTTAGCTAACGTTTGATACAGGTTTACTTTTGATATTATTATATTTGAATTAGTTCCATGTAATCGCGTAAAATTAGTTAATGATGATAAAATTTCTATGACTTGGGAATAGGATTCTTCCATTTTTTGATTTAGACCCTGTCGTAATGTGTAAAGGTCCCGTATTAATGTTGTTTCATTTCTTTTATCCGCGTAGTGCGAAATTAAATTACTTTTAATATTTTCCCAAATTATAGGGGTACCATACATGTTTAATACTTCATTGGCTTCCCCAATCATTTAATTTCTGATTGCTCTAATCCACATTTTCCCGTATCCTTGTGTCCAATCTATTGTGACACAATTTATAATTTCTTCTACGTTTTCTATGAAATCAAATAAAGCCCTGGGATTTCCATTAAATTCCGGTAAGTTTTTAATAGAATCAGGAATTCTAAATGCTTCTAATATTTGGGAGAGTCCCGTTATTGCGTTAGTCTCTGTCATTTTTATGTTTGTATTTAAATTATTTTCTTTAATTTCTTTATCTAAGTTATCACTAATACTATCTAAACTACTATTGACATCAAATATCGGAAACCACGATACCGATGTTTCAAGCTCGACACTTGCGTCTTCAGCGCCGGGAGTGCGAGGGACACTTGTAGGATAAGGTTGATAGCTTTTAGATTTCTTTTTGAATGGACTTTTAAAAGGTTTGAACATGTGAAAAGCAGCAAACAATAAAGAACTATTTACTTACAGTAAGCCGCTGTAACTTCTTATTGTTGCTGTTTCCATAGGTCCGTTTCCACTATAGAGCTCTTCTTATAAAAAATTATTGTAACAATTAAATTGTAACTTGTGAAAATAAATTTTTTAAAAACATTATTTCGTTGTCGAAAAACGTAATTGGCGCAGTCGGTAGGATCCGCAAGTACCGCCGTTTAAAGTAATAACGTGAATCGTGAGTGCTGAACAACGGTTTATTGAACGGACAACTCAAACTTGAAGGAACATCAAGTGTAGTGGTTCACATCTCCAATTCTCGACGGTGCGTGGATCTCAATTCTTCGTGTGGAAACGGACCTATGGAAACAGCAACAATAAGAAGTTACAGCGGCTTACTGTAAGTAAATAGTTCTTTATTGTTTGCTGCTTTTCACATGTTCAAACCTTTTAAAAGTCCATTCAAAAAGAAATCTAAAAGCTATCAACCTTATCCTACAAGTGTCCCTCGCACTCCCGGCGCTGAAGACGCAAGTGTCGAGCTTGAAACATCGGTATCGTGGTTTCCGATATTTGATGTCAATAGTAGTTTAGATAGTATTAGTGATAACTTAGATAAAGAAATTAAAGAAAATAATTTAAATACAAACATAAAAATGACAGAGACTAACGCAATAACGGGACTCTCCCAAATATTAGAAGCATTTAGAATTCCTGATCCTATTAAAATGTCAGTAAATCATTGTGTTTCTGATCTTTTTATACTAATTTGTACGTGCTTAAATTAACAAAACAATATTACTTAGCAAAACGTGATTTATAAAAAATAAGATATTATTATTATATTAATAATCAAAATAGATCAAAAGTGTTATTCAGCATAACGCGAATCATAATATAAACATTTAGGAAACATGACTTCAGTGGGTAAACAAGATGTATTACTAAAGTGATGAATAATCACTTATGGTCACGTACGGTGGATAACTTGATCATGTAATTATATATATAAATTTTAGTGAATATTATTTTCGACTTCTAGGGACCTCAAAACAAATTTCGGTCATAACGCGTCCCGAATCATGACAGTGGCTGCAATAGCTGATTTTTCGATTCGAAAATTCGGTAAAATGGAATTTATTGTCTAAGATTTCTTTTAAAAAGCTACACTACGGTAACAATATTATTTAAAGTACATCTAACGTCATACACACAGAGCAGTAGAGACAACATATCTATCTCTATACTACTGGAACCAGTGTAACCAGTAAGAGATAGAAAATATGTTATATACGTGCACTGGGTTATAATATAATATTATATATAATATGTTATATAAAAAGCACTACAAACTGTTTAATATATACTTGAGATTTTATTAAAATGGAAACATAAAAGTATAAAATAGTTTTACAGAATTTACATGTATATCAGTGTACGTGTTTTGGCTGACTGACACGACATTACAAAAAAATGTTACAAATTTCAAAAGAAACACGTCATCCACGTCAATCCACGTCATTTCATTACAGTTCAGTTTCATTGTCTAATCACCATATTCATAGAGATGAACCTACTTTTATATACAGCTCACTTCACTTTACAACACGTAATTTTGTATTCCAACACTTCCTCTCAAAATATACTTGCCAGGAAAGCATATCGCAAATATATTTAACAAAAAAAACTGATTAATTTAAATTTAACAAAATGAACAAACTATTATTTTAATTCATACTGACCCAACCCAAGCCTATGTCTTTCAAAAAGTACTCTGGTCAAAGTTTTTGTCATTATATCAGCAACCTGATTTTTACTATCGATGTGTTCAACATTCATAACGTTTTTATAGAATTTTTCACGTATGAAGTGGAATCTCACTTCGATATGTTTCGAACGTTTGTGGAATTCAGGATTTTTCACTAATTTGATAGCACTAGCATTATCCACATATAGAGTCGAAGTATCACTAAGAGTTGAAATTTGAACAGACGTTTCAACCAAATAATTTCTTTAGTTGCCTCACTGGCTGCCACATATTCCGCCTCAGTGGTTGACAACACTACACTTTTTTGTTTTTGGCTGGCCCATGTAACAGCACCACCGGAATACATACACACAATCCCAGTTCTTGATCTTCGTGTGATTGCATCGCCAGCATAATCAGCGTCACTGAACACCATGAGTTCACCTATCTGGTAATTTGCTTTATACAGCAATCCATGTTCAGCAGTTCCTTTTAAGTATTTAAAGATCCTTTTAACCGCTTGCCAGTGACACAGCAATGGTGAATCTAGATTTTCAGATACAACGCTAACTGCATACGCAATATCTGGACGTGTGGCAGTTGACACGTACATCAATCTTCCCACTGTCTCTCGGTAAGGAACTTTCTCATTAAGAATTTGATCACTTCTTTCGCACTTCTCGGATGGAGTTGAAACAGGATTAGCGTCATTCATTCCAAATTTTTCAAGGATTTTTTTGGTGTAATTGCACTGATTTACAAAAACGGAACCATCATCCAACTTAGTGATTTGCATTCCCAGAAAACAATCTAAGGAACCAACTGTAATTTTGAATTCGGTTTTCAGTTTTTCTACAAACTCAGATATTGAGATACTATCCGAGCCTGCTATTAAACCATCAGCTACATAGATTGTTATTATGAGCTTCTTTTCTTTGTCTTTATGGAAAAACAAACAAGGATCAGCTGCACTACAATTTAACCCTTGATTTGTAATAAAACTCACAAAGCGTTTGTTCCAACATCTCGGTGCCTGTTTCAAACCATATAGACTTCGATCAAGTTTGCAAACACGACCTGATCCATCATCGTAGCCTTTTGGTTGTTTCATAAAAACCTTTTCATGAAGTTTCCCATGCAGAAAAGCTGTTTTTACATCGAATTGGAGAAGCTGGAGGTTTTCTGATGCCGCAACACTCAATACTGTCCTAACTGTATCAAATCTGGCTACAGGACTAAATGTTTCATCATAGTCTACACCTTGTTTCTGACTATACCCTTTTGCCACAAGTCTGGCTTTATATCTGTCAATGCTACCCTCAGCTTTAGTCTTTACCCTTAGCACCCAGCAGTTCGAAATACACTTTTCCCCAGGAGGTAAATCCACAAGATGCCATTCTTTATTTTCTGCTAAAGAAGTCATCTCTTCATTCATAGCATTTTTCCATTCTTCCGAATGATCTGATTCCATGGCAGATGCATAAGAGTCAGGAACATTATAATGGGCCAACAACAAGTAATCATTTAAATAAACAGGTTTATTAATTTGGCGCAAGCCACGTCCCAATGGTTCTGTTTTCTCACCTTTGTCAGCTTCCATTCCATTCTACTTCCTCTGGATCATTATTCTCATTGGTAGTGTCTTCAGAAATGTCCTTACCAGGTTGAATAGACAATTTTACCTTCTTTTCAGATGTTGTTTCATTTTCAAATTTAACATCTCGACTGAGCATAATTTTATTTTCCTTTGGTAACCAAATACGATAACCATCTCTTTCGCAATAGCCAACAAAAGAACCTTTAACACTCTTTTTGTCCCATTTGTGTCTTTTTTGCTTTGGTACGTGAACATAACATGAAGTTCCAAATACACGAAGATGATCAATTTTTGCGTCCTTTTTGAACCACAGCTCAGCGGGTGTTTTGCCTTTAACAACAGATGGGCCCGTTAGATTCAGAACATAAGCAGCAGTATTTACTGCTTCTGGCCAGAGTTTGATAGGCAAATCCTTTGCATGGATCATAGATCTTGCACTTTCAACAAGAGTCCTATTCTCTCTTTCTACACAGCCGTTTTGCTGCGGAGAGTAAGGCATTGTAACTCTAATTTTAACACCTTTGCTGTGAAGGATTTCACGCACATACGAATTGTCAAATTCTTTACCACCGTCACTTAAAAATTCTTTAACAGTGTGACCAGCTGCATTAACTTCGTTCAGAAAAGTTTTTAAACAGTTACCGACTTCACTTTTCATACTGATAAAGAAGACCCTTCGAAATTTAGAGTAGTCATCCTTAAAACATAAGAAATACCTGGAACCACCAATAGATTTCTCTTCCATAGGCCCACACAAATCAGCATGAATTAATTCTCCAGGATTTGTAGATCTATTAGATCTGGTACCAAAACTTTTACGATGTTGCTTTCCAAACATACAACCATCACAAGATTCTTCGTTTGCATTTACTTTGATTCCATGTTTGTTAAGAAATTCACTCACATGCTTCTTATTTTGATGACAAAGTCTCTCATGCCACAACTGAGCATTTTCTTCTTATGTAGCAAAATATACTTCAGCAGCTCTCTCAGGTTTTCTTACCTTCATCTGCAGGGCATACAGTCCACCAGGTGTTCTTACGCCTTTTAACCTTTCTAAGAAAAATACACCCATTTCTTCCAGCTTTAAAGCTAAAACCTTTGTCAATGGTTTTACCAATGGAAAATAGATTTCTATCAATTTCAGGGACATACCACACTTCGGTTAGATGATTTTTCTCCCACTTTCCATTTATAAGCACCTCAACATTTACTGTTCCTTGCCCATAAGCCAATATGGCTTCACTGTTACCAATTCTAATTTCTCTTGAAACAGGAAAACCTTCGTATGTAAAAAAATATTCCTTTCTTTTAGTCATATGAGCTGATGCTCCAGAATCAGCTAGCCAAATTTCTTCATCAGCTACACCATATACGCACACAAAAGCATCACCATCTGGCCTTTCCGGATTATTACCTTTCTTTGGACAATTTTTTGCTACATGTCCTGTCAAATGACACTTGAAGCACTTTCTTACTTTTTCAAATTTGGATTTGTCTTTTTTCTTCTTCATACCTGGCCCAGCAACAAGAGCAGTTGACTCACCTTGCTTATTCGGTAGTCTCATTTCTATCAATCTTAATCTTTCGGTCAGCTTGTTGATAGTTCTTTTTTCAATGGGTACTAATTCCCAAACACTTTTGAATTCAAAGTATTCAGAAGGCAATGTTGACATAATACAGCTCATTAACAGTAAATCAGGTAGTTGAGTGTGAGGAAGTTTATTAAGTTCATCGTTTAACTCTCGGAAGTTTCTCTGTAAACGAGAAATATGTGTAGCGATGTCTTCTGAAGCATCTTTTTCACTGCTGAAAAAATGTTCCATTAATCTGTCTACTCGCTGGCCAGAGCTCTGCTCATACACGGAAATTAATTTCTCCCAAATACTTTTTGCTGTATCACATGTGGCTGTCAGTTCTACATTTGCTTCATCCATACTACCAACCAATATTAATTGTGCAAGAGAATCATTTTTATAAAATAATTTTCTTTTACTTTCAATAGCTTTCTTTTCATCGGGTGTTGCCGTTGCTACCGGACCGGCTGGGTATACAAATGTTCCATTCACAACATCCAGTACATCTGAATGACGCAGCATCAATTCTATTTGTCGTTTCCATTTTGTCCAGTTAGAATTTCCAACTAACCTATCTATTTGAACTTTGAAATCCATTGCTATTTAGCAAATTTTTATTTCCACAAATAGTATAATTTCTCAACTAAAATTTTCCAACAGTTTCTTCATATTCAGAACGCGTGGCAAACTTAACCCTGTTCATTTAATGCAACTTTTTTTTTATTTTAAATACTTTCGCGCAGTGGAAGCGTGCTGGGCCCATAACCTGTTATGATTATTACCTAAAACAATAAAAAGCACTACAAACTGTTTAATATATACTTGAGATTTTATTAAAATGGAAACATAAAAGTATAAAATAGTTTTACAGAATTTACATGTATATCAGTGTACGTGTTTTGGCTGACTGACACGACATTACAAAAAAATGTTACAAATTTCAAAAGAAACACGTCATCCACGTCAATCCACGTCATTTCATTACAGTTCAGTTTCATTGTCTAATCACCATATTCATAGAGATGAACCTACTTTTATATACAGCTCACTTCACTTTACAACACGTATATTTTGTATTCCAACACAACTATTTAACAGTGATATTTACCAAAATAACAAGACTGATGATGATGATTATTCTAGTTTGCTGGAATCGATTAATTTAATAGAACTCACAGATGATTAATTTTATTGAAATAAGTTTAATTTCCAGAAACATTAAGTTTCAAAACTTTATGGTTGTGATACTTGCCATTTCAGTGATAAAAACAAAAAAACAGTCATTCCAATTATTATTATAGCTTTATGAAAAATTTTTAGTTAAAATGTAACTATTTAAAAGGGATTAATCGTAAGATAAATGTTGATTATTTATTTAGACTTTTTGTGATTATTTTTATGATTGTTATAATTTCATAAAAAAAATTTTAATTTAAAAATAACATTGTTAAACTTGATTAGTAGTAAAATTTGTGTTTAATGTGTAAGGATTAAAAAAAATTGTCATCGTATTTTATGGTATTTAAACATTGATGTTGATAAATATTTATTATAAAGTTGACATATTTTTACATAGTTTGCATTGCCTGTTTATTAAATTTAATTAATAAAAAATAAAATTTTTTTAAACAATCATTATTAATATAAAGTTTTATTAAACGTCATTAAAGCTCGTGTAATTTCATCGAAAATAAAATTCAAAAAATATATAAGTGCACTTTGCTCCGGAATGGGCTACTTTTGGGCTACTCGAGCGCCTCTCATCGGCGGGTTTTGTTAAAATTTTTCTGGCTACACTGGTCCCAACTGACGGTACCTATCTGTTATTAAACATACCGATGATAATTATTTTTATACTGATCAAAACTTATATTTTCTATTAACCGTTTAAATCATAGCCTGAAATCATCTAAAATAAATACATATTGAATGTCGTTATTTGGCTTAAGTTTATCATTTTTTTAAGTCCTGACATTTTGAATTTGTTCTCCTGAATAATTCACAAAATCTGACTTACGCCGTTCTTTTCATGATATTTTCAAATACATTTTACCCTTTAGTTAATTATTTTAAAAACATTCTGTATAAAATAAAATTAGATACCAATAGATATAATAATGGCTCAGATCCCTTTTTCACACGAACACTGTTGTTATTTGATATGTGAAAGAAGCCTCATGTCTAGTATCTCTAGAGTATACCCATGTTACCTGTTCATTTTTTTCCAGTTGAGAAACGTGTTACCTTTCAAATACATATATGTAGGTATGTATATTGGATATATTGTATCTACTATGAGTATAATTTATTGACTCCAACAGAAATTATTATCATTTTGTAAGAATCAATTTAATAGATAGGTATATTCGGTATATTTATAAGATTAATCCTTGATTATATTATTATTAGTAGTACATACTCTGTGTAGTCTATATATGTAAGTACTGTATTTATTTTTTAGTTTTTTGACAAAATAACATATTGATTGCATTATTTTTTATTTAAAAAGTAATATCATACGTAAAAAATTGTCATAGTGAAATAAAAATATAAAAAAAAAATCCTGTGATATGTATGTCAGTTCACAACACTAAAAAAAATTGATAACAAATTTTCGTTCAGTTACTTCAATTTCTTTGGGATGTAATAAAAAGTTAATTCCTAACAATTATAAAAACATGTGCGAAGTGCCTGTGTTTTAAATGTTGAATTTTAAATATTAAATATTAATAATAAAATATTGAATTGTAAGTGATTTCTTTATAATTAAATAGAAAGAAAATTTTTCTTTAAAAGAAAAAATTTAAAATGTTAGATTATATAAAAACCGGTTATATGCATGTAGGCATTATAAATTCTGTAGTTTTATTTTTCTTTTTCTAAGTTGCTTGTTTCTCAGAGTATTAAATAATACTTTTACTTGATAAAGAAATTACAATTTACTTACTTTTTCTTAAAAATGTGTGAGTGAGAGTGAAAAAATTTTTTTTGTTACATAGTTATTTTATTTTTTTTAAATATATTAATGTAAGTAAGTCTTAAAAAGAAAAACTTTCTAATTATATACCTTTCAAAATTGACAGAATATCTTTAACTAACTCATCGGTACTAATTCTTCCATATTCTAATAAAATAAAAAGAAAAATATTTATTCTAACTGAAATTAAGAAACTGGTGATTGTAATTAGATACGTGAGACTGAAATGTGATTTCAAAAATATCGCTTAGCGTATATCGTGCGTACTCTGTCTCAACCTCGTATCTGAAAACTCCCAATTTTTGGACAAAAAAAAAAAACATATTTTAAATCCGTGTTTTCATCACTATGAGCTTAAGATTTATGCTAATTACACCCTTTGATGTTGGCTACCCATATATATAAATATATATATATAGATAAGTATATATGTAAATACAGTATTTAATATTTTTTTGTGTGTCCTAAAACATGTAGCTTTTGATATACGAGGTAGAGACAGCCAACGCGCGATATGCTGTTTAGAGTGATAACGCAAGACTATAATTGGAAGTGGACAAGATAAGTTTTGCGAGATCCCTTTTTCTGATATATAGGCCATATAGGCTCTGTTCCACAAAGAGGAAATATTTTTAACCCGACGTTCGTCGCTACCGGGTAAAAAATACCATAGTGGTAATTAAAACATATAAATATTTTAAGTATTAATAAATGCGTGATTTATTACAGATATTACTTTTTTATTTGTAGTTTAAAGTCTAAACAAACAAAATAAAATAATAAATTTCAAAATAAATATCCCTGTATATAAAAATATAAAGTCAAGAAAAATAGGATAATTTTCTTATTTACCTAGCGACGAACGCCAGGTTTAAAGGTATTCATTCACGATTAGGGATGTCGTTTTTAAAAAAAAATCGATTTTTGCATCGATTCGTAATTCCCAACAAAAGAATCGATACTTAAATTATCGATTTAATTCAAAATAGATTCCAAGAAATCGATTCAAATTTGCTGTTGCAAAAGTGGCGGTAATTTTTAAGTAAAAATTTATAATTCAGAAAGATGAACTTTGGAAGGCTTTTAAGAAGAAAAATATTAAGCGTATACAACTGTACATACAGTCAGCCACACTCGTATTTGAACAGCAGCATATTTACTCATATGACAAAATTTAAACCGAATAGATTCCCATAATTTCCCACAAATTTGAATTTTTTTGTTTATAATATTAATATTTGGATCTTCTACTTCCTATATAAGCTAAAAAAATTTCATTAATAGTTTTTAAAAAAAAATTCTCTAAAAAAATGTTATGCATGCAATTTGTATCAACATGTCCAACGCCACATTCGTATTCGAACACAATTTGATATATATATTTTTGTTTCAAAAATGAATTACTTTATTTTCAAATTTAGAAGTATAAGTACCTTTATTTTAAATAAACATAAAATTTAATAATCCTTAGGGTCAATTTTTTCATATATTTACTGGAAAATTAAAGGAATTTAAATAGAGTCCAAGAAATCGATTATTGATCTGTGCTACCAAAATAAATTCTACGGAAAAGGCTTAAATTGTAAGTAGGCGACTATTTAACACTTAATATATCATAAAGGACCACAAACAGAATAATAAATTAGAAAATAACTCTTGAAATATGGATAAAAAATACTACATCTTGTTCTAAATTGTCATTTTTGAATGAATAAATTAACAAAAATCCATAAAAAAGTGATAAAATGGTAAGGATTAGGTGAAAGGATTACTTAGCAAAGTATTTTTGTGCTGGAAGAATTTCTCGCGTTATTAAAAGACGTCATATATACCGTGGGAATACTGGGAATGTACGTGGTAAGTAACATAAATAAATAATGAAACTTACATTGCTCTAAAATGTACGAAAACAAGGATTTAAGGACAAGGTCAATGATGAAAATCTTAATTTTACGTTTATCTATGAATATTTTGTTACATCGAGATTCGGAATCCTTATTTACGTAATTTCCAGAACAATCTATCTTTGTTTATATCTGTTATTTACATACATTTTTTCCCACGGTATATATCACGTGTTTTAATAACGCGAGAAATTCTTTCAATGCGAAAATTTTTTGCTATGCAATCCTTTCACCTTATCCTGACCATTTTAAGGCTCTTTGGTGGATTTTTGTTAATTTATTCATTCAAAAATGACAACTTAGAATAGGATGTAATATTTTTTATCCATATTTCAAGAGTTATTTTCTTATTTATTATCCTGTTTGTTGTCCTTTATGACATATTAAGTGTTAAATAGTCACCTACTTACAATTTAAGCACTTTCTGTAGAATTTATTTGGGTAGCATAGATCAATAATCGATTTCTTGGACTCTACTGAAATTCCTTTAATTTTCCAGTAAATATATGAAAAAATTGACCTCAAGAATTATTAAATTTTATGTTTATTTAAAATAAAGGTACTTACGTAAATATACTTCTAAATTTGAAAATAAAGTAATTCATTTTTGAAACATATATTATATATATATATATATATATATATATATATATATATATATATATATATATATATATATATATATATATATATATATATATATATATATATATATATATATCAAATTGTAAGGTGTTCGAATACGAATGTGGCGTTGGACATGTCGATGCAAATTGCATGCATAACATTCTTCTTAGAGATTTTTTTTTAAAAACTATTAATGAAATTTTTTTAGCATACTCGTATATAGGAAATAGAAGATTCCAATTATTAATATTATAAATAAAAAAGTTCAAATTTGTGGGAAATTAATTATGGGAATTCATTCGGTTTAAATTTTGTCATATGAGTAAATATGCTGCTGTTCGAATACGAATGTGGCTGACTGTACTTAATTACCAACATTTTTTAGAATTTTATTCTATGATGTAGAGATGAATCACAACATCACAGCAATTTTTTTATTTAACTTACACAGTTTTTTATAGATTAAGGGATAAAAAAAGAATTATAATTTCTTTTTTTTAAATTTCCCGCTTAAACTTTGTTGTTTATAAATGGAGTATTATAAGATGGAGATCTAACTCATATGAGAGGAATTGACAAAATTGGTCAAGAAAATGGTAAATATAAGGGCTTTCTTTTTTTACTACTGGCGGCGTTAATAATCTCAAAATACTGATGTGAATATAGCGAATATAGTAACAAAATGGATAAAATAGAATGTAACTACAGTACTTATTCTCAAATAGAAACACGCTGGGACTGGGGAAGTGAGTGTTTCCATTTGAGAATCACCAATGTCGGTTGATGATATTTAATAATAAGGAAATACATAGAAATTACATATGTATGAAATAAACTCTTATAGTTTAAATTACTTTATACGGCGGATATCCAATGGTACTGACTCCGATTTTACATAGTGACGTCAGCGAATTATATAATATACAATATAAATGACGCGACTCAAAATAAAAATTGTTAATTTTATTTTAAAAACGATCGAAAAACCCACTTTATAACTGAGTTGAAAATTGAAAAAGATTCCAGAAGATTCTATTCAAAAGCTAATAAAGATAATATAGAAGCTCGCGTTTCCATTTGAGAGTGTTCCATTTGAGAATAAGTACTGTACCGCTTTCGTATCGTACGAACACGAGTGCTATCTTTGATTTGAAAATTTTTTTGAATACACTGAGTTTCGACTCCTTGTCTAATCTTCATAGTTTTGTACATGGTACAGGTGTCAATTTGTAAATTTTGACAATTTGATTTGGTGCATAGATTTGATTATATGCATTTGATGCTTAAAATTTAATAATCGTAGTACTGATAATAGATTTAAATTTAAATTAATAAATAAATAGCAACGTATAAATAAAAAAGCAATTTATGTTTTGAAAAAAAAAATCGGTAATCGTTTCGTGATTGCCATAAAATAAAAATCGATGTGTGAATCGATCTCAAAATCAATAATCGACCAAAAATCGGTTTCCATACTTTCGATTAACCGATTTCTCGATTTATCGATTAAAAAACGACATCCCTATTCACGATCCCTTATATTAGGAAAAGCAACAAATCACTCATTCGTACACATCAAGCCCTAAACGTGTTTGTAGAAAACTGTGGATAGTAGTGTGCCAACGAGTGGTTGATACCGCTTAAGGCATTTAGTTAGTCGCTGTCGGTCACTCAATGCACAACGCATTATGTTGTATTGTCGGACCATTGTTAGCTTGGACCCCACCTTGCTCCGTCCGACAATACGTGTTTTGTAATTGTGTCTGTGACAACTAACACAGTTGCAAAGATCAAACTAACACCACTACACACAGTGTGTACCTACACAGCATAGTGGTGGGAAATAGAGGGGATTTTTTGTCTACATTGGTATCACTAGTGCAGAGATAGCAACTTGGCTTCTGATTATTCTGTGGTACACATAATATGCATGCCTTCACTCATTTAAACTTACCCTTTTTTTTAAAGAATAAAAGAAAAAATTTATGGATAGTCAATGCGAATAAAATAATAAAAAAATTCAAAGGACACTTGGACAGTTTTTGCTCACCAACTGACTGATTTTTTTTGAAAAGATAGTTTTTTTTTGGGCGTCATCTGTAACGTTTCTAAACGTGACGTCATGTGCAACACACTTCATCACGTTAGGCCACTACTCCCCCTCCCCCCCGTTTAATTTGTAAATGGCCCTTTTTGTAAAAAAAATCAAATAAAAATTCTTCAATATTTTAAAAAAACTATGCTGTATATACCCTGTATACATAGATTTCGTTATATTTTTTTTTAATCTTTCTCCAATACCTTATAAGATTTGCAAAACTTCGGTGAACGGGTGAACGTTTTACGTTTTTCATAAATTTTTCGAAGAAACTATTTGTACAAAAAATAAAATATAGTAACAAAAAGGTTTTTTTTATACAAGACGAACTTTTGCAGAATAAATGATAATACTGAGATAACTATAAGCAATAATTTATTTGTATTAGTCTTATACAACGAAAAGGGTGAAAATTTTCATCAAACTGGCTGAAAATGATCAAATTTTGAGAATTTCTAAATTTTTGATATGAATCTAAGTTATGAGTGCATTAAAACACGAGTTTGAGGTACACGTCAGTAGCACTGATAAAATTTTAAAGATATCTGATAGATATGTATAAGATTCGTCATAGTTATACTTCCTATTTTCCTAAGCATTAAGATCTAAATAATTTAGGGAAGTTTCTAAATTTTAGACTGGAATTATTGCTTAGTCGTCTATGAGAAATTAATGAAAGCTTCAGTTGGAGACCAAGTTTGCATCAAAATTAGGATACAAGAAACCTTTTTGAGTGTCCTCAAAGTTGTACCCTAAAGTAAAAGTACCAAAAAACATAAAAATTTTAATTTAATACGAGAATTTAGACCAATTTTACCCTTTTAAAAACGAAGTCAACTGTTGGGATTATAATTCCTTTTTATGGCTTTCAGGTCAACCATTTTTAATTAATTCTTGATGTATTTTAAGGGCGGTATATTCAAATTTAATACGAGAATTTAGACCAATTTTACCCTTTTAAAAACGAAGTCAACTATTGGGATTGTAATTCCTTTTTATGGCTTTCAGGTCAACCATTTTTAATTAATTCTTGATGTATTTTAAGGGCGGTATATTCAAATTTAATACGAGAATTTAGAACAATTTTACCCTTTTAAAAACGAAGTCAACAACATTTTTGACTTCGTTTTTAAAAGGGTAAAATTGGTCTAAATTCTCGTATTAAATTTGAATATACCGCCCTTAAAATACATCAAGAATAAAAATTTTAAAAAAAGGTTGTTCACAAAAAAAAAAAATATTACTTTAAATTTTGTGAAATAATTTTTTTGCAGTAACTAGTTAAATATGAAAAATTTCCTAAATAATAAAGTATTTAACACTTTCAGAAAATTCAAGGTGGTGCTGATCACCTAAAAAAATTAAAAATCACTGTACTAGGGTATATAAGTCATGTAAAATATGTGATAGTATACTCTGAAGCAAACTATTGAGGAATTAGTTTATAAATATTTGACAAAAATATAAAGAGTTAGAATAGTACATAGGTAATGTTAATTTGTAACAAGCAACTTGGCTAAATATCAGTAATATGTATATAAATTCTTTAATTTAAATAACAGTTGTTTTTTTTTTTTTTTTTGTACATTTCAAGGCTTCTTATTTTATTAACTAGCTATGTACGCGATTTACATATTTATATTATTAAAAACAAGTTATATTTAATGATTAATGAATGAGTAACGAAGATTTAACTATGATTCCAAACCAAGCCCCAGTAGATAGATCCAAGTTAATCTAAATATACGCAAGATTTCATTGACAAAACCAAATACATATTTTATTCTTTTTTAAAGCAGTCAGTAACTGACTGATAACAATAACCGACATTAAGCATTTGCGTCCAAGATTGATCTCTGTTTTATCAAGTTTCCTTATAATTTTTTCACGAATTTGCCTACGGTAATAGAATTTTAATGTTTATTTGATATACCTTAGTGACACAGGGGCGTATACAGCCAAGCACGCGGGAAATTAAAGAGCTAAAAGAATTTTTGTTACGGAAAAAAATACCCCTGTCGCAGCATCCTGCATAACATAGCGAATTTCCATTTACAAAAGTACGTTTTTTTCGGAAACTAGTTGATATATCTTCGGTATTGAATGCCTACAAGCGAAATGTGATTGAAAGTCTACAAGCGATTTATCATTTTGGTGGTTTCAAAACTGATGATGAGTGTCCGGCTGATCGGAGCTTTAAAAAAAGGTTTCAAATTTTTAAGGGCTGAACCTCAGTAAATTTCATTTTTGTGCCGATAGCAGTTAGCAAGTAAAAAGCCAACACAATTTGTACGAGGGCATTCTTACCCATGCTTATCCGCCCATTGCCTTTCAGTGTCGTCAGAAAAATTTTAACAAAACCCGCCGATGAGAGGCGCTCGAGTAGCCCAAAAGTAGCCCATTCCGGAGCAAAGTGCACTTATATATTTTTTGAATTTTATTTTCGATGAAATTACACGAGCTTTAATGACGTTTAATAAAACTTTATATTAATAATGATTGTTTAAAAAAATTTTATTTTCTATTAATTAAATTTAATAAACAGGCAATGCAAACTATGTAAAAATATGTCAACTTTATAATAAATATTTATCAACAATCAACATCAATGTTTAAATACCATAAAATACGATGACAATTTTTTTTTAATCCTTACACATTAAACACAAATTTTACTACTAATCAAGTTTACTAAATCAAACAATGTTAAATTTAAATTAAAAATTTTTTTATGAAATTATAACAATCATAAAAATAATCACAAAAAGTTTAAAAAAATAATCAACATTTTTCTTACGATTAATCGCTTTTAAATAGTTACATTTTAACTTAAAATTTTTCATAAAGGTATAATAATAATTGGAATGACTGTTTTTTTGTTTTTATCACTGAAGTGGCAAGTATCACAACCATAAAGTTTTGAAACTTAATGTTTCTGAAAATTAAACTTAGTTCAATAAAATTAATCATCTGTTAGTTCTATTAAATTAATCGATTCCAGCAAACTAGAATAATCATCATCATCAGTCTTGTTATTTTGGTAAACATCACTGTTAAATAGTTGTAACATGAACTATGAGGGAGTAAAAGTGCTACAACAAAGTTTAAATGCGCTCATATGAGCATGGATGCAGGCAAGAGCCATTAACATGGAAGCTTAAAATGGGAAAATTAAAAATAGCCCAAACGGCTACATGGGAAAATTAAAAATAGCCCAAACGGCTACTTGCCGCCAACAGTAAAATTTTACCGCCAATCAATAATATAAATAGCCCGATCGGCGGTAAATAACCCAATCTGGCAACACTGTTACCTTTGTGTTTTATTTTTAAATATTATAAAAGAACCTTAAATAGTAAACTGGAAGGCCTTTATAAAGATATTTTTTCTTTCCAAAAAAATCCAGAATTTCTATTTTATAAATAAAAATCAAAAATTCCTACTTTATATATAAACAGTAACTTTAATAACATTTTTAAATTACTTAATATTTATGTATTGCATTTTTTATAAAAGAAAGTTCATTTTTTTTAAATTTTTAAAATTACTATCCGCCTACTTGTATTAGAATAAAAATAATGCATTTAAAACACATTTAACAATACCATTGAATCCCGATGTCAAAATGGGAGAAGTGGGGGCAAACGTAATGTGGAATCCCTAAAAGACACTAGCTGGATACTAACTCAATACACGTACAAAATTTCAGCCCCCTAGGTTTCCCTAGAGAGTCTCTAGACGTGTTAGAAAAAAAGCAAAAAAATCAAGAAAATATTGGCGTAAAAATCGTGGGGGTAAGGGTTAAAAGTTGAAACTTCCAAAAAGCAGTGGCTAGCTATAAACTTAACCTATACACAAAATTTCAGCCCTCTAGGTTCATTGGGGGGGGGGGGGGTTTTGACCCGAACAAAAGTGTTAAGAGACAAGAAAAATCATGTTCTTTTTGGTATAAAAATGGTGGGGATAAGGATTAAAAGTTGAGATCCCCAAAAGGGGAGAATACAAAATTTTGAGCCCTCTAGGTTTATTTGGGTGACCTGTGCGAGTGGTACAAACTCTCGAAAACGTCGAAATGAAATTGTAGGGGGTGGGGGTAAAATATTAAAACCTCGAAAAAGAAAACCCTAGGTACGATCTCTATCAACATACCAAATTTCAACCCTCTACGTTAATTCTGGGGGGCTGTGGGCGTGTTAGATCCAGCCAAAATACTTTTTTCCTCCAAATCATCCCAGGAAGCTGAATTTTGGATATGTTGTAGATAATTAACCGAAACATTATTTCCAACCGGTTTGGAAAAGTTCTATTGTTGTTCTATTGTTTTTGCCCCCCACCACCCCCTTAAAGTTTGGGTCTAATTCAAAATTTTACCCCACTTTGATAGTATGAGGTGTATCGGATATGAGCCCTATTTACCAAATCTTAGCTCTTAACTTCCATAGGGGGGCCCTACACATGTCAAAAGGTAGCGGGAATATATATATATATATACATATATATATATACATATATATATATATATATGTATATATATATATATATATATATATATATATATATATATAAATATATATATATATATATATATATATATATATATATATATATATATATATATATTATATATATATATATATATATATATATATATATATATATATATATTATATATACATATATATATATATATGTATATATATATATGTATATATATATATATATATATTCCCGCTACCTTTTGACATGTGTAGGGCCCCCCTATGGAAGTTAAGAGCTAAGATTTGGTAAATGGGGCTCATATCCGATACACCTCATACTATCAAAGTGGGGTAAAATTTTGAATTTTGAAATTGATATATATATATATAGATATATATATATATATATATATATATATATATATATATATATATATATATATATATATATATATATATATATATATGACATTTTTTTCCTCAGCCCTTACTCTCGCCTCTTGCCGTTCTTATCATATCGGCTGTATAAGTCTAATTTTTCGGAGAAAATTCGACTAAAAAGATCGCCGGTTTTACACCGGGGCGGAATTATTCCTTTTTGCTCGGGGCGGCGTAAACGCTAGAGCGGGCGCTGCAGGAATCTCTTGGCGTCTAGAATTCCAGGCCTCTAGATTTATTTGACGAGCCTGTAGGCGTTTCAAACCCACGGATAAACACAAAAAATATGAAATTTTGGCGTAAAAATCGTGGATGTAAGGGTTAAAAATTGAAATGTGAAAATTCGACTGAAAATTAGCTGATTATTTTTAAGTAACTAGATATTATCTGATTTCGTACACACTAATTGTGATAGCAATAATCATTTGATAACATTGTCCGTGATTATAATATTCGGCATCCATTGCATTTACCAAAAAGGATAACAACATAATTTACCTTGAATTAACCACCATCTTATAAAACAACCATAATATTAACAATATGTAGGTACTTAATTATTTAAATATGTACATCCCTACGCAAGTTAAATATCTTCAGTCACGAAGGCCACGATAGACAATCCATTATTCCCATATAGACATTTTGTTGAAATAACTGAAATCTATACATATTATGTATTATAAAACTGTAACAAGACCATTTCTCTACATGAAATATTTTTTGTTTGAAAATTGTACTGCTACTGTAAATAGTAGAGATGTTATGGATATCCGTAACCGTAACCGAAACTACCGGATATCCGAAATAATTACATATCCGAAAATAAAAGTTTCGGATTTGTTTTGGATAATAACAGACAACTGCCGTTTGAAAACAGAGGTTAAATCGTAGCAAATTTTTGCTGCATGTATTTCTCTTGATAGATTTCCGTTGATTTGTATTTGACGTTCACTTTTGGGGGTAAAATTTTCCCCTTTTTTTTTAAAAAAAAAATGTTCACTAAAAGCTATTATCCATAACCGTAGTAACCGTATCCGAAACATTATCCACAGGGCTGGGAAAAATGGTTCACAGAAACAATTTAAAATAGAAAATGGTTTCCAAAAATGCATTTAAAATACAAAATGGAAAATAGTTCTGCTGAACATATTTAAAATAGAAAACGGAAAATAGCTATTTAAAATGGATTATAAAATGCAAAATGCTTATTTTACTTTAAATTGATTTTATAAATTTTTTTATCATTATTTGAATATATTAATTTAAAAAAAAAAAAAGTTACGAAAATGTCAAACGTACTGAAATTAAATAAAGGCAGTCTTTAGAGAAAATTTTGTAAAGTTTGCATGATATAAAAACGAATTTAAATTTTTCTAAATATTGTTACTTAAAAATATTGTAAAATTTAATTCAGTCTTGACATATTCAAACCTTGACTACCTACGCTACAACTGTGATTTCTAAATTATGAAAATTATCTACTTTATACTAAAACATTTCTTATTGACGTGTCTTAAAGATAATAGTACACAACTTGAGTTAGAAAAGCTTGACTTAAGAAAACTGCAACTCTACTAACTCTAGTAACTCAAGTGACATTGCAATTCCAATTATAAAAAAATTTGAGCCAATTAAATCAACTTACATTTGACTTACAATTTGTTAGACTTCAAGTCGTTCAATTCGAGTTCTATAATTAATATGAGTCATAAGTGTAATACATATAAATTACACATAAATTTAAGTATACATGCATTTTCATTTTAAATTTAAAATGGATTCAAATTTTCATTTTAAATACAAAATGGAAAATAGTTTGACCGAACTTATTTAAAATAGAAAATGCAAAATGCCGTTTTGTATTTTAAATACATATTTAAAATGAAATCATTTTAAATAGTTCCCAGCCCTGATTATCCGATATTATTACATATCCGTAACCAAAACCGAAACCGAAAAAAAATGTTTTTAAATATCCGTACCTATCCGTATCCGTATCCGAAATTTCATTTACATAACATCCCTAGTAAATATTTATCGACGTAGATACCAAAACAGCTATTTTTAAAATTTTTGTCTGTCTGTCTGTTCACACATCACGCAAAAACTACTGGACGGATTTTAATGAAATTTGATGTGATGATAACTTATTACCTGGGTCAACATCTAAGATACCTTTTACTCCGGGAAAATGTCTCATTCCCACGGGAAAATAGAAAAGCCACTTTGATCATGTGCACACATTACGCAAAAACTATCAAACGGATTTTTATGATATTTGGTCTGACGTTAACTCATTATCTGGGTCAACATATAAGATGCTTTTTACTCCGGAAAGATGTCTCATTTCCATGGGAAAGTAGAAAAATCATTTTGAGCATGTGCACACATTACGCAAAAACTATTGAATGGATTTTTATGAAATTTGGTCTGATGTTAACTTATTACCTGGGACATATAAGATACTTTTTACTAAGGTAAAATGTCTCGTTTCCTTGGGGAAAATATAAAAATCATTTTAGACAGGTGCATACTTCTCATTGTTTTTATAACTACGCATCATGCGAACGACGTTGCGGGTACAGCTAGTTGTAAATATACTTCCTTTAATTTGTTGTATTTATTATTTTCTGTGCTCCAAAGGAGGGTTATGTTTTTGGGTTATATGCAGGCCTGACGAGAGGTGGGAGAGCCGGGGCTGTAGCCCTGGAGCCCGGGGTCCCAAAGGGGGCCCGAGCTGGCCAAATTGGTCTTATTTTTACCTAATTTTCTAAAAGTCATATAAATGGATTTTTAGCCAGTAAATATCGCAACGTTAAAAGTACAAAACCTTGTAAGTAGATTTTTTTCATATATACATACATACGTCTAATTCTGTTTTCACATGATAGATTGGTTTCCGAAAAAAATATTTATGGAAAAAATAGTAGATTAAATAAAAATTTCATTAGTCCTACCATTTTTATAGTTATGCTTCCACAAACACTGGAAATTTAGTAATTTAGTAGATAAGGTAAGTTTTGCTTATTTTATTTGAATAATCTTGTTTGTTAAGGATTACGGTAGAATTACTTTTATCTGCTTTAGTAAGTATTAAATTCTTGTCATTAATTTTATTTTTTAAGGATTTAATAGTATTTTTGTTATTTATTTTAATTTTTATGTCTTCTTTTAATATATTTTTAATTGATTCTTTAGCTAAATTATCATCAGAATTTTTTAACGCGAGTTCCGAGTCTACTATTAAAGTTTCTTTAAGATTTTTATGGTTTAAATAAGGTATATATTTAGGTCCTTTATTTAAGAGGTTTATTTCTGCTGCATTAAACTTGACTAATACGGAATTTAATACTTAGCTAAACTTACTTAGCTAATTTACTAAAAGCAGATAAAAGTATTCTACCGTAATCCTTAACAAACAAGATTATTCAAATAAAATAAACGATTTTATTAAAAAAGAAAAAATGATACGCCTAAAAACAGACCCTACTAACAAATATAACGAAGAAATTAAAAAATTAATTAATAATAATAAAAGTATTTTTACTGACAAGGATAGACATTATTTGGTGGAGATGAACCCGAGAGCTCCTAGATTGTATGTATTGGTGAAAACGCACAAACCCGACAACCCAATAAGACCAGTAGTTTCCCACATTGGATGTCCATCACATAATTTATCACAACACCTAGATTCCCTTTTTAAAACCGAAACCCAATTCACCTCCAAACATAGCATCAAAAACTCCTTCCAACTTGTAAATCAGTTAAATAACACATCCTTTCCCGGTCGGTACAAATTGGCGCCCCTGGACGTACGTAGTATGTTCACCAATATTTCTACCAAGGAGTGTCTAAACTTGATTAGCGAAATAATAAACAATAAGATAAAAAATCCAGTAAAACAATCCGAGTTAATAAATACCTTTAATACAATTTTAAAACAAAATTACTTTGAGTTCGGCAATAAATTCTTCCGACAGACAAGTGACCTTTCAATGGGGTCACCTCTGAGCCCTCTGTTGTCAGAAATTTATATGTCGAACTTAGAAGAAATAATAATGAATAATACACTAACCAAACAACATGTAGAATTTTGGTATAGATACGTGGATGACATAATTATAGGCTTCGATGGATCGATCCGCCAGCTAGAAAAATTTGTAGAGTCATTAGATCCAAAAATTCAATTTGACTTAGAGGCAGAAAAAGATAATAGTATAAACTTTTTAGATTTGACTATAACCAAAATTAACAATAATCTTGATTTCATTATATATAGAAAACCATCTTACTCAAGTATTACAATTCCAAATGATTCAATAAGTCCGTATCAACATAAAGTCGCAGCCTACAATTCAATGATCCACCGCGCGTTTAATATACCTTTGTCGGAAGGAAATTTTAAAAAAGAAATAAATAATATTAAAATAATAGCGAATAATAACGGATATAATTCAAACCTAATCGATAAATTAATAGCTAAGAAAGAATTTAAACAAATCTTAAAAGAAATTTACCCCTCCGTTAAACCAGAACCAAAAACTAACTTTAAACCTATAACATATTTTGGTAAAATATCAGATAAATTTAAAAAAGTTCTAGCAAAATCAAACATAAATATAGCATTTAAATCAGGCTTTAATCTAGGAAATTTAATATATAACAATAAAACAAAAATTTATAAACTTAAAAAATCGGGTATCAACAAATTAAACTGCCAAGATTGTAATGGTTTTTACATCGGTCAAACTGGCAGAAACTTTGAAACCCAGAGAGCAGAGCATTTTAGGTCATATAGAAATAAGAAATCCGACTCTGCTTTTGCGAGGCAGTTAATAGACACCGGCCACACACCAGAACAGGAAATTACTGTGTCACACGAGGCAAGCAAAGGACAGAAGTTAACAATCCTAGAAGCAATAGAAATAAATAAACATAGCTCCGATCACCTTTTAAATGATTACACCGATATTTACAGTTCAACTTGATTTTCAATATTATAACTTATTTAAATTTTAATTTCTGTTTAAAACTGTATTCACTGTAATATTGTCTTTTTGTCATTTTCAAGTTCAATCTTTTGCCACGTGTTTGTTTGCCTCTTGTCACATGTAATGTAATCTTGTTTTTCTTGATTTTTGGATTCTCCTGATTCTCCTATCACTTCCACCCTTTCCACTTCCACATCACAGACCACTCCCCCTTAATAAGTATAGGTAGATAAAATTAGTATATAAGACATGTAACGAATGTAATATTTATTCTGTTTGAAAATGAACTGACATGACGGTTCGAAACAATATTGTCACAGTTTCAAAATAAAAGTGGTATTTTTGCGAAGTAAAATATTTGTTTATTATTTACAAATATGGAATACCATAAAGTAACGCTCAAACCTATGAAATTTATTTTAGTAATCTTACCTTTTTTCTTCATTTAATAAAAAGATAAGAAAAAACGCCGTGAACAACGAAGCCCAATCACGGAAGTCGAATTTTTCCTTTCATCTTCGGTATTGAGTGTCTACAAGCGAAATGTAATTGAAAGTCCACAAGCGATTTGTCATTTTGGTGGTTTCAAAACTGATGATGAGTGTCCGGTTGATCGGGGCTTTAAAAAAACGTTTTAAGTTTTTAAGGGCTGAATCTCAGTAAATTTCAATTTTGTGCCGATAGCACTTAACAGGGAAAAAGCCTACACAATTCGTACGAGGGCATTCCTACCCATGCTTATCCGCCAATTGCCTTTGTGTTTTATTTTTAAATATTAAAAAAGGAACTTAAATAGTAAACTGGAAGGCTTTTATGAAGATATTTTTTCTTTCCCAAAAAAATCCAAAATTTCTATTTTATAAATAATAAAAATCCAAAATTCATAATTTATAAATAAACAGTGACTTTAGTAACATTTTTAAATTACTTAATATGTATGTATTTCATTTGTTATAAAAGTAAATTCACTTTTTTTTAAAATTTTTTAAAATTACTATTCGCCTACTTGTATTTAGAATAAAAATAATGCATTTAAAACATATTTAACAATAGCATTCAATTCCGATGTAAAAATGGGAGAAGTGGGGGGAAAAGTAATGTGGACTCCCTAAAAGGTACTAGCTGGATACTAACTGAATACACGTACAAAATTTCAGCCCTCTAGATTTCCTTAGAGAGTCTCTAGACGTATTAGAAAACAAGCAAAAAAATTAAGGAAATATTGGCGTAAAAATCGTGGGGGTAAGGGTTAAAAGTTGAAACCTCTAAAAAATAGTGTCTGGCTACTAGCTTAACCTGTACACAAAATTTCAGTTCTCTAGTTTTATTTGGGGAGATTTTGACCCGAACGAAACTGTTAAAAAACAAGAAAAATCATGTTCTTTTGGGTATAAAAATGGTGGGGGTAGGGGTTAAAAGTCGAGACCCCCAAAAGGCACCTCCTTGATACTAACTCAATCCGAATACAAAATTTCAGCCCTCTAGGTTTATTCGGGTGACCTGTGCGAGTGGTACAAACTTCGAAAACGTCAAAAAAGCATGAAATTGTGGCTTAAAAATGAGGGGGTGGGGGGTAAAATATTAAAACCTTCAAAAAGCACAACCTAGGTATGAACTCTATCAACACATCAAATTTCAACCCTCTACGTTAATTCTGGAGCGCTGGGGGCGTGTTAGATCCAGCGAAAATCGTTTTTTCCCCCCTACTCCCTCCAAATCATCCTAGGAAACTGAATTTTGGATATGTTGTAGAAAATTGACCGAAACATTATTTCCAACCGGTTTGGAAAATTTTTATTGCTTTTCCGCCCCCCACCACCCCCTTAAAGGTTGGGTCGGATCCAAAATTTGCCCAAAATTTGACCCCACTTTGATAGTATTGTTGTGCATCGAAATGAGCCCCATTTACCAAATTTGAGCTCTTAACTTCCATAGGGGGGCCCTACACATATTAAAAGGTAGCGGGAAAAAAAAAAAAATATATATATATAAATATATATATATATATATATATATATATATATATATATATATATATATATCAGGCATTTTTTTTCTACATATTCGTGTTCTACGGGTCCGAAAACGGATAGCGCCCCTACTCTCGCCTTTCGCCGTTCTTGTCGTATAGACTGTATAAGTCTAATTTTTTCAAGGAAAATTTCGACTAAAAAATAATACCTATATATCCGGTGCTAGCTCCCTAATTAAACATTAACATATTTCTAAAAATATAAATTCATAACAATGAATTCATAACAATAAATTTAAAAAAATACTCTTATCACAGCATTCTGTGCATAGAGAATTTCTGATTACAAAAATTATTTATTCTCGGAAACCAATTTACATAGAATAATAAATCAAATTCTTCTTTATGTGATTTTTGCTTCTCTTTTCGATGGTGTAAGATACATTTATATCGATAGAACTGAAAAAATAAAGCCATTTAATTATGTCTAAACCTACTTTACATTCTATAAGAAAACAAAAGTTCGGTGTTATAACTCAAAAACTAGTTATAGAAAAACTCGAAGAAAATATTTTGCCCGATTATTTCATAGTAAATTATTGTCTGACATTAGAACTAATACTTAACATAATTTATTCATTTTTCAACCTAAATTTAAAAAATATTACAAAATTTTTCGAGATTATTTTTCAAGATAGACAGACCATATTATATATCAATAGAAAGAGGAGAAAAAATTCCATTAACTGTGCCAAAATCTATTTCACGTATCGTAAGAAAAACAAGGTTCGGGGTCATACCTCAAAAATAGATAGTTACTGAAAAATCCTAAGTAAATATTCAAATTCTACATAAAAAGTTGGTATCAGAATTTGCAGATGAAAATAACTAAATTCTTATCGGTAAGAAGTTATTGGAAGAAAAAGAAATTTGGAATTATGGCGATAGCTCCTAAACTATTGGGAAGTTTGCACCACTCTACCGGAAAGGGCAGAATAACCTTTGCCGCGCCAGCTAGTATTTTTTATATATTTTTGTTAGATAGATTTTAAAGGACAAGGTTGAATGTCAGTAGTAAATTTATTATTTCACGGGAGGGGATAGCTTGTCCCTGGGGCCCTTGATTTTTCTCCACGGCCCTGGTTGTATGTATATGTAACTATGGCTGTTTCTTTGGCGCAGCCTGTAGCCTATACGGCTTGATGGATTTTGATAAATGTGTGTCGTTGGATTTGCCTTAAGGTCCATTGTCCATTCATATCAGCAGACACTGAACATCACAGACACGACAAACATTGTTTAATGCTTCTCTTATTATGGATGAATTCATATAAGTATAGTGTAATGTAATCGCACAAACACGGATCGTCTGTATGTATGAATGTGTTCATAAGAAAAGCATTAAACAATATTTGGATACGTGATGTGAAGTGTAACGTACAGTGTCTGTAGATATAAATGAACATAGAACATAAATGAAGCTTTAGTCTCGAGAGTGACATAAGATGTATGAAATATCAATATAATCAAAGCCTATCAAGTGGGATATTAATTAAAACAAAGATCTTATTGTTAAAGAGGCAAATTAAAAAATATAGGGTAGGGCGGGGTAAAAAAGACACTCGCGCAGGTGAGGTAAAAGAGGAACATAAATTTTTATTAACTTCATGTGTTAAATTTGAAATTAATAAAAATTTATGTCTCTTTTTTACCCCACCTGCGCGGATGCTTTTTTTACCCCGCCCCTCCCTACAACATTTGTAACTTAAAAGCAATCGTTGTAATCCTTTAAGTTGTAGAAGATTCGATTCAAAATTTTTAAAACATTAAATCCATAATAATTTAAGTTGCCAGCTGTTGTAATGTTGTATATGTGTTTTTTTTTTGTTTTTGTTTTTTTTTTTTTTTTTTTTTTTTGATACCCCAAAACTAATTTCTGTCATAGCCCTGAGCCCAAATCGCGCCATGACAGTGGTTGTAATAGCTGAATTAACGAGTCATTCACTAATTCGAAAATTCACTAAAAGTAAGGCAGTTGGAGGCATACACGTTGTAAGAAGTTGAACGTAAATATATGATGCCTCCGACTGCTTTACTTTTTTTTATATTTTTTTTTCTATTTTTCTGTTTCTTTTTGTTTTCATCTTTGTAGTTTGTTTTTTAAATAGTCGGATTTTTTGATTTTCTTAATTTACGTATTTAAAAATTTTTATTACAAATAACTGATTAATATTTTTAATAATTAATAATAATAATTGCATGTAAAAATTAATTAGGATTGACAATCATTGAATAGATTCTTTCAAAAGTATTTAGACAGTAAAGTATTTAAAATGTAATTAATTATTTAACATCGGTGTCCTTGCATCCTTCTACAATCTACACAAATTGTTAGGTTCATTGACTGGTTATCGGATAATGTACCCACTAGTACCCACGATAATTATATTTTTGTGTATATATAGTTGCTTCTCTTTTAACTGTGTCAATGACATTGGTAACGATATAAGTAACAATAATTTATTTACGTAATAATAATAATTCATGTTAATTAAAATTCACATAGTGTTTGAAAAATTATCAAAACTGGATCGGCTGGGACTCGAACTCGGATCTCTTGGTTCGGGTTCCAAGAGATCCGGGTTCGAGTCCCAGCCGATCCAGTTTTGATAATTTTTCAAACATTATGTGAATTTTAATTAACATAATGAATTGGCCATTTGCCAAAGTACATTGAGTGTTCAAGTATCAGCCAAAGCTGGACATTAAGTGAACATATGAATATTGGTGTATGTTTAAAATACGGACAAAAGTCCACCATACATTAATAATGTTTCACAGGCACTCGATAACATTTGAAATTAAAAATAATAATTCATGTTTCACATATTTCATATTTTAGTCATTCATGCAAGGGAATCGCAACACATAGCATGGTGAAAGTTTTTTTCGGGTTATTAAAGAAAGTTAGACTCAAACACTAAATTAACTCTAGTAAGACCGTATATGGATTATTCATAATTCTAACTAAGCTGAATTACACCTTCATATTCTTTCTTGAAAAGTTGAAATATTATTTATTATAGATTAGGGCTTCTTAGACTATGGGTCGCGACCCCATTTGGGGTCGCTTAGGGAAATCTTAGGGTCATAGCGAAAAATTATATATATATATATATATATATATATATATATATATATATATATATATATATATATATATTGTTACCTAATCAATAAATCCTTACAAAATACTTATATATCTCTATTTGGAGTCGCGAATGAAAAAAGTTTAAGAAGCTCTGTTATAGATTATAGAACAGAGCGATAGTTGTAACTGAAAACCCATAAAATTGATTGATTTTTGTGGACAGTAATCGTTAACCGGTGTCGTTCCAGTGTATGTTTAAAATTAAGTGTTTCATTTTATTCTATTAGTCGAATTATATGTATACGTACATATATATATATATATATATATATATATATATATATATATATATATATATATATATATATATATATATATATATATATATATATATATATATACATATATATATATACATATATATATATATATATATATATATATATATATATATATATATATATATATATATGTATGTATGTATACATTATTAAGATTATTTTTCTAGGGGCCATTTTTAACACGTTTTTGACAATCGAAAATTTCTGAAATGAAACTTGATCGGTAAAATTTAACTAGCAATACTTAATTAGTAGACTGAGAACTTTCCTGCAAATTTTAAAATTTATATATTTTACATCCTGTATTTATATATATGTATGCCCCTAGAAAAATTACCTTAGTGAGGCTCTGATTACCTTTTTTTTTGAATATAAATTTTTTTGTCAACAAAATATTTCTACCTGCTTGTACGGAATCTTTTGAAAATAGTTATACAGTAGTGTCCATAAACATTTTCACATAATTTTTAATGAGACAATTTACGTCATATATCAAATAGATCGATTTCGTCAAATCTCATTAAATTATTTGGAAATTTAACAAACACCTGCAATCGATTTTATTAATTGAAACATCACTGACTTACATCAACTTTAATCCAATTTTTTAACACATTTAACACATTCAGGGCTGCCTCTAACATTGGCGAAGTTCAGAAAAAAATTAAAACTAAACACCCCTCAAAATGAAGATGGTGTTTAATAGTTAACTGGGTTTTTCTAATGATGAGACTGGTGACATGAAAGTATTTTTTACACTATAAAATTTATTTTAAGTTTAAAAAAAAGACACCATATTCTAGAATCTTAATACTTTGATTTAAAGAAATTATAAATCGCTAAGTTCTTTTGGAGGCAGTTCTTTTACACATTTAATTCATGCAACAGCTTAAACCAGTCCGAGCTTAGACCAGTACCTGTATTGTTAAAAATATCCTTCTTTTCGAAACGAAAAATGTACTGTTTTATTATTGATAATATAATACCAATCATACCCATGTCCCCATGTGACAATATGTACAACTACAAATATAAAATAAATAGGTTACTGGGGTTTTAATAAGTTTTCAGAATACAGAAATATTCAGTTAACACTTTGACAAGTACATACTGGAAAATATGTTTCTTAAAAAATAAGGAATGGTCCAAGAGCCCGCCGTATGCAAAACCTATGTATAAGATACATGAAGGATTTTTTGTAAGTAAGTAGTACTACCCCAGACCTAAAGAAAGCCTTCTTTAGAATTGCAAAATTTTGCCCGCATGACATCACTTTCGGTTATGGCTTTGTTACGCCATCAAATACATGGATGATATTTACACCAAAATGAAGGTTTCGAGGTGTAAAATAAAAATACCCTGGTCTTCCCAATCTTAATAATTTGTAACACTGTGGCTGCTTTCATTGAAAGTTTTTTTTTTTCAGTGAAGGTAGCCTCAGTGTTGCGAATTACAAAGGCCTGGCAGCCCTCAGTATTCTGATTTTGCACCTCGAAACCTTAATTTTGGTGTAAATATTATCAATGTATTAAATGACATAACAAAACCATAACCGGAAGTGACGTCATATTTTTATCATGCGGGCAAAATTTTGCAAGTCTAAAGAAGGCTCCCTTTAGGTCTGGGGTAATACTACCTACTTAAAAAAAAACTTTCATGTATCTTATACATAGGTTTTGCATACGGCGGACTCTCGGCCTATAAGTTTTGTTTATTTATCTACTAACCGACAATATGATATTTTAAAAATGCTTGGAAATACATACACACAGTTACACGCACACAAATATGTATTATTTTATTATTTATTACAATCAAAAATTAGGGTTCCGAAGAACTCTGGAAGCTCTTATAATTTTTTGATTGTAACATTTTCAGAAATTCCACGCCTTTGGATGTATGAAACAAAATTTTGCAAATATAATACATGCTACAGATAGATATCCCAATTAACCGTCAGTAAAACAATTTTTTTCTTAATTTCTTATGGTACCTATCTTCCGTATTTTGAAGCTGGGCATGAACACTTTTAAGTACATAATTTAAAATAGGAAAAATCGTTCTCAATAAGTGAAATTTTACGTCAAAGTATATTCTGATATTAGATAACATTTCCAAAAATTCAAGTCAAAATTATTAAGAGAAATGTTGAAAAATTTTTTTCGTAAGTTCCTTCAAAAATAATTATATGTATACTGTTTGTAGCATATCATTAGAAAAATCTTTTAAAATCAAGTTAAGGTTCTTTTAATAACTTTTAATCTTCTTACCTCGTTTCAGAAATATTGTATTTCAAAGTCATTGTTGTTTGTGAGGAATCCAATTACCATTTAATTGACCTTTAAGTAACATAAGTACAAATAACATTTTCGAATATATTTATTTATTTTCACAGTAAACTGTAAAAAAATATGCCATGCGATGTATTTTATCCCCAAAAATACAAAAACGCAAATAACTTAGGAACTCGGCTTAATGTGTGTTAAATACGCACTTGACCAACTCTTTGATTATCCATCGTTTATAAAATGATGATTGTGTTTGTGAGTAAGAGTATGTATGTACTGTGCAGTGTACATGTATCCCAAAATATGTCTATGGTTTGTGCATTTAAAAAAAAAAAATGTTTTGACGATTTTGACACACTGGGAACGAAACACGAATGCTAGACTCCGTACAGCTGAAACTTTTTTTATGCGGTCTTTTTTTGTGCGATTTCTTTCTTGTGCGATTTTTTTTATAGGGTTTGTAAAAAATGGCCACTAAAATGCATAATATGAATCAAAATCAAGAGACAGTAAGAAACCTAAACATTTACTATAATAACTTTATTTGATAAAAATACTTTTTAACGGCTTCTAAACATTTAATCAATACATTGCATAAGAACATAAGTTATTGCATCATTTAATTTTTTTACAGATGTATTTTTCAAAATTTTCATAATATTATAAAAATGAAATAAAATGTTCCCACGTGTAAATTAAGACTTTATCTTGTTTAAAAAAGCAACATCTATTAAAATTGTGAGGTTTTGAGCGTTTTGAGTTATGTATTTTCGATGAAACTTTTTTTATGCGGTGGATCGGGACCGTATAAAAAAAGTTTCATCGAAAATACATAACTCAAAACGCTCAAAGACTTATAATTTTAATAGATGTTACTTTGAAACTTTTATGTGGTTCCGATCCACGGCATAAAAAAGTTTTTTTTACAATTTGAACCGAACTAATCTTTTTATAGCTATTTATGACATTTTTAAATATATTTTTTTGTGCGTTTTTTATGCGGTCCTTATCCACCGTACAAAAAAAGGGTCAGCTGTATTCTGTACACAAGACATTTATTAGTATTATATCGTTTAAAAAAAAAAACTTGACTTAGTTTTGTATTATATTTATGTATTTATCAATTTGAATGAATCAATACATAAGGTAAATGACCCAAAATCAGACAGTGTCCTGACGTTTATATTATTTTAAAGAATTTAAAAAAATTCTGCTTTTAAAACGTTCGTTTTGTATATCAGAGATATCTATGAACATTAGGTAATACTACCTTTTGTATATTTCGATTTATTTTTAACAAATATTGTACTAAAATTAATGATCAATTAGTTATTTTGCGAAATATACAAAATAGTATTGATTTATATATTAGCAGAACTTGGAAAAGTACATTATTAACTAATATGTACGTGTAATAAATAAAGCAATTTTTCAATAAATTATAATTAAATGCATCTTTATCAATTTTTTTTCTTTTTTAGTCGAGCTAAAACGTTTATAGTCAAAATTATGGACAACTGTTGAATTTAAAAACACGAAAATAAGTTCAAAAGGTATTGAATTTGGAGCTAAGTACTTACGGTAGATGTCGAAATTATGGGCCATTGCAGTAGTACAAAAATTCTTATTTTTTGTATTTTATCTTTCTATTTTTCTTAAGTGATAATTTATCTAAAGTAAAAATTTTGGTCTGGCTGTTGACAAAAGACTTTGAGCCTTTCCAACGAATTTTAAATTATTCTAGGAATATATGTTTTGTTACTTCCTTAAAGTGTGGAATTTGGGACATTTACCTTACTGTATATTTGCTTAGACACACACATACATACAATTTTTATTTATAATGGATATACATACATATAATAGACATACATACATATACATACATATAATAGACGGACTCTTATTAAATGTATTTATGTAGTATTTTACTATTATTAGGACTCTTATTTTGATGTGTGTCGCAGGTACATAAATTATTATTTAAATGTGTTTCGTTTCAGCTTGTTGGTATAATAGAACAAATTTGGTAAAAGAATTTTACAATAATGATAATTAATGCCGAAGTTTGGAATTCTCTGTTACAGTTGTCTGCTAAAGTTCCTCAGTTATGAATAAAAATTCACTTTGTAATCTGTGTTGTATACCAACAATTGACAACAATGTTTTATGACAGTTAAAGGAAAGTTTCTATTTTAGTTTGTTTGAAAATTCAAGTGTAATTTTTAATGTAATTTGTAATTAAATTAATACTTGTAATTAAAGTAATACAACTAAATATTTATAATTAAAAAAATGCAACAATGTTTTATACTAATACCAGAGTTACGGTTCTTCCAATATTCATAACGTCCTATGAAATAAAAAACTACAAAAATATTTAAAACATATTTAAACCAAAATTTATGAAAAATTGTGTCCGCTTTTTTTTGTACGATACAGTACATATCAATTCAAAAGTCAGCAGATGTTTACATATTGTGGTAAAATAAAAAAAAAATTATTTTTATTTTTAAAAAAATGTTTATCATACAAGGTGCGAATAATTTTAGTTTGGTCAGAGGCGTATTCAGAGAAATTTATATTAAACGATGAGCTGGCTGGGATGCGATTTTCTCAGATAGCGAATTCCGAAAAAATTTTTATGTCTTCGGCAATTTTACACCGAGATAAACCATCTCTCAAGAGGATGAAACTTATTTATTTTACACCCGGTATATATATATATATATATATATATATATATATATATATATATATATACATACCCAGTGAACATTTTTCCGTAAATTTTATGTCACAGTGACAGAACTGAAAGTCACGTGTTACATAAAATGTGAATCACATATGACTCACATGTAACTTACAATTTCTAACTTATAAACGTAACAATGTGAGGTAACATTGTTATGTTCTTGTTACCTTATAGATAAAAATACGCCTTACGCCTTCTTTTGCAAAAAGCAAATTCAAAATTCCCTTTTTTTGTTTCTTATTAACATTAGATACACATATTACCAACTTATTGTCATATACATACACCTAAATTATGATTATTTTATTTTATTTTATTTTTTTATTTATTTATTTATTTTTTTTTTTTTGTTGACGGTTGCAGGATTCGGTCCATATAATATCCAAGCTGAAGCATCTTTTAAATTATCGACAGTCTTAACCAGTAAACCAAATTCACTTATTTATTCTTATCGTTATATATTAATATATATCACAAAATTGTAAATAAAGCCTTACAAGAATTTTCATAACAGTTTCATTTTTCAATTAATAACAAAATTAACGTTGTTTTAACGACGTATTAACGTTGTTCTCATGAAATGTCACAATCATGACTCTTTTGTTATGTTTTTGTGACGTATCAATATTAATAAAACATTCGTCCGTCCATTTCATCCATTCATTTGTGTATAAGTCGATTTATGTTATTTGTTATATGGGTTATGGGGTTATATTATATAATATAACCCCATAACCCATATAACAAATAACATAAATCGACTTATACAAAAATGGATGGATGAAATTTAATTACATCAGACGCCAACAAGGGATAGATTGAAAAAAAAAAGCAGGAATCTTTAAACTGATAATTCCTCACGAATTGGTACATTTAAAATTAATATGGTAACAAAACATTTCACAAAGGTGACAAGTGAAATGTTTTATTAATATTGATACGCCACAAAAACATAACAAGAGTCATGATTGTGACATTTCATTAAAACAACGTTAATATGTCACAAAAATATAACATAAGAGTATTGTTGTGACGTTTTGTTCAAAGTAACATTGTTAGGTCATCAGGACATAACAAAAGAGTCATGGTTGTGACATTTCATTAAAGTAACCTTGTTAGGTTGCGAAGATATAAGAGTCACACTGTGACGTTTTATCAAAGCAACCTTGATACATCATCTAAACGTAACATAGCAGTCACAAATGAGACATTTTATTACAGTCACAATGGCATGTAACTGTTACGTAACACAGGTAACATACACGTATATAACTTAAAGCTGTAATTTTATATAATTGTTATGTCACCCAGGGCCGTGGAGAGAAATCAAGGGCCCCAGGGACAAACTATCCCCCCCCCCCGTGAAATATTAAATTTACTACTGACATCCAACCTTGTCTTTTAAAATCTATGTAACAAAAATATATAAAAAATACTAGCTGGCGCGGCAAAGGTTATTCTGCCCTTTCCGGTAGAGTGGTGCAAACTTCCCAATAGTTTAGGAGCTATCGCCATAATTCCAAATTTCTTTTTCTTCCAATAACTTCTTACCGATAAGAATTTAGTTATTTTCATCTGCAAATTCTAATACCAACTTTTTATGCAGAATTTGAATATTTATTTAGAATTTTTCAGTAACTATCTATTTTTGAGGTATGACCCCGAACCTTGTTTTTCTTACGAAACGTGAAATAGATTTTGGCACAGTTAATGAAATTTTTTCTCCTCTTTCTATTGATATATAATATGGTCTGTCTATCTTGAAAAATAATCTCGAAAAATTTTGTAATATTTTTTAAATTTAGGTTGGAAAATGAATAAATTATGTTAAGTATTAGTTCTAATATCAGACAATAATTTACTATGAAATAATCGGGCAAAATATTTTCTTCGAGTTTTTCTATAACTACTAATTTTTGAGTTATAACCCCGAACTTTTGTTTTCTTATAGAATGTAAAGTAGGTTTAGACATAATTAAATGGCTTTATTTTTTCAGTTCTATCGATATATATATGTATCTTACACCATCGAAAAGAGGGGCAAAAAATCACATAAAGAATTTGATTTATTATTCTATGTAAATTGGTTCCCGAGAAAAAATAATTTTTGTAATCAGAAATTCTCTGTGCACAGAATGCTGTGATAAGAGTATTTTTTTAAATTTATTGTTATGAATTCATTGTTATGAATTTATATTTTTAGAAATATAAACAAAGACGTAAAATATACAGGCGTTGATAATATGTTTAATTGTGGAGCTAGCACCGGATATATAGGTATTATTTTTTTTCTTATCTTTTTATTAAATGAAGAAAAAAGGTAAGATTACTAAAATAAATTTCTTTTTTCAAAAAGTCATCAAAATAGTTTTCCTATATTTAATAGCTTGTAATAAAAATATGCTTTGTTCAATGCAACATTAGTAGGTTTTTCGCTATTATGAACCTATGCGATCATTTAAACTTACAGAATTAAATTTATATAGAATACTTGATGGCATTGTAATAATTCGAAAAATATAAATAATAATAAGGAATTTAAGATATTATTTTTTAATTTATTTTGAAATAATATCTATTGCTTTTAATTTAAATATACCTAATTTTGTTTTTGCATGAGCTTTTCTTACATAACATGATTTAAAAAGAGAAATTTTGTTCTCTTTTTACAAGATTTAATTCGATGTTATACTAACTATCCAAAAATAAAAACAAAATTTTGTTATATTTCTTGGAACTCAATGATTGGCTGGATTTCAAAACAAAAAAAGGCACGTGTTATTTTGGTTTTGTTTTAAATAACTGAAAATCAGAGATGACATTCTTTTCAGTGCTTAACAATTCATAGAACTTCTACGAATCTTTTGATTTCATAATCAATTAAAAAAGTTTTCTGATAAGAAATCAGAAAAATTTAACTGACAATGCTTTTGTTATATAGTGGCTTTTATAATTTTATAAATGAGAAACTCCTTTTAAAATGATTTTTTTCATATAAATTTTACTGAAATGTAATAACTTGTAATTAATATTTTTGTGTTTTGTTAATTAGAAATCAGAAATATTTTTAGCTGCTCTTATAAAATAATGTACCTAACATAATTGCAGTCATAAAAAAATTGTGCTTTTAGTGAGTTCTTTTTTTGTGTTTTTTTTTTCAAATCAATTATTTTCCTGTTTAGTGATTTTTTAAGTTATTTTTGTTTTGTTTTTGTTTTTGTTTGTTTTTGTTTTTTTCAAGCAAAACTTATCTACTAAATTACTAAATTTCCAGTGTTTGTGGAAGCATAACTATAAAAATGGTAGGACTAATGAAATTTTTATTTAATCTACTATTTTTTCCATAAATATTTTTTTCGGAAACCAATCTATCATGTTTGCTATAGTAAGGAACGTTATAGCTCTTTTTCTTATGGTTTTCGAGTTATGATACAAACTTATAGATTTTTAAATGAGACTATATGTTAATTTTTCGATAAAACTAATCTGTTAAAAATATAAATGACTTAACATCAGTTAAAATATAAATGAAGAAAAAAATTCTTTACCCAAGTTTATTTTTTGATTTTTTTAATTTAGCAATTAGGTGGTAAAAATACGCATATGTATTTGAGGCTACTTCAACCGACAGTGTTTTAGTCGGCTAACATTTCTATTACATCCAAGTATTATCCATCCATTTCTATTACATGTAAGTATCATTCTCTGTAATACAGATGGTAGTAATTCAAATTTTGGAGTATAGATGTCGGGCTCTATTTCAAGTTTTTAACAATTTTGCATAATAAAATCAAATTACTTTAAAAGATTAGTATTTAAAGTAACTTAATTTAAAAAGAATTTGAAGTTATTCATTAATTTACTGAAAAACATATTTATTTTTTTTATTATTATATTACGGCAGGTGGCAGTAAAATAAATGTACATACCCAGTACCATAGATAAAGTACACCAGAATTTTATTTCTGAAAGATAGCTAACTTCAATACATTTTTTTAACTCTCTTACCTCTCTATGGCACTGAGAACGGGGCATCGGGTATAGATGTCATCGTTGTCGTAATCATCATGCGTGGTACACTTGAGAAGAACAGAGATGTCACTATAATAACTTTAAATTATCTTTAGCCTTATCCGATAATGTAGGTTACTATTAGTAAGATAATCCATTAAAATTCTCCTAATTGCGTTTTAATTTAATCAGTCTTTCAAGTTTAAAACTCATACAATAATTATAAACTCAAGTTTAAAACTCATACAATAATTATTTGTTTAAAAACTCAAGTAAATTTATTTTTATTCAAAATTATACATTAATCAAATATTTCGTAAAAGAATATCACTATCACTGATTCTAATTTCTGACAAATGTGTTCCCATTTTTCTGCAACAGATAAAATATATTCTAATTTTCTAATTAATTTACTGTGATAATAAACTAAGTAATTATTTTCAAATAAAAATAAAGTAATAAAAAAATGTTAATTATACATACCTCCAATAATAATTAAGTAAAATTATTAAATTTAATATTGGACAAATAAATAGACGAGTTACTGATAAATAATTCGAAAAAAAAGAAAATTTCTTGATAGAATTTTTTGTAATTGTTACTATAGAAATGTTACAAATTATACATTTCTAAAATAATAGAATAAGTTCTATGAACAGTAAATTCGACAGATATCAGCTAGTAACACCGTCTACAATTACCATTTTTAGTCAAATTTTTCCTTGAAAAAATTAGACTTATACACCCTATACGACAAGAACGGCGAGAGGCGAGAGTAGGGGCGCTATCCGTTTTCGGACCCGTAGAAGACGAATATGTAGAAAAAAAAGTCTGATATATATATATATATATATATATATATATATATATATATATATATATATATATATATATATATATATATATCAAAGTGTAGTGTATGTGGTAACCCCGCTTTTAAAGATGTGCTTGGTGTGGACAATATTTTTGTTTTGAACATTTTTATGAACAATATCATTATTGTATAGATTACAAACCTTAAAATATTGAAAATTGTATCGATAAATAAAAATAAATAAATAAGTAAATAAATAAATAAATAAGATTTGTATTGATATCAGTAAAACATGGGGGGCGGGTTGGTAGTGTATTTTTTCGGTCTAAACTATGTTCTTTAAAGGAGCGATTACACTTTCGTCAATTTTAATCTCCTCAATAAAGTAATAAACCTTTTTTCGTTCATTGGGTTACATTTTATCGATACACTTTCGTCAGATCAATAAATGTTTTATTACTGGAAATACCCAGTTTTATTCAAATTATTTCAAAATAGGAAATAAATATCTATAATATAAGAGACATACATTATATATATATTTCAAATATAAAAGACTGTTTGTTATATGTACTGTATTTTATATATTTTTGCTATTAGTTACTATTATTATTTTTCTACATTGAAATAATTTGAAAAAAATTGAGTATTTCCAGTAATAAAACAATTATTTACTTAAGAGGGATGAAGATCATTTATATTTGTAGCAAAATTGGTACAAGTAAAGGACATATTGTTACGTCAAGGAATGAAAATTTTTTGTTAGTTAATGATGTCAATCATAATTTAGTAGTGTTTTCGTGTACAGCAAACTTAAAACATTTGTGTCGGTGTTCACGAGTATGGGCACATAGACTTTCGTCAGCGGAACCGTAATAAAATTTATTGCACCCGAAAATTTTACCTGATAAAGTTGTAGTTTCGTCAGAGAAATTTTTTTATGATACACACTTTCGTCAAAGCAGATGTTTAGGTATAATTAAATAAATAAAAATCAAGTATGTTTTGGTATTATATATGTGTATATATTATATTATTTTAATTATGTAACTGTATATATATAACTTAATATATATATATATATATATATATATATATATATATATATATATTTTATATATATATATATATATATATATATATATATATATATATATATATATATATATATATATATATATATATATATTTTAAGTTATATATATATATACAGTTACATAATTAAAATAATATAATATATACATATAAACATAACTAAAAATCTGTAATATATGTATACATACTTGTAGATACATAATTTATATATAAAGTATTTTTATGTACATACATATGAGATATGATATATATTACAATTTAAAATTTAAAAACAGTTTACTTAATTTAAAAACTAAAATAGTGCGATGTCGCTCTAATATACTCAAATCGCGTTATTATGTTATTTTTGTATTCCATAATTTTATCTTCTAAGTATTTTTTTCTCGCTAATATTTTTTTATTTGGAAGATAAATTCTGTTTACGCTTTGGATTCGAATATAAATTTCATTTTGATAATCTTTAATTGATTGTACGAATGCAAAAATATTTGGATAAGGCGAATTGAATGATTTACTTAAGTGTGAGTGGAAAGATTCACAGGCATTTGTTGTTCTACTGATATCCGCTTCTTTCGCAGCCCATATTTGCGGTGGAAAAACTGAATTTTCGTCAATATAAAAATCATTTAAATAATCCGAAAATTTTACTAGTTCTAGACATTTAGGCATAATTTTATTTAAATCGAAAACCAAACAATCTCCCACTTCCTGTGGATCTAAAAATAAAAGTCCGAAACAATAACCAATCCATTGTCCAACTTCATTTTTATTTTTATAATCATAAGCTAATTTTAACTCTTGAATTTTACGCCACCAGGCCTGTGAAATATGAAATCTACACCCTATTATTCTTGAATTTTCCCAAATACTTGTAATTGCTGTATGGATTGATTGTTCAAAATCAATAACAATTTCTGCGGACGAAAAATTTAAATTTAATTTATTACATTCTTTAATTATTAAATTGAAACAACTTTTATAAGTATTTGTAGATTTATTAGCTAATAGAGCAAACACTAAAGGTATATAGTGGCCATTAAAATAACCATGGATGGTAAACATCTGATAAAAAAATTTAGAACAGTATTTAAAAGTGCCGTCCATGTATACTCGTGGGGCGATTACACTTTCGTCAATTTGGATGACCCCAGTGATTTTATAATTTTAATTTTGGTATCACAAAAAAGATCTTAAAGTGCCATTTACAAATATATATAGTTTCCCTACCAAAGCTCTTACCATTTCCAAGATATTTAAGAAAATTGAAAAAAATTCAAATTTTCAGGGGTGAATTTCACCCCCTTAAACCGCTTATGGGCACGAACGAAATATGGCTCGGGATTACTTTTAGTAAGATCTACAATCCACCAAAGATTCAAAAAATTTTGAGAGATACAGTTGGATACCTTTCCTTGTGAGTGGACATATATATATATATATATATATATATATATATATATATATATATATATATATATATAGACATATATATATATATATATATATATATATATATATATATATATATATATATAAATTTAAAAGTGTCGTTTTTAAAACGTAATTACTCAAAAATATGAGATAAAACAATGAGAATTTGAGTGTTTCTGGTAGTTTTGAATCACAAACAAATTTTTGAAAAACTTTTAAACATACGTTTCCATTTAAAAAACTATAAGTTTGTATCATAACACAAAAACCATAAGAGCTATAAAGCTCCTGACTATAGCAATCGGTTGCCCCCGTCGATATTTACAACTCTTATTTGAACAATTTTGCGATTAAATCAACGGTTTGGCTGTAATCAAAATGGCAACTCCCGAAAAACTCACACGGTATATATATATATATATATATATATATATATATATATATATATATATATATATATATATATATATATATTACTAAGGGATCCTCTGTCTGGCATATTTTGTTAATTAATGTCTGACAGACTTCTTTTAATTAGTGAAAATTTTAGGCAAACTTGCCCTCACATAACACCATTTTTTTTTTAAATGAAGCTTTTAGATATTACCAATCTATTGAAATTCATCTGTCTGGAAAATTTTGTTAACTAATGTCTAAAAAAAATAATAGCCGGAATAATTTAATAACACTTTTAACAATATATATATATATATATATATATATATATATATATATATATATATATATATATATATATATATATATATATTGTTAAAAGTATTATTAAATTATTCCGGCTATTATTTTTTTTAGACATTAGTTAACAAAATTTTCCAGACAGATGAATTTCAATAGATTGGTAATATCTAAAAGCTTCATTTAAAAAAAAAATGAAGGTGTTATGTGAGGGCAAGTTTGCCTAAAATTTTCACTAATTAAAAGAAGTCTGTCAGACATTAATTAACAAAATATGCCAGACAGAGGATCCCTTAGTAATATATATATATATATATATATATATATATATATATATATATATATATATATATATACCGTGTTAGTTTTTCGGGAGTTGCCATTTTGATTACAGCCAAACCGTTGATTTAATCGCAAAATTGTTCAAATAAGAGTTGTAAATATCGACGGGGGCAACCGATTGCTATAGTCAGGAGCTTTATAGCTCTTATGGTTTTTGTGTTATGATACAAACTTATAGTTTTTTAAATGGAAACGTATGTTTAAAAGTTTTTCAAAAATTTGTTTGTGATTCAAAACTACCAGAAACACTCAAATTCTCATTGTTTTATCTCATATTTTTGAGTAATTACGTTTTAAAAACGACACTTTTAAATTTCGTACTCAAGTACTTGCAAACGATTAGGATTTTACGTAATTTAAAAAGATATTGACTCAATATGGTTGCCATTTTTGACAATGTAGTAACGAAAAATTAAACGATTATTACGTTTTCCATCGGAAATTAAAATTATTAAATAGATTAAATTATCATATAAAAATGATACCTAAGTACAATAAGGAAATAAAATTTCAGTTTTAATTCACTGAAAAATAAACAATTATTTTTCTGAAATGTCACTGTTTGACAGATACATAGGCGTCTAAACATATTTTTGTAGCAAGTATTTTTAAAGAAAATTAAAAGTTTTTTGTGAAAAAACTTCTCCTTTTTAATTTGGTTTGTAATAAAAAGAAAATACTATCGAATTTCAAATATTTTTACACTATTTGAGTACATTTATTAATAATATTTTCGTTCCCAATTAACCTCACTTTGCTACTATTAAGAAACGCCAATGTCATCTTGATTTGTATTGAATGTGTACATTAGAGTCATTTATTTCATTTGCCACCTGTCACTGGCAAAAATAAAATAAATAAATAAAAAATAAATATATTTTTCAGTAAATTAATGAAATACTTCAAATTATTTTTAAATTAAGTTACTTTAAATACTAATTTTTTAAAATAATTTGATTTTTTATGTAAAAATGTTAAAAACTTGAAATAGAGCCCGACATCTATACTCCAAAATCTGAATTACTGCCATTCAGTATTCAATGCGGTATTATAGAGAATGATATTGGAAAAGGTTCTTTTCTTGGATATAATAGAAATTTTAGCCGTTAAAACTCTGTCAGTTGAAAGAGCCTCAAATACATATGCATATTTCTACCGCCTAATTGCTAAATTAAAGAAAAATTCAAAAAATAAACATGGGCAAAAAAATTTTTTTTCTTCATTTATATTTTTAATTGATGCATTAGAACAGTTTTATCGAAAAATTAACATATAGTCTCATTTAAAAAACTATAAGTTTGTATCATACCTCGAAAACCATAAGAGCTATAAAGCTCCTGACTATAGCAATCGGTTGCCCCCGTCGATATCTACAACTCTTATTTGAACAATTTTTCGATTAAATCAACGGTTTGGCTGTAATAAAAATGGCAACTCCCGAAAAACTCACACGGTATATATATAATCTGCGATAACATATTTGAAATTCAACGAGGTGTTATGTGAGGGTAAGTCTACCTAAACTTTTCACTAATTAAAAGAGGTTTGTCAGACATTAATTAACAAAATATGCCTGACAAACCGATTCCTCAGTAAAATATATTGCTATAACATGTGTAAATTTCAGCGAGGTGTTATGTGAGGTAGATTTGCCTAAAATTTTCACTAATTAAAATAGGTCTGTCAGACATTAATTATCAAAATATGGCCGACAGACCGACTGTTCTGTAAAGTATATATAATTTGCTATAACATATGTAAATTTCAGCGGGGTGTTATGTGACTTAGATTTGACGTTTTTTTCGGCCATTTCAAAATTTTTTTAAAAATAGAATTTAACAAAAACTTAAAGGTCTGGCGGGCATTTCCTATTGTCGGCATTAGGGCCCGTCCACACGCTCAAGCTTTACCACCGACTTACCTGCGCAAACCAGGTTTGTGCAAGTAAGTCGCTACGTTTTTTCCCGTCCATACGTACATGTTTACTTGCACAAACTGGTTTGCGCAAGTAAGTCGGTGGTAAAGTTGTGTCGTGTGGACGGACCCTTAGTTACTATCGGTTTAGCTTTTTTAATTTGAGGTATTTTATCCGGTACGATTTTGTGCTATCGGAGCTTGGAATAATAGTGTTATTCTCTATGCCCAGTACAAACCAAAGTGACATTGGCGTTTCTCAATAGTAGCAAAGTGAAGTTAACTGAAAACGAAAATATTATTAATAAATGTACTCAGATAGTGTAAAAATATTTGAAATTCGATAGTATTTTCTTTTTATTAAAAACAAAATTAAAAAGAGAAGTTTTTTAAAAAAAAAAAAATTTTTCATTTCCTTTAAAAATACTTGCTACAAAAATATGTTTAGACGCCTATGTATCTGTCAAACAGTGACATTTCAGAAAAATTATTTTTTTATTTTTCAATGAATTTTTATATGATAATTCAATCTATTTAATAATTTTAATTTCGTAATAATCGTAAATAAACGTAATAATCGTTTAATTTTTCGTTACTACATTGTTAAAAATGGCAGCCATATCGAGCTAATATCTTTTTAAGTTACGTAAAATCCTAATCGTTTGCAAATACTTGAGTACGAAATTTAAAAGTGTCATTTTTGAAACGTAATTACTCAAAAATATGAGATAAAACAATGAAAATTTGAATTATAAACAAATTTTTGAAAAGCTTTTAAACATACGTTTCCATTTAAAAAACTATAAGTTTGTATCATAACTCGAAAACCATAAGAGCTATAAAGCTCCTGACTATAGCAATCGGTTGCCCCCGTCGTTATCTACAACTCTTATTTAAACAATTTTTCGATTAAGAGAGACCACTAGTGTGATATTTTTAGAAAATCGAAATTTTTTGCATATTTCGATAGTCTAAACCTTTAAAAATAACATACTAAAATTTCAAGTGCATATCTCAAATAGTTTTTGAGTTACAGCCATCTGAAGAGCGGATTCTGATTTTCATTGTTAACTTTGAGATATTGAAAAATGTATGAAAGTTGATAGTTCGGGACTTTCTGGACGTAGCTGCCAGTCACATGTTGGGGAGCAGCTAGTTTTACTATGACCGTTATAGTGAGTACATCGTATATAATTTTAGTAAAAATTCTCAGTGATTAAAACTGAAAGGTAAGGTAAAGAAAGACTACATTTTTCAAATTTGTTGCAGTTGTAACTCAAAGATAAATCATCCGATCGATTTGATTCTTATTTCAACTTCTTTTATATATGTTTCTCCGTACCATGAACCTCCAGTTTTCCGATCGAATAAAAAATGTAATTTTGGCAGGCCAAAAATCATCAAATTTTCACGCAAAATTTGAATTTTTTTTAAAACTCCGCCATTTTGTTAAATTTCAATTTTTTTATCGATTGAGGTTCACGGTACGAGCAATACCTTCTAGTTTAATAAACTTTTTTTTTTTTATTTCCAGCACTGTGAAGGTCGCTGTTACTGCAGCAGTTGAGGGAATTTTTTTCGGAGCCTTGGGAGATTGTGAATAACACGCTGAATTTTCAATTTTTCGGTCCAAAAATTTTATTATGTATTTATTATATGTATATCCATAAATATATCCTTAAAATATTAAAACATTCCATGCAGTAGTTTTCTTTAAAAAAATTCCCTTTTTTCAGCCGGCCACAGTAGCCGGTACCCCTTAAATCAACGGTTTGGCTGTAATCAAAATGGCAATATATATATATATATATATATATATATATATATATATATATATATATATATATATAAGAATCATGTATCGTAATAATAAATTATGTACCAGAATTATGTGCCGTTCAAAAATAACGGTACCTTTTTATGTACACTTTTTCCAAAACCCAATAATAAGGAAGAAAAGAGATAAAGTACAGAGGTGAAAATGTGGAACGAAACCGACAAGGCATTTGAGAAAACGGATTTTTGGAATTGGTTTTACAGGTGTACAAGTCGATTGCAAAAAAATAATTGTACTAAAATAAAAATGTTTTGTAAAATGCTCTCTCTACCAACTTGACTACTAAAATTAATACCTTTTTGAATGACTTACCTCGATTTTGCCACGCACTCCTATTTACTAATATTCAACTGCAAATTTAGACAATTTGCAAGCAATTCTTTAAAAAAAGTGGGCAACAACATTTAAAGTCAATTTTTAAAAATTTCAACTCGTAAAATGTTTTAACTATAATATTAACCAAAGCTGTTTTTTTTATTTAGTTTCTGTATTTAATTGGATTGAGAAAAAAAAATATTTTTTCTACTCCTGTTGAAGAACACACTCATTACGTATCCGTTAATTGTTGAGAAAGTTAGGCATTATTCAAAGGTGTGGAGGAATGATCATTACTCAATACCTTTCGACCAATGAAATCACCGTATTAACCATTACTTAATGGGCCGGCACTTGTTTTGTGTATAATATATGTATCAAATTTTAATTTCATGTATGTTGCGTAGTAACGTCTAAGTAAACAAAGTAGTTTTCATTTTGTTTTCATCGTTTGTACATATACATATAAACATTTAATGAAATTAGAGATAAATTAAAAATTGTATTCTTTTGATTCAAAATTTATATTCAATTTTATTTAAATCAAAAAGAAAAAATGTAGAAAAAGTATCGTATTCTACTCGCTTGCAATGGCTATTACTCACTCAGATGCATTACGACACTCGCCTCGTAAACTCGGCTCGTGTCGCAATTTCATCTTCGTGAGTAATAGCTATCATTACAAGCTCGTTGAATAATATACTATTAAATTTATATTCTTATGTTGAGATAATGAAACTATAATCGAATCCCTTTAATTATAATCTTTTATATTACATGCAACTAAAAACGTCAAAATAAAAAAATTCTACCAAATCCTTATTTACTTTTATAATTAATTACCTTAAAGTTAATCCTTTTATTGACAATTTAGCTCAATTGTAATTTTATATTAATTTTTAGATGATTATTATGTAATAAATTTAATAAAATGGCCGATCCAACAATACAAACATTTTGTTGCCATCATACAAATGACTCAAAAATGGGTCGTCAAATCATTGACGAATTTGATACGGATTCATACAACATTGTATGTATTATATCATCAGTAATTGGAGTCTTAGGTGCCATTTACCAAGTAAGTGACAATCAAAAACAAAACTTGAACATCCCTAAGTTACTTTACTTACTACATTACTTAATGTAAAAAATTGTTTTTATTTCAAAACTTAGATTTTACCACGAGAAGAAAGGCAGCATGCTCATCGTTGGTTATCCTCTACAGCAATTCGAGGTAGAAAAATAATAATTTGGTTAGCGGTTGCTGACTTATTAGCTTCTGCAGGTAATCAAACTAAATACCTTAGTAAATCATAATTCCAAATTGTATTTTTTATTTTAATTTCTACAGGAGTATTAGTAAGATCTAGTTTATGGCTTCATTTCAAATCAGCAATAATGCCTAGCGAAAATAGTCCTACAAATGTACTTTTTTGTGCACTTGCCTCAGTAAGTAATACAAATATATTTTTACCTTCTCAGAATATTTAGACAATTTTTAATTTTTACTTAAGGCTTGGACTCAGTATTTTTACATGGCTACATGGATTTGGACGCTGTGTTATGCCATCGATATGAGATTTATACTGAAAGAGAAGAGGGGATATCCTATATTTTACCATATCGCTGCATGGTTAATTCCAGCCATTTTAACAGCTATAGGTCTTCTGTTACTTTATTTACCTGACGCTAAGTAAGTATTTTCGTAGTTTTCAAAAGGTTTTATAAGTAAAACAATAAAATTTATTTTTGTTTATTAGATGTTATAGTTATCAAAACCTTAAAGTAGCCTTGAGACGAATACTTCCAAACTATTTGGCCACATATATACCGATGGCAACTGTTATGATTACAAATCCTATATTATATGTGATTAGTTCATCTGATATGGAAAGTATTGTTGTCAGAACGTTAGGACAAGTAACTAATAAAGAAAGGGATATAATAAATACGATAAGATTAAAATTTGCATTAATAAATGCAGCTTTTTACATATGTTGGATACCAAATCTAATAAGCGGAATTTTATTGTGGAGTCTTTGGTGGCATTTACCAATTGATGTAATTATAGTTATTTGGTATATTATGGTAAGTATTAATAACATAATAACACGCATTCTTTTCACAAGTTAATTACCTATACTAAGGGTCAGTATTATAAAAGACAACTAAAACTAAATTTGTGAACTAAATTAATTTTACTCACAGATGTCAGTATTATAAAACTGATATAAATTAAGCAGGAACTAAATTTTAGTTGACGGAAAATTTACTGACTAAATTTTATTCGGAGATTAATTTGATAGTTCTGAAAGATTTTTACAAATGTGGAGTTTATTTTCAAAAAGCAATTTCTAAGAAAAAACTTATTTTGAGATTAATATAGAATTGTAAACTTTATTTAGAAAGCCATTATTCTAAACGGAAATCTTTTTCCAAAACTGACTACGAAGTACCTAAAAAGGGCATCAAGTTTTAAGTTTATTTTCAAAAAGAAATATCTGAATAAAAATTTGTTTCCAAAACGCAATTTCTGCAATTTTTTGAATTAAATAATGACCGTTATTTTGAAATTTTTAATGTGCATAAAGGTACCTCAGTAAAGGAAAAATACAACTGGAACGGAACACCAGAACAGAAAATATTAGGCTTTAAACCTTTTAACTCATTTTTTGTTACACGGTCACAATAGCATCAGTTATCACAGGATAGTATGAATAGCGTGTTACTACCATTAGTGTCTGAAAAAAATACCGGAATCAAAAAGAACAAAGTGCTACAAGCCGAAGGGAAAGATAAAAATAGATAAGTCTAAATTACTTTATGCTATTCCATGTTTTTATAAAATAAAACAAATATTTTACTTAGCAAAAAAATCACGTTTATTTTTTAATTGTGACAATTGTTTCAAGCTTAAAAGCCCATTTTCAAACAAAGTAAGATGACTTTATTTATATGCAGGTAGAAAAAATTTTTAAAATTTAATTTTTACAAACTATTTTTAGAGAACCATAACAAAAAAAAAAAGAAATACGAAAATCAAGTTGAAGATGGAAAAAAGAACGGCGGAATGTGACTGCATTGGGGAAGACTGTGGGGTTAAAATTTAACGTAATATTAATTGCGTGGGAAAAATATGGAATTATTATTCATTTTTATTTTCAATTTAGGCAATGAATTTATTACTTTCTTGTAATTTTGTTTTCAAAATTAAATATCATAAAGTTTTATTTTCAAAATGAATTTTCTTTTTTCTGAGGACACATTTTTAAGGGGATTAATTTGAATTAGATTTTTATACTGACTGAGGTTCGTCTCTATAGCATCCCAACTTTGTTATTCACTGGTAAAAAATCCGTAAAAATTTTGTTGGCGTTAGATATAGAAAATCTCATTTTCTCGAAAATTATATTTTGTTAGAAATTGCTTTTTGAAAATAAGCTCTATATAATATATATATATATATATATATATATATATATATATATATATATATATATATATATATATATATATATATATAAACAGATTTTGTACACCACGTTGTAATACAAATTTTAGAGGTACAGAATTAATTTTTGTATAGTAAGGTAAAGTGCTATATACTCGGACAAAATCAAGTCCATACCTAAATTCGGACATTCCTAAAAAACATACTTTTTTAGCCTTTTAATGAATTAAAAATACATGGAAAAAAATATATTTATGTAGTTCAAGATCTCAGCTAAAAGTGGAATTTAAAATTTTATAATACAAAAATTAGTTATCAACGGAAAAAATTATTTTAAAATTCACTTCAAAAAAGTAGAGATCAACATTTTTAAATGGCGCTCACGTGCAGTTTTTATATTCTACTTTTGATGGGAAAATAATTTTTATTTACTTTTAAAAAAATAAATAACAATTATTTTGATAAATACGTACATTTTGGAGTAAAATAAGCTGAGAATCCCATATTTAAAGATAAATATTTATACAAATATCGCGTGTCCAAGTTAAGAAGCCATTTTAAATATTGGTATGCAGTACCGGGACAGATCGCAACAGCTGTCCAAGTTTAAGTACTAGACAATTCATGTGGTACACATCGACACATTGTCGGACACGTCGGACATATCGAAATATTTGACAATATAACCTCAAAAATAAAAGGTAAAAATTAAAAATTAAAAAGTATTTCTTAAACAATAATATATTAAATTATGGTTTTTCAACATATTTTAGAAGTTATTCTGTATATAAAAATAACAAAAACAAGAAGGAAATCATATGCTGCAGGTATTATAAAAACCAACCTAATTTGCGATAAAAGGATTATTGGGAGTAATAAAGTGAATTCTAATGATAAAGTAAAACAGTACGGAATATATGTTAAAAAAGTATTGCTATTGTTATAAAGAAAAAAGGAAAAAAAAGAGGCATAAAAGAAAGTTTAGTGTAGATTTGATTACAACAGCTCTCGATTTAATAGACGCAGAATTAACGTTAAAACCAGGTTTTGATAAGTTCGGCACACCGAAAGGTACTCTACACAATAAATTGGAAGACATGCATTCTGTATATACTAGAACAGGTGCTCCTATGGTTTTTTTAGAGTCAGAAGAAAACGACATTATGGAAGTTACTAAACTTGATGAAAGAAATAAGAATTTAGCTAAATAAAATATTTTTCATACTCGTTCATCTTCTAATCAGATTTATTATAAGCTAATCCGATTATAACTTTATTTTAGGTGTCGGTAGTTTCAACATTTTAAGTTATCTAAAAGAGTGTTTTCCGACACCTGTCAAAATATTAAAAACCAAAAAGTCTAATGCTGAAATTTCATGAGCTAATGTAGTAAGCGATTTAATCCAGATTCTTGAGTAAAAAGAAGAAGCGAAATTATTAAGGGAATAAGAGAGAGTTTTAAATGTATCAAAAAAAGAAAATACTAGATTATTAAAAGAAAAAGTTTAATAGATTTAAGCGTTACTTTGTGGTATTCCATATTTGATATTAGTAAATAAAAACACTTTACAAAATACCACTTTTATTGAATATAAAAATTCTTATGACATGTTTCGGTCAATATGACCATTCTCACACGTTTGAGAATGGTCATACTGACCGTTTGAGAATAGTCATTTTGACCGAAACATATAAGAATTTTTATATTCAATAAAAGTGGTATTTTGTAAAGTGTTTTTATTTACTAATATGAAAAAAAAGATATATATAAAAAAAAAAAACTAAAATAAAAAGAAAATTAAAGATATTAATAACAAATTAAGTCTAAAGACGTTACCGAAAAGAGAAATCAACTACAAGAAGAAAAAAATAAGTTGCAAAATCATATCTACTGAAGCTGAAATACTTCCTTTCAAGAATAATTCAATATTAAACAAGAAAAATTATATTTTTTAAAATTATTCTTCAAATATTAATCAAGTTACTAATTTAAGTAAAAAGTTTTAATTTCATTAAAAAGACTTTCATTATTCTCGTACCTATTTAAAAATAAGAAATTAGAAAAATAATCCTAAATTATGTTAACAATAAACAAAACTAAATAATAGATAGAAATGTTCCAAATAACAAAAAAAAAAAAAACCTGTAGAAAAAAAGTAATATTTCAATTTGTCCCACTTTAGGTCTCCTCTATGTCCAAGTATACGTTCCAACGCATGTAAATGTGTCCCACCTTATGTTCATATGCATGTTTTTTTAAAATATCAGTTTTACATATAAAAGAGGATATTAGAATTTTTTTAAATAACTATTTGCTTCAAAAAACAAATTTTCTATTGCAATTAAAAAAAATCCTCGAAGTATATTGGTAAATTTTATATTAATGGTAATATAAAAATTATCATAAAATTTTTCCGAGTATACGGTACTTTACCTTATACAGGGTTAGTCAAAAGTATGGAAACGGTGAAAAATCTCAGCGGGAAAGCATTTTTGGGATAATTGATGGTGACAAAAGTTTCAGCATTTTTTACGGTGCATCCGATGGTGACCTTGACTTTGAGATCAAGGTCAACTCCGCTTTTTTAAATGTCAACACCCCTTTTCGACCTCGGGAATGGAAAGAGCGAAAAATTCTACATCCGATTATGACCTTGAAGTCAGTGATCAAGGTCAAATTAAGGTTAAATGCTGATTTATACTGTAATTTTTAATTGAAATTTCTACTGTAATTTTTTTTTTAAATTTTGACGTTCCATAGTAAATGCAGACAAGATGTAGACCTGCGCAGTAGGTCTAGCCAAAATGTAGGCCTGCGCAATAGGTGTAGCAAAGATGTATACATGCACACTAGGTGCAGGTAGTATGTAGACATGCAAGTTGTAGGAAGAATAAAAAAATGAAATATTTCCAAGATACCACATAAAATTGTAACCTTACAACATGTTAGACGAAAAAGTTAGCCTATAGAGTCCAATATTTTAAAGTTACAATTTTATGGGGTAATTTTGAAATATTTCATTTTTTATTCTTCCTTCAACGTCATTCCTACCTACTTCACTTACTACGCACGTCTACATCCTACCTGAACCTAGTGCGCACGTCTACATTCTGGCTACATCTACTACGCAGGTCTATATCCTGTCTGCGCCTACTGCCGAACGTTAAAATTAAAAAAATTACAGTAGAATTTTCAATTAAAAATTATAGTAAAAGTCAGCATTTGACCTTGATCATTGACTTCAAGGTCATATTCGGATGCAGACTTTTCTGCTCTTTCCATTTCCGGGGTCGAAAAGGGGAGTTGCCATTTAAAATAACGAAGTTTACCTTGATATGACCTTGATCCTTGACCTTGAGGTTAAAGTCAAGGTCACCATCGGATGCGCCGTAAAAAATGCTGAAACTTTTGTCACCATCATTTATCCCAGAAATGCTTCTTCGCTGAGAGTTTTCATCGTTTCCATACTTTTGACTAACTCTGTATATAGAAATTAAAACATAACTGCAACATATTATAGGTTAACCAACCATTAACTAATATAATCATGAGATACTTTTATAATACTAAACCAAAATTTAGTTTACAACTATTTTTATTTATTTGTAGAATAGTTATTCGTTGAATTATTTGCAGAGCTGGGAACTATTTAAAATGATTTCATTTTAAATATATATTTAAAATACAAAATGGCATTCTGCATTTTCTATTTTAAATTAGTTTTGTATTTAAAATGGAAATTTGAATCCATTTTATATTTAAAATGAAAATGCATATATACTCAAATTTATGTGTATACAATATTAATTATAGAACTTGAACTGAATGACTTGTCTAACAAATTGTAAGTTAAATGTAAGTTGATTTAATTGACTCCAATTTTTTATAACTCGAGTTGCAATGTCACTTGAGTTAAATTTGTTACTAGACTTACAGTTCTTTTAAGTCACATTTTTCTGACTCAAGTTGTATACTACTACATATCATTACGACACGTCGATAAGAAATGTTTTTGTATTTCGAGTAGATGATTTTCATAATTTTATTTAGAAGTTGCAGTCGTAGCGCCGTCAAGGTTTGAATATGTCAAGGCGGAATTAAATTTTACAACATTTTTAAGTAACAATATTTGAAAAGTTAAGTTTCATTTTCGTATCATGCAAACTTCGAAATTTTCTCAAAAAACTGCCTGCCTTTATGTATTTAATTTCAGTACGTTTGATATTTTCTTAGCTTTTTTTTTTACAATAATATAAATAATGATAAAAAAATTTACAGAATAAATTTAAAGTAAAAATTTTATTATCCATTTTAAATAACTATTTTCCATTTTCAATTTTAAATATGTTCTGCAAACCCATTTTTCATTTTGTATTTTAAATGCATTTTTGGAAACCATTTTCCATTTTCTATTTAAAATTATTTCTATGAACCATTTTTCCCAGCCCTGTTTATTTGTCCTTTATAATACTGGGCCTAAAATATAGTTTTCTAATAATTTTTTAGGCTGTAACAAATCCATTACAAGCCCTTTTTAATTCATGTGTTTATCGCCGATGGAGTCGGGGTACTGAACGTATTTATATACCATGGAGGTACATTAATAATGTACCGGAGAAATTGGAAACGTTGAGCTTTACATCAAAGGTATCTAGTGCTCGTGAAGAGTTACCATTACTTCAAAATTATCCAAAAAATAGTATTAATATTTACTCATCTGTACAAAATTAATTATATATGTAATTAATGACAAATTTATAAATCGTATTCGATTTCTTATAACAATTATAATATCCTGTATCAGGATATGCATGACATTTTTATATTTTTGGAAATGTTTTTTCTAGATTTAAAAAAAAGAAAATAATATATTAAATACAAAATAATTAATAATGTTAAAAATGACGCTCTTAAATGTTAATATAAAGACTGTAGCTTCTAATAGCAAAAATAAATGATAAAGAGTAGATGACTAATTTTATTACCGTCTCATTTTTGTTTAATAAATTTCGGGATTCTTTTTCTCAACCTTTCTTCAGTCACGACCCAGTAAAATCTTGGATAATTTTGTGCGGACCGGTTACATATATGGCAATTATCAGTTTTTAAATTATATTAATTATACTTAATATGAAATGTGTTTTCCGAGCACTTCGTCTATGTAATTCAAATATATATCGATACTTTCGAAAAATATTTAAAAGCTGCTTTTTAATTTTAAATGGTATTATTGTATTCTGGAATCATTTCCGCCATACTTGGAATAACATTTGATCGTGTAATATGAAATGTTGTTTTCCGATCACTTCGTTTACCATATAATTCAGATAAATATCGATACTTTCTTAAGCATTAGCCAATTGTTTAAAAGCAATGATTTAATTTTAGAATGAATTCTTGTAGCTTAGAATCATTTCCGCCATTAGTTGATACAACATTAGGTCATAGTTGCTCACACAGCTGCATATTAATAGATACCTCTTAAAAGGAGCAATATTGTCAATTTAAACTTTTGTCCTATCTCTTACCGTTTTCGAGATATTTGAAAAATTAAATTTTTACCCGTTTTTGAAAGGCAGTTTCATCACTTCAAACCGTTTTTCTGCAGATATACCTGAAAAGGAGTGTCACCAAAGGCGGTACAAACGGTGTACAAAGTATGCGACCGTGTTTGCTGATGTTTTTTTTTTCTTTTGTTTGTCACCTATATTTTGGGGAGAAATCTTTGAAAAATCAGAAACACACTAACGCCTAGCAAAGCTCACTTTCAATTTTAGTATTGCACCGCCTTTAAGTACCACATAAATATATTCACTTATTATTACACGAGAGGTTTGTATTTTTTCGAATAAATTTTTTGTTTACCTAACGAAAATCTGTTGCCTAGCAATTTAACGAGAAAAACTATCAATTAACAAAAACGCGAGAGCGCAGCTGGAGCGTTTTCGGATTGATCGTTTTTTGAGTTAAATTGCTTTCTCTTGTAAATTTTGATGTATACCACTGCAAACACTGCTTATTTAGTAAAATAATTATTATAATTAATATATAACGCGTTTTACGAGCAAATTAGGAAAATATATTTTGTTCTCAAAATTCTACAAAATCAACATTCAAAATTATATATTCAACTGTTATAAACAGCATTCAATTGATTATTCAAAAATGGTTACTAACAAAATAAAAAATTAATAAATTTGTTTTTCATTTCTTAACACTTTCAGGCAACAGATTTGAGTTAGATGAACAAAAATTTATTCGGAAAAAAATACAATGCTCGAGTGCAATACGATAAGACAATTTAACGAAAAAGATCAAGCAAAGTTTTATTGAAATAAACAATTGTTAAATATACAGCTATTATAATTAATTTTATTAGGTGTAACATTTTCTGTGTATTCTGTGTTTGGGAAGATCAAGCAAAGTTTTATTGAAATAAACAATTGTTAAATATACAGCTATTATAATTAATTTTATTAGGTGTAACATTTTCTGTTTTCTGCGTTAGTTGAACTACTTTGTTGAATATGTCCGCCACGAATAGAATGAATAAGTTTAAAATGATGTTCTTCATTTAGTTGTAGATATGGTTTTATAGAACTGGGATTAGAATGCCCTGTTATTTTATAAGTTCCTGTTCACCAACTCCACTTTTTGACAATTCACTAACAGCTACTGCTCTATTGGAATGGTTCGTAATTTTGATTCGTTTAACATCTAATCCAATTTTTAAAGCAGACGATTTTGTCCAATTTCCAATTTCATTTAAACCTATTGGAGAATTTTTGTACCATCCTTTAGAATTAGTTTTTTTCCAAAAAGGATTTGGTGTTAAAAAGAGTCTTTCACATGTAATATGGTTTCCTCGTTTTTCAATAATTTTTGTAAGTAATCTTACGGGACAAATATCTTTTTCGTCAATGTTAGGAGTTAGCCATTTACTATCACTTAATTTTTTATCTCCACCTTGAGCGGTTTTGGTGAATACAGGATTGTATTCCATTCATCCCGTAAGTTCTCCATTATTTTTAATTTCTGGTCGAAAATAACATATTTGGCAGCTCGCGGCTTCTCCTCCGCGCCAAGCTAGTTCAAACGCAGCAACATGATAAAATTTTTTCAAAAGTCCACTTGGTTCGTCCTCATTATATAATTTGGTCATTGCAAATACCTCTAATTTTGTTAAAACGGTGGAACTATATTTTCTTTTTTCTAGTTGTACTTGTAAAATTTTACGTTTTGCATTTCGAGCATCGCGTGCTTTTTTAAATTGTATATCTTCAAATGGATTAAATTCAATTTTAAATTCATTAAAATATTTTTCTTGTATTAATTTTGCTGTAATATTCCATATAGCCTTTACTACACTTTCCTTATAATCTCCGTTTATCTTTTTCATATTAAATGTCCAGTCATATAATATATCAGCTAGCATTGCAATAGTAGTTTCTTTTTCCAATTTGTAGCACAAAATGCATTAAATTGCCTCCAAATTGACAACTGTGAATTTATTGTATTTTTCGGTACACAATTAGCAACATTTTCTTTGATTTCAGAATCAGAAAAATTTCCAAATCGATTCATTTTTAATTGTTGACTGACACTGATTTTCTTTTTTTTTAAGTATACGTATAGTACAATATTCAATTTATTTACATTTTGTTACTATAGTGCTATAGTTATGAAATTTGTAATGGCTGTATTGGGATCACGATCGTGTATACAGGTCTTGACACGGAAGCGTGTTTTGGATAGCTCTTATTGAGGGTGCCGCAACTAAATAACTGGACAAAATAACCGCGATAAAACAACCGCGACAAAATAACCGCACGACAAAATAACCTCAGACAAAATAACTGTGGACAAAATAACCGAACGACAAAATAAACATCGTTAATTATTCTTTTGAGTTAGGGTATATATGAGTTAGGGAAACATTATTTTTAACTAGGTGGTGAGGTTAGTTAAGGTTAGGTTAGTTTAGTTAGTATTGACAATATACTTCGACTTTGATATAAAAAGTAATTAGGTTAAGGTTATAGGTGGTGAGGCTAGTTAAGGTTAGGTTAGTTTAGACAATATACTCCGACTTTGGTATAAAAACTAATTAGGTTAAAGTTATAGGTGGTGAGGTTAGTTAAGGTTAGGTTAGTTTAGTTAGTTTTGACAATATACTTCGACTTTGATATAAAAACTAATTAGGTTAAGGTTATAGGTGGTGAGGTTAGTTAAGGCTAGGTTAGTTTAGTTAGTTTTGGCAATATACTTCGACTTTGACATAAAAACTAGGTGGTGAGATTAGTTAAGGTTGCCCTTTGCCCGAAGGTTAGATTAGTTTTGACAATATACTTCGATTTTTTATATAAAAACTAGGTGGTGAGGTTAGTTAAGGTTAGAGATGAGCGACGGGAAAATTCCCATTGGGAACTTTTCCGGAAAAATTCCCAATTGGGTATTTATTGGGTATTTTCCCGGGAAAATTCCCGAAACCTGGGTAAAAATGATTACTTAGCTGTACTTCTTTGTAAATGTGATTTTAATTAGATCTCTGTATATTTGTTAATTGTGCGTGGAGGTTTACATAATATAATGTTAATGTAAGACCATTTATTTCAAATGATAAAGGTACAAAATATAAAAATTAACATTAAAAATGAATAAGTATCAATACAAAATCAAATTTTTTGTCATTATTACTCATTATTATGTTGATTATTCTTATGCAAATTATTAAATAACATTACAAATGTTATCATTAAGAAATGAATAAACTAAAAATCAACAATGTAATTTTAAAACAAAGTTATTTAAATTACATATTATGATATTATTATCATAAAACCACTACATACAGTACATATTGAATGTTTATTTATCTTTAAATTTAAAAATACATGCATACATATTATGTCGGATCAACTTAAGATGACTTTTCAACGAAGTTAGCAATTAATTTAAATTTATAACTCAATGTGTTCAAGTTTCAGAGAAATATCTACGTTTTAAAAAAAAATCAAAATTCAACGAAATTCAATATTGACAAGTGAGAATCGAGCTAAAATTTCGACGTTTCGGAAATTGTAATACTTAAAACATAATCCAAAGGGGCGAGAACTATAGAAAAAACTGTCGTGGTAGGCCCAGAAAATTGGCACCGAAAAATGAAACGCGTACTGTACAACTAGCGATGAAAATAAATTGTCTAGAGACTGTCGAACAAAAATTGTATAATAACGCGATAGGTATATTAATTAGTATTTATGTAGTCTGAAGATTAATTACTTACGTTTAGCAAATATTCTTTATGAAACAGCGGTTTTGATAGTTTAATTCCAAAATATTACGATGAATAGTTAATTAAAATAAATACCCACTTTTCGGGAATTTTCCCGGGAATTTACCCCGTTTTTACCCACTTTGGGAATTTTCCCGGGAAAATTCCGGGTAGAATCCCATCTCTAGTTAAGGTTACCCTTTGCCCGAAGGTTAGGTTAGTTTTAACACTATACATACTTTGTGATTAAATGTAACGCAGAACAAAAACATAGTAGGGTAAAAGCCCCCTTTGTGGAACGGTATCTAATACTGGAACAGTTTTGACATTTACATATTTATTTCTTTAATTAAGTAAGGAAAATTTAAATGCGAAGTGAATTTAAATTGAAAAACAATCATTCTATTAATAATAATTTTTGTTATTAGACGTTTCTTTCAGAAATAACTTCATTAATATGTAAATGTTCATAATTAGATACCGTTCCACAAAGGGGGCTTTTACCCTATTTACAAGATATTGTTACAGTTTTATCTTTGTAATTTAGATTTAATATTTTAACAAAATAATAAATAAATAAACTTTAAGGTTATTTTGTCGTTTGGTAATTTTGTCGTTCGGTTATTTTGTCCACAGTTATTTTGTCCAAGGTTATTTTGTCGTGTGGTTATTTTGTCTACGGTTATTTTGTCGCGGTTTTTTGTAGCAGTTATTTTGTCCGCGGTTATTTTGTCGCGGCACACTTATTGAGTATGTGGAGGGTAGAGTTAAAGGAGAAGTATCTCATATGGAACTTAAATCGAAAAAGTAGTCCCTGAATTTGATGAAATAATAGTTCAATAATTACCCAGAACGGCGCTGATAAGCAATCAGGGTTCGATCTGAACTTAGCGAAGTGAAGTGAAGTATGCCACAGGGAAATACTAACTGTTAAAAACAATAAAAACTGTTGTTTCAGTTTTAAAATTTTCAGCGCTTAATTTTAAATATAAGAATTTTAGTATACTAGTGCCATCTTAATTTCATCCACTTTTGGGGCCACTTTTTATATATGGAGATACTTCTCCTGATACTCTACCCTCCATTATTGAGTACGTTTTGAAAGTAATCCCGCAAAGATGCTAGCTGGCGCTAACATCTTGGCGCGATTACAGAAATAAGGATGATAAGGATAGCAGTATGTAAATAAAAGATAAAAAATACATTGTTCTAAACGTCAAATAAATACTAAGATTTGCAAAATTTTTTTACAAAAAGTAGACAAGCTGCGTACTTTTAAAATTCGACTGTTGTGCCGCCTATCGGGAAAACAAGTCAACGCTGGCGTTTGCTATTACCTTAAATATATATGTAAATTTTAAAAAAAATGTTTTTTAAATGACTAAAAATGTCAATTATTATTTATTTTGCTTTTCAGTTCATTAAAATCGATTTTTTATACTCTAAATCAAGACCCAAATGTCAAATTTACGACTCATTTTTAAATAATTTAGTTAAATGAAACTCTTTTGATAGATAAACTTGAAACAATATCAGTCATCGTATTATTTTGATTTTAATATATCAAACAAATTTCTTTATTTTTAACAAAAATTAAAGATTTATATAATTATTTCAGTCATTTATGGTACGTAAATAGCTACTGTAGAAAAGAATCCTTCTAAATGAAAATATCAAATTGAAGAAATTCATTCTCATCCGTAGATTAAAATGATATGAACTGAAAAAGAGTGTTTTCAGTAAAATAAAAATCTTGAAATTATTCATGTTAATTGTCATTAAGGATTTTTTATTATTTTTTTTGGCCTCTTAAATCCATTTTGATAAACTTTTTACATTAGTATTTTTAAATGTCAAACGCCAGTTTTGACAAAAATGCAACTAGAGCGCACTACTTGAGCTACGCAGCTTGTCTTACAAAAAACGGTATTAGTTGAAATAAATATGTAAATTTGTATGTAAATTTAGATAAAATTTGTATTTTTAATATGTATGTAAATTTAGATAAAATTTAATTTCAGTTTTTGTGCGGTGTGATTTGACAATTCTTAACAAATTCGCCTTAGTTTTCGAGATATCGATCATTAAACTTGTATTTAATTAAAGTTACCCTTTGCCTGAAAGTTAGGCTAGTTATGACAATAAACTTCGATTTTTGATATAAAAACTGAGTGGTGAGATTAGTTAAGGTTACCCTTTGCCCGAAGGTTAGGCTAATTTTGACAATAAACTTCGATTTTTGATATAAATATATTTCACCAAAATATTACACCATACACAAATACAAGTAATATATGAAATATTGGTGAAATATATTTATATCAAAAATCGAAGTTTATTGTCAAAATTGGCCTAACCTTCGGGCAAAAGGTAACCTTAACTAACCCCACCACTTAGTTTTTATATCAAAAATCGAAATTTATTGTCATAACTAGCCTAACTTTCGGGCAAAGGATAACCTTAAATACAAGTTTAACGATCGATATCTCGAAAACTAAGGTGAATTTCAAAATTTTTTACTCTTTATTTTTTGCTTAGAATGCCAAAATCTATCAGATCCGCTTGTCAAATTTTGTCGCCTCGGATATCGTACTCGTGCCCTTAACAAAAAGCATTAAGGTTTTTTTTTCTGTTTATAATCATCTAAAAAGAAAAATAACAGGAAGATATATGTATATACTCATGAAAAATAAAAGGAAAATATATTTTAGCAGATTTTACTAAAACTCTATTTGAGAACTTATTCGGTTATGTTGCGTATCTTACATCGCGTCAGTATTTATAGAGAAAGAGTTCTGAAAGAATTTATACGGGTAAAAAATATTCAAATGCATTATATTTTTTTTCTCCTATTCTACCTAAAAAATCCATCTTTACAGCTCCATGCTAATTATCTGAAAAAAGAATATTATATGACACATTATTTCAATACAAGTTCTTGTGTTACTTCCGTGTAGTGTTCTTAACATGTTAATATACGTGAAAACGAATTTTTTGACTTTATTGCTAAGAATGCAGTTTTCAACGGTGTGGAAGACGAGTATCTACTTCTTCATACTAGTATAATCATGATAACAAATATGTTAATGGAATGAAACGAAAAGTGAAAAAGTACCAGCTTGATAAAAGATCATAGTTATAAGAGACGAAACATTGTTACATTAAGCTACTTAAAGATCGGTCATAACTTTACCACCTCAACTTCACTTAAAGGTACTAGAAAATTCAAATTATCAATATCGTCATGGAGAAAGAGACGCAAATCATTTACTTAAGAGAGTAGTATATTTCGCACAATGCTGGTAACCTAAAAAGGGCGTCAATCGTACCAATGGCGTTAAATTATCGTATTCTTCATATTTTTAAAAAAAATTGTCAAACATAATGTAATTTAATGAATTTTACATTATTAATAGATTTGAGCGTTACTTTATGGTATTCCATATTTGTAAATAATAAACAAATATTTTACTTTGCAAAATACCACTTTTATTTTTGAAACTGTGACAATATTGTTTCGAACCGTTAGTTCATTTTCAAACAGAATAAAATTTATATTCAATACATGCGCTTATATACTAATTTTTATCTACCTATACTTATGAAGGGGAGTGGTATATGGTGTGGAAGTAGAAGGGGCGGGGTAGTGGGAGAATCCAAAAAACAAGATTACATTACATGTGACAAATGCGAGCAAACACGTGACAAAAGATTGAAATTGACAAACAAACAATATTACAGAAAATACAATTTTAAAAGTTTAATTAAATTATAATATTGAAAATAAAGTTGAACTGTAGATATCGGTGTAGTCATTTAAAAGGTGATCGGAGTTATGTTTATTTGTTTCTATTGCTTCTAGGATTGTTAACTTCTGTCCTTTGTTTGCCTCGTGTAGCACGGTAATTTCCCGTTCTGGTGTGTGCCCGGTGTCAATTAAATGCCTCGCAAAAGCAGAGTCGGATTTCTTATTCCTATAGGATCTGAAATGCTCTGCTCTCCGGGTTTCAAAGTTTCTGCCAGTTTGACCGATGTAAAAACTATTACAGTCTTGGCAGTTTAATTTGTAGATATCTGATTTTTTAAGTTTATCAATTTTTGTTTTATTGTTATATATTAAGTTTCCTAGATTAAAGCCTGATTTAAATGCTATATTTATGTTTGATTTTTCTAGAACTTTTTTAATTTTATCCGATATATTACCAAAATATGTTATAGTTTTAAAGTTAGTTTTTAGTTCTGGTTTAACGGAGGGGTAAATTTCTTTTAAAATTTGTTTAAATTCTATATATAAATAATATAGAATAATAACGGATATAATTCAAACTTAATCGATAAATTAATAGCTAAGAAAGAATTTAAACAAATTTTATATATATATATATATATATATATATATATATATATATATATATATATATATATATATATATATATATATATATATATATATATATTAAAATACAATCAGTTTATCGTTTAAAAAACCATGTATACTTATATAATATTTCAAATTAAAATAAGAACTAGATAATAATAATCATAATTTATTCGAAATGAACTTAGGAAATCCATAGAATAACCTTACTTAGGATGCCAGATAATTATTACAGTAATTCAAATTATATAGGATACACGGAAAGATGATATGAAAGTTAATATCCTACATTTAGAACGTATTAGGGAAAAAATTTGGTATCTTTTTGAGGTCTTCTGAAAAAAAAAATTAAAAATAAAACGAACATAATTAATTGTAGATAATTTTACTTTGTGAAAATCCATAATGAATATGGTTTTAAAAATTTTTTCACAAACAAATACGCTGCCAATGAGGTGTGGCACACAGCTTCCTCCTACTCGTAGAAGACTGAAAACAGTATTCTACCAAATATATATACCGTGAAATTATATTTTCGCCTTCAAGTTCATAAAAAATTGTTGTAATTCAAAATACAAAGGCTAAATTATAAAATAATAGCAAAAATATTTTAGAAACTAACCCCCAAAATACTTTAAAAATTTGAGCGAAGTGGGATTAGCAGTAAATAAGATATTGACATTTAATGGGAATTCATGGTAGCGCCGTGGATACTATTACTCCGAATGCAATGAAATTTGTAGAGGACCATCTAGGAACCAGATCGCATAATTTCTGATAAGTTCATAAAAAAGAATTGAATTGTTCAGAAGTTATGCTATTTGGGTAAATTTAGTATATTAACGGAATGGCATGGTAGCGGCGTAGCTACCGTTACTCCGATTTCGATTAAATTCATAGGGAACCATCTAGGAACCAAACTGCATAATTTCTGAAAATTTCATTAAAAAGAATCGAACAGTTCAGAAGTTATGCCACTTGATGCAAACTGGCGACACACAGACGGACGGACGGACAGACACCAAACCAAAATTGTTGAGGAAGTTCTAAAACGTAAAATGTGCGTAAAAATTTTATTTTGGAGGGAACAATTTTTTATTTTTCAAAAGTGATCACAATGCTACTTTAGTAGTCTCGGAAGCAATAACAAAAATATTTATAAAATTTACGTATAAAAACAGTATTGGTTCATTGATGAAATTGAATAGTTGCAAATTTAATATTGTCTTCAATTCTTTTTTTAGTATGCATTGGTGCTTCTGTCGAAACCAGAATTTAAATTCTTTGTCATTTAATATCACAGATTCAGTTGCTAAAAATTTTAAGCAATCGTATCCTAATTTCCTATAATTCATTATTGGATGATGATAAATCAAAACTAAAATTTATTTTGTATAATATTATAAACGTTGTAAGATACATGACATAATGTAAGAGGTTCTCTTAAACTTTTCGTTGTGTAGTAAATGTTTTCATTTATCCTTAAAATTAGAAAATTTTAGTAAAATCTACTAAAATATATCTTCTTGTTATTTTTAAAGCTCCTGTAAGTACGTAAACTTTTATTTTTAATTGGTTAAGGAAAAGGAAGCCATGCTTTTTGTTACAGTTGTTAAAAAACACTGCACAAAAATCAAAATGAAAGATTATTTAAATTTACCTACATACATATATTTATATAAATTAGTATCCTATTTTATAAAAAAAAATATTAAATTATTACGATTATTACTATTACAGGAATTATGATTGCAATAATAATTAATATAAATAATAATTTTTACAAATTTAATATCCATTTAATTACAACCACTATTTTTTAAAATTTTTCTTTTATTTACATATAGCTATCCTTACTTCCGTTTTTTCGCGCAGAGATATTCGGCGTGTTCGTTGCTGAGTTTTTCTGCTCAAATTGAGCTGCTAGCTCTAACGGATTCGGGTGGACGTGTATTGTTAAGAATCGGTTAGATATTTGTACGTGGATTCGTTAAGTTATATTATGATGTTATTATCCATTATTGTATATTTAAATAAGTTCATTATTACGTAGAATAAAACTTAAACACGCCAATAAATCCGTTATGATACGATGAGTCCCTGTATTATGTTAATGTTCATGTTGAAATAAGGGTAATTATTGAAACAAACACTTTAGCAAAAATCAAATTATTTATTTAAAATCCGCTGTGGTAATATAAACAATTCACAACAACGAAATTGTTAACTAAAATGAATTAAGGCCCCACAGCTTAACGGGTGTTTAAAGAGACACTTCCTACTCTTTACAACCCCAAACCCTAATTGAATTCTCTCCCCCATGAACAAAAGTATATAACCACCATATGTTTACCTTACTCTCCCCTCACCCACAACGACGCCTTTAGTTCCAACCATTGCCGTCGTTGTGTGTGAGTCTCAACTATTAACGACTGTTATTACTGGCAATGTCATACAGATGTCGTTAATTCCCACTTCCAACAAAGTTATGTAAAAGGTAATACGGATGTGTAGTGTTGGTTGCATAAAAACCACAGTTGACGTTTACTCGTTACATAGCGCATGCGCAAGAACTTTTTTTTTATGGAATACACAAGTATTTTGTACTTCATAAAAATGTTTTTACGCATGCGCTAACTTTTTGGTACCTAACTTTTTTTCATCGTAAAAGTGAAAAAACTGTAATATTATTCTGGGACTTAATACACATGAGTTAATTTGTCTATAAAAAAATTATATAATTCAAAATTAATAGTAATAAATTTTATTTTAGTGAATAAAAATTTTATACGACAAATGAAAGTATGAAATAATAAAATTAGCTCCTGCTTGAATAACTGAAAATAATTTTTGTGATATTTTCGCATTGTTTTGAAATTTTTTAATTATTTAATAAATTGCTTTTTAATCGTTGATTGTATCTTCTCAGAATTAATATATTTACGTTACTGACTAGAATACGTTCATACCATGGAACACTGGAAGGAATACAACTATCTCTTTTCTGCAATCACTTATGGGCAAGTATGTGCATTTTACAGAACTATGTTGTCATTCACTTACTAGCTTCCAACGGGTATGTTTCAATTATTATCATATTGTTGCCGTTGTGTTGACACGGTATGTTGCATTTACGTACCACATACATATTATGTATTTTTTTAGTATATGCGTATGCAAGACACACATACACACAACCATATATCGCACTATCACACACAACTCCGCGTGCACATATATAAGATAGTGGTGGGGTATTTTTTATCCTTTAGCGTTACGCTAGTTTCAGTAGTATAGAGATACTACCGTTCGTTCTGTATTCTGTGGTTCATACAATATTTACCATAGATGAGTTGAATCGGGACAGGCGGGTGAATACGGACGAAACGAAAAATGTTATTCATGGACTTGATTTAAAAGTACTAAACGTAAATGCGAACATACAGGATGAGTTTTCTGAGAGTTGCCATTTTGATTATGGTTAAACTATTGATTTAATCAAAAAATTGTTCAAATAAAAGTTGTAGCCACTGGCGGGAGACATTGATTGATCTTTAGGAGCTTTATAGTTCTTGTGGTTTTCGAGATACGATACAAACTTACCTTTTTTTAAATGGAATGGTATACTTATTTGTTGATAAAAATTATTCAATAAAGCAACAGAAATAAAAAATAAAAAAATAAAAATTTTTATCTTAAGTTATTTTTTCAAATTTGACAACTTTCGCGCTTAAAAGTGATTTATTTAAGTGAATTTTGATGAGTTTAAGAGCGCTTAGTTCAAACTAGCCTTATAAACTACGGATAATAATTGTAGTAGCTAAGCAGTAATTGTATTTATGCTACATAGATGGCTATCTAGTTAATAACTCGTGGATTCTACAACTCGTGTTTCCAGGTAGGTAAAACAGAAATTTTTAACTGATTTGAATTTTTTTGAATATGACCATTTGACATGTAGAAACATAGTTTTGCATATTTATTTTTGAAAAAAATTATTACCTTCTTTTGCGTAATTTTAATTTTAGGTTCGTTATTTAAAAATATTAATTGCTTTTAATTTTAAAAATATTATTTTTTAGGCCGGTGTGATATGAATTATTTGTCAGGTTATGCAGATATAAAAGCACTTCGGTGCCCGCACATTTTAAGCAAGATATTCAAACAGTACTATCTGTACATCTACGGATGTTTTGCTTTCAAGTTACTGGCGGATTCATGCTTCTGTATCACTCACACCAACACTGACATTAACCCACTCTTAGGCCCTTGACATTTTCTTCTTGCCGAACCCCCTTTTTCTTTTCCCATGGCTGGATTTACCTATGGAAGGCTCTGAGGCGTTGAGGCGTCTCTCACGTGAAAGATTTTCACCACTGCTTCTGTCAAAATTTCCCCTAAAAGCAGAGTTGACGAAGAAAAAATAAAACAAACTTATTCTTTCTATTCTACTTCTGTTTTGAAAGATTCACTATCATTTGGTGCAGCTCCTACCTATCGATAGTGTAAAAAACTAAAACAAATCTTAAATATTGACTCAAATATTTAAAATAGACAGGTCTGCTGCAGGTGACGCTAGTGATTTACTAAATGTCCGACGCTCTGCAAGAGTTAAGAGTCAATTACAAGTAAAATATTTTTAATAAAAACTTGATTATTTTTTTTAAATAAACTTTATTATTTTTAGTAAAATTTGTTTCATTACAACATTTGTTTGAATTACAGAAACCATTTTTGTCTTTTAAAATACAGAATAAATTTTTTTTAAAAAATGACTGTATAGTGGGAAAGTCTTTGGAAATGAAAACTTTTCATCGGGTTCTTTTCTTCGAGAGTACGCTCATTAAACTATAAGTCTGCACTAAGAACCATTATTTACATGAGTAAATTTCGTTTCAAATGGGAATGGTTTTCCTTCAATTGTGTGATCAACTGATTTTTACTATATGCCCACGTAGCGACAAATTTTAATATTTTAATACTGTTTTTCCTGTCGAAGTTAACAGAAGTTTAGTAAATACTCCAATTTTAAACATCGAATGAAATGAGCTATGCGAATTATTGTAGATTCTGAAAAATTGTTTGTATTCTTACTGCAAAAGAAAATAAGGTTATGAAAATAATTATTTACTATTACAGATTAAAAACTAATCGTGAAATGAATAAAATCATATATTTTCCTGTTTGAACATACCGCAATCTTCTCTTGTTTAAATACCAGAATTTTGGCGTTAAAAATACTTTTTGTTGACATTTTTATTTAACGGTGATAAATAATCACAGCTATCAATGTTTTATACATCCGTCATCCGACATTATCGATGCCAATTGCCATCTACATAAATATTTCAATAACAAATTACAAAGATAATACAGATTTCATATTTATTACTACGTATTATGAACCTAATGACTGTTTCACAAATGCCTATTTTTGACTTCCATAGTGCGGTGTAGTATTAAATATTAAAAATTAAAACTACAACTGTAATTTAATGACTTTTTATTGAATACTAAGTTAAATATTTGAAGAAAAACTACAAATTATTTTGATAATTAATGTATTTACGAGTAATTAATAAATTTCGTTTTATTGTAACAGATTAATACGAACATACCATCACTAGTTATTTTGCCTGTTTTGAATGTAAATTGCACATTATCCGTATTTTTTGCGTTCGATTAAATAAACTTGACCACGGGTTTTGAAAATTAAAATTCATAGAGGCAATTTCTCAAAAATATGGAATAAAAGAATGAAAATTTTAGCATAATTGGTAATTTGAAGTAGTAAATTAATTTTTAAAAAACATCTCAACACATGTTTCCATTTGAAAAGAAAAATTTTTTTTCTATTCCAAAAAAACCGTAAGTCTTAGAAGTCTGGAACAATTTTTCCTGAATGACCCCCTCTATTTTGAATATTTTTTGTATAAACTCTTTTTCAATTAGAATCAGTGGTTCCCAAACTCTTTTGGCCCACGGACCCCTTTTCATAGTCAAAACTTGCTCACGGACCCCTTTTCATAGTCAAAACTTACTCACGGACCCTAGGTGAAAAACTACATAAATGCATAATAAAAAAAAATTTAACTTTGATGTTTTGAATGGTAAATGGGGCGGTAAAAATAAAATATAAATAAAACGTTTTGTTGCAAATGTATTTATTGCAATTATAATTTTTTTTCAAAATATAAAAAAATGACATGGATAAACCTAATGGGATGTTATGAGTGTATTTATGTCCGGCTCAATGTTTGTGAGTAGCAACCGCAAATCCCCACGAGTACTAATTTCTGGTCGGTTTTTTGTGATGAGCCTTATAACGTCACTAAATCCACATTTTACCAAATAGGAAGACGGAAAAGTAATCAACAGCTTCTGTACAATAACCCATAATGCTCATTCAGTGGATTGGGACTTCTTATGTTACTAGCCGTATGCCCGATGGGATTTCCCATCGACAAAATCTTTTTATTAGGTACTCACTTTCTGCTCACTTTCAATGTTTTTCAAAAGCCTAAATCAATATCCACGTTTATAACTTCAAAAATGATGAACTTCCCATATGAACTTTCATTTTCTGTTTTAACGTTTTAACGCTTTAGGGAATAAATCTCCAAAAACAACTGACTATTATTTATAAATAGAAGCCTAAATGCCAATATTCATATCTGCTGTGCTAAATTTCGTCCTTCTAAACCCAACAGTTTAGGCTGTGCGTCAGTATTAAAGATTTATTCAATAATATATTATATTTTATTTTAATAGCCATAGTAACATATTTTTATATATCACTAACTTCAAAAATAACGAATTTATATACAAATTTTCATCCCCTATTAAATCCACTTAGGGGACGAATTATCAAAAATCCTTTCTTAGTGCTCATCTACGTTACATAGGGAACTCCTATGTAAAATTTCATTCTTCTAAACCCAACGCTTTAGGCTGTGCGTTGTCTGTCAGTCAGTGTTAGAAATTTGTCTGTCAGTCAGTGTGTGATATTTCGTTCGAATTATCGTGTCCACACATAAACATATATATATATATATATATATATATATATATATATATATATATATATATATATATATATATATATATATATATATATATATATATATATATATGTTTATGTGTGGACACGATAATTCGAACAAACGTTCACGCTTTGAGTAAAAGCACACATTATGCAACTTTTCGGTGATTTAATATCGAGTATGCCCTCCCCTTTTTAAAACACATTCTTGAAGCCTCCTCGGCATGCTTTCAATAAGATGCCTAACGGTTTCATCAGGAATCTCCTCCCAACATCTTCTCAAGACATCAATCAGTTGTTGTTGGGTGTGCACATCCTCTCCGGCTGCTCTGACTCGCCGTTTTAATTGATCCCAAAGATGTTCTATTGGGTTCAAGTCAGGGCTATTTGCAGCCCACGGTAAAACCTGTATATTAGCCTCCCTAACGACAGTTGTCGTCGCTCGAGCGGTATGCGCTCGGGCATTATCCTGCATCAGGATAAATCCGTCGGCCGCTCGTTGTGCAAAGGGGATCACATGGGGTCTGACAACCTGTTCGATGTAACTTTGAGCCGTTACAGTACCCTCGTTCAGGAAAACAAGCTCAGTTTTGCCTTGCAAACTAATTCCACCCCAGACCATGACATTAGAACCGCAAAATCTGTCGCGTTCATGAATGTGACGATCAGAAAACCTTTCCCCACTTCTTCTTCACACTCTTACACGTCGATCATCACTAAAAAACTTCACCTTGCACTCATCCGTGAAGAGTACGTGACGCCATTCCTCCAAGCCCCATTCAAGGTGTTCACGTGCAAATCTTAAACGGTTTGCACGATGCGCTCCGGTCAGTTTGGTACGGATTACTGGTCTTCTTGAACGTTGTTGGTCTTCATGCAAACGATTTCGTATGGTCTGATTACTGACAACAGTACCAGTAGATCGATGTAAGCGATTTTGCAGAGTACCTGCGGTAACAGTCGGCTCACGTCGTGCACACAGTCGAATGTAATGGTCTTCACGGGCAGTGGTAGCACGAACTCTTCCTGAGCCACGGCGCCGGGTTACACTACCGGTCTGCTGATACCGATTCCAAATATTTTGAATAGCCCTTCGTGAACAACCCAACTGCAGAGCCACGGAACGTTGAGATTGACCACCCTCAATCATCGTTACGGCTCTGGTAGCAGTAGCTTCGTCCATATGGTGTCGAATTCTCGGCATTGTAAAAATAAATGATTGAATAACACGCCAAACTTCAAAAAACAACCTCAGCAATCAATAATCTAGCGCAAACATATTTAAAATCAAATTCAAAAAAATAAGTAAAACTAACCACTTGACGCTGTGCGAGACAAAAAAACGTTTAAATCTTCCCCTCAACAATAATATCACTTAAACCTAACTGTTCTCATTTACTCAACCACTTAATATCATAACAACAGTCATTTAGAAAAGTTATTTTGACGTGGATCGACATAAATCAGTTTTAAAATACAAACTTTCAAGTGGCCCTTATTTTATTTTGAGGAGTATATATATATATATATATATATATATATATATATATATATATATATATATATATATGTATGGTCTGATTACTGACAACAGTACCAGTAGATCGATGTAAGCGATTTTGCAGAGTACCTGCGGTAACAGTCGGCTCACGTCGTGCACACAGTCGAATGTAATGGTCTTCACGGGCAGTGGTAGCACGAACTCTTCCTGAGCCACGGCGCCGGGTTACACTACCGGTCTGCTGATACCGATTCCAAATATTTTGAATAGCCCTTCGTGAACAACCCAACTGCAGAGCCACGGAACGTTGAGATTGACCACCCTCAATCATCGTTACGGCTCTGGTAGCAGTAGCTTCGTCCATATGGTGTCGAATTCTCGGCATTGTAAAAATAAATGATTGAATAACACGCCAAACTTCAAAAAACAACCTCAGCAATCAATAATCTAGCGCAAACATATTTAAAATCAAATTCAAAAAAATAAGTAAAACTAACCACTTGACGCTGTGCGAGACAAAAAAACGTTTAAATCTTCCCCTCAACAATAATATCACTTAAACCTAACTGTTCTCATTTACTCAACCACTTAATATCATAACAACAGTCATTTAGAAAAGTTATTTTGACGTGGATCGACATAAATCAGTTTTAAAATACAAACTTTCAAGTGGCCCTTATTTTATTTTGAGGAGTATATATATATATATATATATATATATATATATATATATATATATATATATATATATATATATATATATATATATATATATCACTTTTTTCTATAGAATCGTGTTCTACGGGTCCGAAAACGGATAGTGCCCCTACTCTCGCCTCTCGCCGTATAAGCTGTATAAGTCTAATTTTTCAGTTGAAAAATTCGGCTAAAAATACGGTGTGAAATCTCAATTCGTCCCTATTCATCCGTCTACGGTATGTATAAAATTTCTCCAAGTGCGTGTTAAATAGGCATTAAGTCAGGATTTCGTAATCAATAGCTAGAGTTTTTTTTACAATTCTCGAGATAAAATGTTTCTTGCTTTTATTTAATGTTAAAATTAGCCTTTAACGTAGTTGCTCTGAGATAGTCCGGTATACAAAAATATATCTCAGTAAAAAAATTTTCTTTTATCAAAAATTAAATAATGTATTAATATTCTTTAGTTATTATATTAGTATACCACTTGTTTTTTTGAATTTCCGCGCGCTTATGTTGTAGCAATTTAAAAGAATTGTTGTAAAAGTGTTGAAAAAACGTTATAAAATGATGTTTTTCAATTACATTTCAAAAACGGCATGGTCAATTACTTTTATTTCTTATTAAATATGGTTTGTAATTTTGTATTAAATAACATATTTAATTTTTATCAAATTCCTTTTAAAGAGTCCATGTTAAAATTACAAAACTTTGAAATCGTTTTTCTCAAAGTTGGAGTGGTCAATTTTTTTTCGGTAAGGGCTCGTATTATTGGTACTGGATTAAATAAATATCTAGAGAAGTTTCCTTAAATTCCTTTGAAAAAATCGTTTTATCGACCAACTACCTTAATTTGTTAATAATATGATTATCTGAATGTTTTACTTTCTATATGAGTTTAAAAAAATCAGTAACAGTTTTTAGAAAACGAAACTATCTGTTAAATTGCATAAAGTTAGACACTGATTATTAACTCTTTGAGGCATAGTGATTTAAGAAAAAAAACCCTAGTTGCACAGAATCTTTTTGTTGGTTCACAAAATTTTCAATTGAACGAAAAACTTTAAACAAAATAGTAAACCGCATAACTGTGAGTAACTTAAATTTTTTCGAACTGGGTTAAAATAATCTCGCCGTGTATAAAAAGCTAAACAAAAGATGGGACAGTTTTTAACCCATCTAGCCCTAAAATTATAAAAGTGGTCAAGTACGGGTAAGTTACCTTATGCGATGACAGACATTACTTTATAAGAACTTCGTGGTTATACCACAAAATCCAAAAAATAGATATTATACATTTAAAAACAGTGAGAGAAAAAGTCGTGCAAAAAAGACCGCATAAAAAAGGTACAGCAGTATAATTTTTTTTTCTTTTTTTCGTTTACGTTCGTTTCGTTAACAAAGAAAAGAAAAATAAAACAATTTTTTGTGGGAAAGGAGTATAAAAATACGAGGCATGTTTTTAAAGTAAGTACCGTTTTGATATAAAAAAATCAACAAGTAAATTTTTAAAACAAAACTTTATTTATCTGAAAGAGCATTCTTTCCTCTACTTCTCTACATAATTTCCATTATTATTAAGGCACTTGTCGTATCTTGGGACCAGCTTTTGTATGCCGTCGTCAAAGAAGCTTGCCGCCAGACTGGACAACCACTGCTGCACAGACGTTTTTACTTCTTCATCATTGGAATGACGCTTCTCCGCTAAATGCGTCTTCAATTTTTCAGCTAAGGACGAAATTGTGAACCGTCTGTTCTCTTTCACTTTACAATCCACTTTTTGAATGAGATAATCGGTAATGACTGAAGGTCGCCCACTTCGTTCCTCATCATGAACGTTTGTGCGGCCATCTTTGAAGGCCCTAACCAATTTCCGCACCATTCCTTCACTCATAATGTTTTCACCATAAACTTCACTGATTTGACGATGAATGTCAATTGCTTCTAAGCTTTTAGTACAGAGAAAACGAATCACAGCACGCACTTCACAGTCGGCGGCATTTTAAAATCACGTAAACAAACGAAGACTCGATCAAACGGCGTCGTAATGGCGTCTGTGGCTTCCCAACTGACGTAGCTACACTACGCGCATGCGCTAAACGGAAACTGCAGCGCTGTAATTTAAAAACGGTACTTACTTTAAAAACATGCCTTGTATTACTATTGTACAAAATAACCCACAGTTTCGCTTTTAATATTATAATCATTCAAAATGAACAATGTTTAAAATATTAGTTTATTGGTCCTCGGGAAACAACGTGTCAACAAAATGTAGGGATGTGACAATTTGTTATGAACAAGAACAGAGTGACAATCATAGATATATATGTAGATCCCAATTTTCTATTTTATAACTACCGTGCCAGCTGTCGCTGGCAAATGGCATGGACACCGCTACTCCTACCAAACGATTATGATACATACAACAAAACACAATTGTATCTACACAAACATGCGAATGTGTTAGCGTTGATGAATGACTACGCAGCTTGCATGTATATAGTATTATATAATACTGTCATGGCCGGACCTATGTGGCTAACAACCAACTTAAATACGACACACTTCATATTTTTTTCTCTTTAAATTTTGCCGAGTTGATTAAAAAAACAATGACATAAGAACGATGTGAACGATGTGACGAACAGTAACAGACTAACCTTACCTTACGAACGACAGATTTTTATATGTAGACTGCTTCTCTAATGTTCTGTGGTGACGATACAGAAAGTTTGGAAATCATTGTATAAAGTCAGTACCTAACTAATAACTGCTTTACGTACAAATAACTAAATTCTAAAATAAATGGTTTAAAAAAAATAGAATTAAAATATATATTTTCAGTTTCTACATTTCTTACAATATACAATTTTACATATACGATATTTTTTTAAATTTTCTGCATATTAACAAATGTATTTACAATAATTATTTATATCATTTTACAAAAATAAGTAGTCTAATTTGAAGTAGATTTTTAAAAGTATTTTATAATTTTGTAAAAAATTAATGTAGATAACAAAAATATCAATTCATATTTTTTACATAAGTTGTCTGACATTAGTAAATCGTGCCTTAAAAAAAGACACATTTAATCCTTAATGAACCAAAAAAAAAATTGACGCACTTGTGTTTTGTGTGCCAATAGTATTTTTAAGACTTTCTTTAAAAAGTCCTGATAAATGTTTAACTAAGAGTTAACTTAAGAGTAAACAGATATATAAATGTATCCACACGATAACTCAAGAACGAAAGGGAGCGGGAGTAAAATAATTTTTTAGTCCCTTGGGTTATTCGTTAATTTACTGAAAAATAGCTTTATTTTTTCTTTTTATTTATAGAACAGCAGGGCTACGTTCAGAAATGCTTACCCGGTGACAGTCGGGCGATATTTAATTACCCATAACGTTCAAAAATCACTTAGGTCAAATTAAAGACATTACCAACACTCGTTCAGAAATAACTATGATTTTAACTTAGAGTGACTTTTAATCGCCGCGGTCTGGTCTGGAGTGACTTAGGGTAAAATGTTAACTCATGCGCAGTAATGTTATACTTCACATTTCAACATACCTACAACATAATTATATGTGTATTTCAAACGGTTTAACGGTTTATTATTATTGTATTATATTATTAATTTTAGCTTATTAGGGTTTTAAATACAACACGACAATTACGTAGAAATATAAAACTGGTAATGAAAAAAAGAGGTTACGTTGTGTTTGTAATTCTCGGGATCGTTCAAATATTAAGACATACGGTGTGACATCCTAAGGATATTTCGACAATCACCCTATCAAAACACACACGCTACCTTCACCTTTTATTTCTGAACGGAGCCCAGATGGTAGTAAAATACAAGTAAAATGTGTAAAATACCTTCTTTATGTGATTTTTCCGCCAAATTTTTTTCACGAAAAATGTCCAAAAAACCGTAAACGTTTTCACGAAATTTCTTAAAAATAAGATGTGTCGTTCTTGAGTTGTCGTGCGGACACTTAGTAAACAAATATATAAATGTCCGCACGATAACTCAAGAACGAAACATCTTATTTTTAAGAAATTTCGTGAAAACGTTTAAGGGTTTTTGGACATTTTTCGTGAAAAAAATTTGGCGGAAAAATCACATAAAGGTTTTTTTTTATTTACAATTACTCTATATCAACTAGTTTCCGAGAAAAACGTACTTTTGTAAATGGAAATTCGCTATGTTATGCAGGATGCTGCGACAGGGGTATTTAATAAAAAGAAAATACTATCGAATTTCAAATATTTTTACACTAAATTATCCCGAATTGCAAAAAATTGTATATACACCACGGGACTAAAGTTTTATATATATATATATATATATATATATATATATATATATATATATATATATATATATATATATATATATATATATATATATATATATATATATATATACTGCCAACTCGTCTAATCTGCGACATTTTTACATTTGAAGTTGAACGGAAAGAAATATAAATTATTTCGTTAATGTCAAACAACTTTTAATATTAATTTTTCACAAAATATAATTTTGAAAGTAAATAATAAATTACGTATAAATATTACATCAAGATATCTAAAAAAGAAATATAAATGACTAGTCTTTGAAATGTTTGCAACGTATTAAAGAATGTTAGTAAGTTATTAAGTTACTTAATAGTGGAAAGACATTTAAATTTTTCATATTTGTACAATTAAGTTCAAATAGAGATATAAATTACTAAAAAGAAAATTGTTTAAAATATATATATATATATATATATATATATATATATATATATATATATATATATATATATATATATATATATATATATATATATATATATATATATAAAATTTGAATTCAGTAAAATATATTTTTAATTTTAATACTAGTCATTAAAGACATCAACACAAAAAAGAGAAAAATTACGAGTGTAATTACCAATAATTATTTTCCTAATATACCACTGGACATTTTCAATAGTTGAAGCGCTTTTATTGTTGCCTCAGTTGAACGACTTACTGCATAAATCAGTTATTTCAAAAAATAAAGCATATTTTCAACTTACTGCATAAACATTCAAATAACAGAGAATTTTTTGAATTATTTCAGACACTTTTCAAGTGAAATATTGCCATATCATTAGAAAAAGTAAAAAAGACATGCTATTAACTATTCCAAAGTCTACTTATCACTTGAAAAAATAAAATTTTTGATGATAACTATAAAATGAAAATCTAAGTACTATAAAATCTAACCAAAATGAAAATTTAGTAATGTTATCTGAGACACATAATAATAAAGTGTTATAATAGTGTAAATCGCAGCCCCAAAAATTTTTAAATCAACCGGACATTCTATATCCAGTCGCACTCAAGGAACCGAACACGGACACAGATAGTAATCGGTTTATCCGGTCGAAAATTCAATGGCTGACAAGTTTACTTCTAAGTCATTTTATTCATATTAACATGTTGAGTTGGTTTGCTGCTGTTTGTTGGAGTATCGTAGCGAGCACTTTAACCACTGAAAGTGCTAATTTTATTTGTATGAAAAAATAATTCTTTTGAGTTCTTTAAACCAACAAAACCCTAATTATTTTTATCTCAATTAAATGACTATTTGAGAAAATAATTATTGGTTGCTGTCCTCGTATTCCGATTAGTATCATTTAATCCAGTGTTTTTCAACCTTTTTCATGGCGCGACCCCCTTAGTATGGAAAAATATTTCGCGGCCCCTTACCCTCCGCTATTATTAACTTTTATTTATTTATTTATTTTTGTTATAAATATTGAATCAGTTCATCATTATTGATTATTTTCATAGTTAGGTATCAATTAAATACGTAATTAAGGACTTGAAACAGGCATATATTTATGTCGACATCGAAGTTGACGACTTATAGTAACAACTGAACGCGCGCGTGACGTAAAAAATGAAACGCGCACACGTGATGGTCGTCGCCGTTTAACACTTCCGAGCGTAATCCATTTGAATTCGTTGAATTGTGAACTCGTGTTAGTATTTAAATTCATTAAATTGCCTTGTTTATTTAATAGTTGCTCACTGTCTTTTATTGTCTAATATTCAAAATTCGGTACTTATTATAATTATTGAAAATAGATACGTTTCTGGAAACATATGCACAACCGTCAACTTCAAGTTTCAATGAGAGTAATAAAACAAAACCAAAGAAAAAGTGTCTATATGACGACAATTATTTTTTAATTCGGATTTACTGTTTTTGAAAATAAGCCACAATTTTGAAACTTTATCACATTAATGTAACCATTAATTAACCTTCTCTTCATTAAATATTATATATTGAATTAAATGGATTTTATTTTTAAAGTAACCGCGACCCTCTTAAAAAGGCTTCGCGGCCCCCCAGGTTGAAAAACACTGATTTAATCCTCCCCTAAAACTTAATAAAATTAAATAAATAATATACGACCTATTTAACTGATTATCACGGAATATTATAGCATTTTTAACAATCATTTAAGAAGAGCCCAAAAATTATTTTTAACTGCGTAAAGAATAGGTGAGTTGACAACCTTTAAAAAACATTAGAAATTATTTGTATGGATGAATTATAAATTAAAAAAGTATTTTAACTTTTTTTTGTATACCTACTTCATGTAAAAAATTTTTTTTATATCATTTTCAAAAGTAGTGCTAAAACAATTTGTGATGTAACCGTTCATTAAACAGGTTTTGCATATTACGAATATGCGACAGACATTTTTTCTACCACATTTAATTTTCAAAACGAATTTCCTACTTTTCTATATGAACTGAAAATGATTTTATTTTTATTTGTTCTTTACCATCATTTTTATTTGATAATATATTTTACTTAAGTATCTTTATTTCTAATAGAAAACGCAATAACTTTGTATATTAAAAATTTGGAGAGACAGGTCTACCCACACTGTCAACTTTCCATTGGATGCCCTTAAAGACTACTGCACATGAATAACTTTTTTTTTTTAATTCAGCGGACTCCTCCCCTGGGCCCCCTTATCAAACAAATGATAATATTATATGTTCTCAAGATACGCGAAACAAAAAATATTTCACAAAAAGTTTCTTATTTCGTTTTTCCGTTTAATTTTTTTTTTAAATTTTATAATAATTTACTGGCGTTTTTAACATCACGGAATAATAAAGACATGGTAAAAAATCCATATAATCTATGTTATGTCAATAAAGTTAATTCCGTATTTTTATCATAAAAAACAAACCGTTAATCCGAATTTGCTGAAAACTTTATCCGGTCTTCATTTTTTAATTACGCATCTAATAAAATTAGTCTGGAGTTGATATCATCATTTGTTTTCGACATATGCGAGACGAAAAAAAATTCACGAACGAACGCGCACACAGACATCACGCTAAAAACGATGGATTCGAATTCTAGTGATCTTGAAACGTGAAGATATGTCAAAATTAGCGATTCGTAAAATCGGACCCATTACAATAACTTCCAATGAGAAGTTAAAAATGACACGTAGACAACAGTGCGCTATGAAAACTCGAATCATATGATGTTAGTCCACTGATGATATTACCTGCAATCCAATGTATGTTGTTTGTTTAATAAACAATGACGTAATAAAATTTTGATATATTTTTTTAATTTTTAAATAAAAATTTAACTAAATAATTATGTATTTTATGAAAATTTATATTATTTTGAATTATTTATCAATAATTCTACAGATTTAACAACTTCTTTTTTTAAAAAGCTATCAACTCGCCTATTATGAAGGACTGAAAAAATAAAAACACAACTTAAAGTAAGCCAGATATTTTTGGTGATATTTGGTCAAACATACTGGTTTTTTTTTATTTTTTCTTTTTATTTTTTTTTTTTATTTTTTACCAAACTTCTTATTTGCTTTCCAGTATTACTATACACGAATATGCCACCTTTTCAAAATTATATTTCATTACAGTTGAGTCCCAAATATATATGGAAAATATATCTTACTTTATGTGTTTTGTTCAGTAACAAATTCAAAAGCCAGTGTTATTTGAAGATAGTTTTACCAGTTAGGTAAAACTGGTAAAAGGTTAGACGATTTGAGCAAAGTTTGTTGTATTGAAAGTAGAGTCGAATACCCGTTATAAGACTACCCCTTATAAGACTATTCCCCTCAATTATCAGTTGCAATTTTCCCCACTTAATCATTTTTTCCGAGTTTTTTGCCAGACCACTCCTTATAAGACTATGCTGGAACTGTTAAAATTATAAACTAATTTTAAGTATAGGAATGCACACTGAAATGAAATAGTGTTATAAGGAGTAGTCGAGCGACAAAATTAAGCGCGCGGTAGTGAGAGCACAAAAAATTGTGAGAAAAATTTCCCCTACGTCCCCTAGACTAGTCTTATAACGGACATTCGACTGTAATATTAAAATATTTAAAATGGTGGCGACTCATTTAATGTTAAACTAGTTATATCTTTTACAATCATTTCTGCAATCTGCCATGCCATCTCCTCTTTGGTCTTATCTTCGTGCATGTTCACTAACTTTTTCATTACCATTCCAATTTTTGATTCATTTCTTTTATCTGGTTCAGGTTCAATTGCTGTTTCGAACCGACCCAGTTCAGTAACTCTACCCAATGATAGACCACCCATTTGCTTCCGCCGCCATAAAGAATCTGGATCATAAATATGTCTAGTATCAATACTCATATCTGTTTCACCATTCCTTCGTTTTCTTGATTTTGTCGAAACTTTATCTTCCATTGCCAATAAGGTGTTATGTGCGGATATGCTACTGATTTCGCTACTCGAATCGGAACCAATTCTTCGATGTCGTCCGGACGTTGACGACACGCTACATGCACTCGTTTGTATTGTACTAATTAATTCTGATAAATATTTAAAAAACAACTGAGACGATAAAAATCCTTTTAAAAAATTACTTTCTAAAACAATTTCAACAAGTTTCATCGGTTTATCAAAACAAGAAATACTTGGGCCATTTTCATCACATATATTTTGTTCGATTTCAAATCGAATTGAATCAGGAAATCCTAACGGGTTTGTCGCTTGCAATGAAAAATACTTATCGTATAATACAATTGCATCTCCCTGAATTTGTTCTTTATTTAAATCAAAATTTGTTTTCAAATTATGCCGAAAATTTGTTACAGCTATCCAAAATTCTAATATATTACGACATTGTTCTTGTTCCAAATACTCCATAAAGTAAAAAAGAGCGGTTTCATTGTATAAAATATCAGAGAGCGTTACGTTTCCACTAGTTAGAACATCGATTTGATGTTTACAATGAAGATCACTACGTAAAAAGTCATTATAAAAATCATTTTCTAAAATTTTAAAAACAAATTGTTGTGCTTTATCAAAACAATCAACAGTTAAACATTCACACAGATTTTCGTTAATTTTTTGTCGTATATCCTCCGGACATCGTATTGTGTTTGGTGCATCTATTGAAATATACCGTTTATAAATTCGTCGGGCATCATCAACAATACCATGATATAATTTTTGGTCTAAACTACTAATTCCATTACTACATTTTCTATTTAAAACTAACTTATCACTAGGTGTATTATCACAAAAATTAGCACTAGTCTGCGAATTACTTGTACCATTTGGCTCGACATTTGCTTCTAATGTGCGAGCTGGTTCATTTGTCGTATTGTTACATGCAGAGTATTCAAATAAGCTATTAGAATCGGCGGTAAGTGAATCACAATCAGTACTAACTGATAAACTATCGTGAGAAATGGATGGTACTGTTCGTGGCGATTCTAATTCTTCACCGGTCACGTAAACAGGTGAGGAGATATTTGACGATCGAAATGCTGAACGAAAACTTTCAACATCGAGCCAAAATTTTAAATAACTTAAGGCACCTCGATTTTCTAAATACTGTATAAAATAACTTAAAGCGCCCTTATCGTTTAATACTTCTGATAAAGTTTTTGATAAACGTGAGCTTTGACAATGTTCTAAAGTTGGTGATGCAAATGTATCTGAAAAATTAAAAAATACGCTAATGTTAAACATTTCACATGAAATAATAAGCAAGACAAAGCAAACTAGCTCCCTCTGTCCTTTTTCTATCCGTAAAGTTAACAATATTTTATTATTAAATTACCTCCTGAATATCTACTTTTCCTGCTAAAAAATACCAAATTTTATCGACTGAGGGTTATAAAATAATAAATGTTAAGTTTACGAACGGAAAAGGGCAGAAGGAACAAATTTGCTTGGTAGTGATAATTAGTTTTACAGTAATTATTTTTATTTGCATGCCACTCAAAATATTATTAGGGCCGGCAAGAGGATGGGGCAGTGGGAGCAATTGCCCGGGAGTCCGCAGTCTCGATTAGGGGCCCGGACAAAGTGAAAAGAATTTTTTTTCTCGACAGTTGTATTTTTGTAGAAAAAATGTTGGAAAATTTTTTGTGCCGGAGGGCCCGTCATTTCTCTTACCGGCCCTCAATATTATACATATATTCTTAAAAATATTTCTAGAATATCTTAAACTGATGGATAAATCATAGCATAAGTTTAAAAATGTTCACATATAGGTAAACACAATCATTAAATATTAAAGATATATATTTCAGCATATAAAGCGTTATTCGGTTTTAGAAGATTGGCTATGTATTAACGCATAAAAAAGAAATTAAGCTGTATGCATTTGTTTATAAACATATTAAATAAGAAAATAATTCCAAAAGGAATTTATTAGTAGACATTTGAATGTACAAATAATTTAACTACTAGAAATTGAAATTTTTGTAGGTTCAAAATTAATGATTAATTACTGTATAATAAAATCAACAAAATATTAAATTACCGGTTTTAGAGAGCTCGGATAAAAACAATCGTTGTAAACTAGTTGGAAATCGTTTCTCAGGACTTTCTGAAGTAGAAAACCGCTGATTTTCATTATTTCCATTGCATATAATCGCTGATTCGGATTCGGTTTGTTTTTGTTTTCCTTTCTGACCTATATTTTAATGTACATGTAAAACATAATTGAGTGCGGTTTGTTCAGTACACAATATTTGACAAATATACATAACAAAAAAATATATAATTAAAACAGAATATTTACCAGTGGTTTTTCTCCAAAAATTCATTATCAATTATTTTGACATTGACAGTTGTAAAGCGTCTTTTTAAAGAGACGCAAATAAGATAATAACATCATATAGAATTAAGACTATGTTGCATTAAAATTAAAAATACGTAATTTTTTTTATCTATCTAAAGATTATTAATGTTTTTGAAAGACTTTATTTACAAAATTACACGTCATATACAAATCAAGGTGTAAAATTAAAAATTCACCTGAAGTTTTGATAATAAATTGACAAATCACCAACCTGATAAAGAAATAAGAACCCAAATTGCTTTCATTTATGTATATTGGCAAAACTGAATTGATTTTAAAAATAATTCTAACAGAAATGATTGTTGAAATTTTAATTGTTAAAGAATTATAATTATGTAGGTACCTAATAAAATTATAATTTTGAGAAGATAAATAAAATTGTTTAAGGTAGTTGGTCGATGAAACGATTTCTTCAAAGGAATTTAACGAAACTTCTCTAGGTATTTATTTAATTCAATACCAATAATTTGAGCCCTTACCCAAAAAAAAATTGACCATCCCAATTTTGAGAAAAACGGTTTCAAAGTTTTGTAATTTTAATACGGGCTCTTATGGGAAAACTCTAATTTTTTTTTAATAAAATGAAAACGTGTCAAAGGAATTTGATAAAAATTTAATATGTTATTTAATACAAAATTAAAAACCATATTTAATAAAAAATAAAAGTTATTGACCACGCCGTTTTTGAAATATAATTTAAAAACATCATTTTACAACGTTTTGACAACGCTTTTTCAACAATTCTTTTAAATTGCTACAACATAAGCACACGGAAATTAAAAAAAAAAAACAAGTGGAATACAAATACAATAACTGAAGAATATTACATACATTATTTAATTTTTGATAAAAGAAAATTTTTTTGCTGAGATATACTTTTGTACCTGACTATCTCAGAGCAACTACGTTAAGTTAATTATTAATAAAACAAATATTGAAATTCTGCGCTTATAATATTATACATGTACCTAATTATAATAACTGAATTATTAAAAATCTTTTTGAAATTAACCTTAAGGGCAGGGTAAGGTATTAAAATAATTTTTTTTGCATTTTTTTTTATTTTTTTAACTGAATGCATAATATCTCAAGAATATTGTCTCAAAATTTCAAACTGATTGGAGCATAATTGACGAAGTTATAAGCATTTTTGCTGTTACCTGACAGATGTTTCGCTCTCTCTCTCTCTCTATATATATATATATATATATATATATATATATATATATATATATATATCTCAGTTATAGAAATTTCAATGAAGTACTAACGTGTTTATACCTGTACTGCATATTTTGTCAGTGTAGGGTACAAAATTTAGTTTAGCAGTAAGTATTCTATATCAGTTTTATACAAGAATTTTTAAGTGTTCAAAACTTTAAAGCGTTTTCCCCACAGCTCACGTTTTCAAAGTCGGTGCCCCTCATAACTTCAAAACTACAGCACCGATCCATTTGAAATTTTGAACACTAATTCTGTACATAATTTACGAGGTAACGCTGGAGAGTTTTTTTCAAATTTGTTAATAATTTCTATTTTACAATACCAAATTAGCCAATTTTTTCGCAAAAATCGTGTTTTTCCGTTCTAAGTGTTCCAAAAAAGTGAAAAATTGAAATTTCGAAAAACCCTCCCAGCGTTACATGAGGAAAACTATTATCTAATAGCCACCCAGTCAACATTCTGACGTCTTAATGAATTCATAAAGAATTCATATTTCTGATTTGGACGTCAGAAAACAAGTTCAGAAAGATATCTTTATGAATTCATAAAGATATCTTATGCGTCGATTTATGAACAGATTATGAAGTCTTAAATATGATGTCTTAAAGAATTCTTTTTTCTGACTTCAGAATTGCGATGTCTTAAACAGCTCATATTTCTGATGTCTGAAAAAACATATCTAAATTGAGAATTCATTATTAAGAAGTCATATGTCTGACTTCAGAATTATGATGTCTTAAATAGTTCATATATCTGACGTCTTAAAGAATTCATATTTCTGACTTCAGAATTAGCTCATATTTCTGATGTCTTAAACAGCTCATATTTCTGACGTCTTAAAAAAGATGACTTTAAGAGGACTATACCAAGAATTCGTTGAAAATATTAAGCGTAATTTACGAAATAAAAGAAATATAATTAATTTAGTTAATTTTATTTATTTACATAACTGTATATGTACAACGTATATTAAATGTATTTAAAATATTAACATTTAAGATTAAATTTACTCCAGTATTTTATCAGGAAATGTTACAATTTGTACACTAGTCACAATAGAAACAGTTAAAAACTGTAACTAACCATACTCAATATCCCATCAAACTACAAATTATTATCATAACTTCTTAAATTAACACTATCATAAATTCACTTCCTTCAATTCATTTTCACTTTAAATATTTTTCTTTAAGCTACCATATTTTATTTTTGTTTAGTATCACCATCACCATCATTTCCATCTTGTGCTAAATTTCTCTTCTATTTTAATCTTCTATTTTTTTGACTTTTGAATAAATGTTGAAATGGTTTTCTTTTAGACATTGTGTTGTTAACGTTGTCAATAAAAATATTAATTTTAATACATTACATTGTTCATTTGTTTTTTGTTTTTTCCTTACATCCGAAATATGAACTAATTAAGAAGTCTTAATAACGAAGTCAGAAATAAGAGCTGTATAAGACATCAGAAATATGAGTTCAAAAAGTAGTCAGAAATAAGAACTGTTTAAGACATCAGAAATATGAGTTCAAAAAGTAATCAAAAATAAGAGCTGTTTAAGACATCAAAAATATGAGTACATAAAACAATCAGAATTAAGAACTATTTAAGACATCAGAAATATGAGTACAAAAAGTGGTCAGAAATAAGAACTGTTTAAGACATCAGAAATATGAATTCATAAAGTAGTCAGAAATAAGAACGGTTTAAGACATCATATTTCTGATGTCTTAAATAAGACTTCTTTATGAATTCATTTAGATGTCCTAATATTGTTTAAATTATTTTTGTTAGTGGTTTCTATAGAAAAAATAATAATATATTTATAGGATATTTTTTTAAGACATCAGAAATATGAGCTAATTCTGAAGTCAGAAATATGAATTCTTTAAGACATCATATTTATGAAGTCTTATGCCGGGTACACACTGAGACAAACATTGTTAGTAGTAGGTTTTGGCCGGTTCTGGAACCACCATCCCACCATCCGACTTTTTGAGCGACCTCGGCAGGAGGCAAAATACCGAGGCGGTTCTAGAAGCCTCCGGCGGTGGGTGGAGCAAAACTTGGTCTCCAACCTAACGATATCTAGTGAAATTTTTTCTAACCTAACAGAACCTAGTGGAACTTGACCTAACCTAACAGAACCTAAGGAAATTTGGTGTAACCTAACAAATTTTTTCTAACCTAAGAATCCCCCTAATAGATGGCGCAGCCACCTTCGAGCCTGTGAATTCGCTACTAGATGGCGTTGCTAGCCTGGATTCCTGTGTGTAAGTTTGAAAAATTGTCAATAGATGGCATCGAAAAACTTTTTTTTGATAGTTAAACTAGCCATTAAAAGATGGCCTTGCTTTCATAATTTTATAATATTTTTATCTGAAAACAGGCTTAAACTGTCAGCTGACGTCACTAAAGGTAAACTGATATCAAACAGCGAAGATTTCTCTCTAATATGCAAAAATGAATTTTATCATATGATTGTATATTTTTATCTGAAAACAGGTTTAAACTTGTATAAATTGCCAGCTGACGTCACTAAAGGTAAACTGATATCAAATAGCGAAGATTTCTGTCTAATATGCGAAAATGAAGCAGCAGGTTTTAACCTGTATGGCTACATAAAGTGTGACAGCTGACGTCACCATACTATTTTTTCTGCTATAAAAAGGGCGCGACAGAATTTCATCAGTTACAATTTTGTTCGAAACTTTAGTGAAAAAAACATTAAACCTTATTGTTGTGAATTTTCAATTGTTGTGTGTTAAGAGTTAATTGTTGCCAACAATGGAATCCATTACTGCTGGTGCTTCATCTGGAAACAGAGACTTAATTCAAAAAATGGCTGGAAATTTTATGGATGAATTGAATCATCTTGGCGCTGTTAAACGATGGATTAAACTTTCTGATATGGAAATTGGAAAAGTATATAAAATAATGGGAGCCAGTCAACTACCATCGAAATTCGATTCATCGAAAATGAAGACAATATTGGAATTGGAAATTGGATACATTTCGTTACCAGCGAGATTTGACAATTTGAACGAGCAGATGCTGGCATGGTTGCAAAGCAATCCAAAACTTGTTATTATGAATAATGGACCAATTGGACTAACTCATAAATTGCAATTCAAAACGTTGGATCTTCTTGAAATCGTGGAGGATGCTGAATGGCGAATTTTTTAATTTATTCTCTTCAAAAATGTATTATTTAATTGTACTATGTATTTTAAAAAATTTCAATATTGTATCAATTTTTACATATATTTAATAAAAAATTATAAAAAAACAAAAAAAAAACAAAAAAAAAACAAAAAACAAAAAAAAAACAAAAAAAACAAAAAAAATTCGATTTTTTTTTCAATACCCATCGCTAGACATTGATTTATATTCTAGTTTTGATTACGCCAGATTAATAAATAAACATTATTTGGTGTTTAATAAAAAATTTAAAAAATAGATTTTTCAATTCAGGTCTCGTCTCTAAATCACAATTTTTGAACTAAGTATAAATCAATAATACATATGAGTAATATTTGATATGCATCGTATTGTTAGGTTTTATGGTGAATAATTATAAAACAAAAAAAAGATTTAATATCCCCTGAAAACGAAAAATTTAATTTTTCACATGCTTAATAAAAATTATTTTTCAAGTTTAATAAAAATTATTCTTTATAAAATTGTCTATCAAATATTAGCCTTGCACATAATATAAGAGATGCTGATTTGCTAAAATATAAATCTTGGAATGTGGATACATAATGTTATAAGTCCAATACGTTCATACATATGTATATATGAATATTACATTGTAATACAGGTATTCGCTATATCTATATGAATCGTGTTTAAAAGCCAAATTTATTTTCCTGAATTTTTTAAAATATATATAGTAATATAATATTTCGCATATATACAGTACTCTGTTAAAAGTACGGGTTTCTACACCGTTAAAAAAAAAAAACATATATTTTACAATATCAATATATTGTAAAAAATCATATTTCTTAATATTTTTAAAACTGAATATGTAATATCAAGAATTTAAAACAGTTTTGAAACATTAATTTCTCCTCATAATATTTTTTTAGTCTTAAATTAATAGCACAATGTTCCATATATTTTAAGAAAATTTTTCTTTTAATATTTTATAACTTATCTAAAAAATTTATAGCTATTTTTATCAAAAAATTAATTACTTGCTATTGTTGGAAAATTAGTTAAATATATCTATAGGTATTAAGTGACCCCTAGTTTTTGTGAAAGACGGTAGTAATAGCAATTCATCTTAAATACGAAATTATTTTATCAATGCTAAATAAGCGTTTTTTTTTTCTCATATTATCATACTCCAATATATTGTATATTATTATAATTTATAAAAATGTGTTTTATTTATTAAAAAATTTAGCAAAATTTTAAATAATATCGCGTCAAAATAATATTCAAAAGTCAATAAAAGACAATAGCAGTAAATTTATTAAGATAACTATAAATAAATATTAATCTAATGTTGAAATATTTATTAACAAATAGTACTGCTTAGTAGAAAATTAGGTACCTATTGTTTTGTTTTCAAATTTACCTTTTTGCAATTAAAGAAAATTTTAGTAACTATCGATACCTATATAAAACGATACCCATAAAAGACAAGCATGCTCTGATCTCAACAATTTTTTCCCATGTTAAATTCGTATGTTCTTACTTCGCTGAAACTTATTATGTTTATATATTCCCCCAATATTTTCTACCATAAACAATAGTTATAGTAAGCTAGGTAGGTATTGAATAAGTATTTTTTGTTTGTTAATTTATTGATGATAGAGAAAAAAAATTTATGTTTTTATAGACAGTGAAATACTTTTAAACTATTTTTTGCAGTTTAATTTTGTAAAAACACCTAAAAATTATCAGTCACAGACAAATATTTCTAAGCAAACGAATTGAAAATGTAGTTTTATATCATAAGAATAAATGCGTATATATAGGGTGGACAGTAAATAACTCTCATAATTTTTAAAGAGCGGATGAAAACTTTAATTTTGGATTACGAAATTTTATTTTTTTTTTCCGGAGTTAAGCTGCATTCAATTAATTAACCCTTTCCTGCACAGCAGTTTTAGATCATTACTGTGCAAACGATACTTCAAATTAGCAAATCATTAATAATATGGGTGAATACTTATTGGCAAGAATTACATAGTTTACACATATGTTCTATCGTATCAGAATGTTAATAGGACAATGCGATTTAATTGCCTATATTCAGGAGCAAGCAAAAACATTACCTATTTTAATAGCTTAGAAAATACACATTACATTTTTTTTCGTTGTAAGAACAATCATTTCGGTGATCTTTTTTAACGAATTACTAAAATTGCTTAAGGACTATGGTATGTAAGAAATAACAACACTCACATAATTTTAAAATAATTAACGTACAGCTATTGGAAAAGTTACAAAGATTTTTTTTAACAACTTATTAAATGTTGATAGCTTATTTTAATATCTTCTATAGGGTCGTAAGTATAACCCTTTACCTGAAATTTTTTCATCACCATCGTTGGCGACTGTATTCTTGTCATAATCAGCTTCGTTGTCGCTCGCAGTATCTTCGCTATCGCTAGCAGATGTTTTTTCATCGCTGTCTTCGCCATCATTTGATATATACTTTAACACTGGCTCAATAATATCATGCTTTTCCAATTCCCTAGTTATTGAGATAATCCGCTTTCCAATGTCACTTTCCTTTAAATTATTAAAATGGCTTCGTTTTTTCTCGTTTTCGATATAATCCGCGAAGCTGGGATTTATAATATGACTCCTTTCCATTAAATTACATATAGTATTAACCATTTCTTCTCCAATTTGCGTTTGAGTCGCTAAACTTCTTAGTTCATCGACTAAATGGTTCGGATCATCAAAATATTCTTCTTCATCAACAGGTTTCGAATGACCATTATTAAGGTTAGTATTTTCATCATCATATTTAAAACGTTTAGCTTCTCCATTTATTGAATTAGATGTTGAAGGTTGGTCCTTTTCTTCCGAATTTTTATCTTCTTGTTCTTCATCCTTTGCGCATGCGTTCTGAAGCTCTTTGACCATTAATATGTCTAGAGCAGTTTGTAAGAGACCAGCTATCTTTGGAGTAAAACTTGTTTCTTTGTAGTTATCAGGCGATGGTAAATGCTTTTGTTCATCAGATCGATTATCTTCGACATTTACCGATTGTAGAATATTATGCGAGTTTTTTAAAGCGTGGAATTTACGCCTGATTGCTTCTGCTGCAGCCATCATACTTTCATCAAAAGTATTCAAGTTTCTTTTAGATAGATCTGTATCATTTTCGTGTTGATTTTGAAATACTGGTGCTTTATCTTCTTTTTCTTCATTTCTTGCTTCAAAACTATATTCGGTTTCATTATCATCATTTTCATCATTAGATTTTGACGATTCACTTTGTCTCCTGTTCTCCGCGCTGTTCACTTGTGTCCCATTATTTACCGTGGTATATTCAAACTGATTATTTGCGATCTGGTCATTATTGTTTGTTTGATGTTCCTGAGCATGCACTCTTCTTTTCATATGACGTAAAAGAGAACTACTCCGCGAAAATGTCTTGTCACAACGTATACAATTAAACATTTTGATAGATGTGAATAGTTCGATTTATAACATAACACTGATTAGTTTTTATATCGACATGATCTTATATAGTACAACCAGAGCAGAATTGACGTAAAGTAATGACACCAAAATGCACCAAAGGTGCACCAAATGACACCAAACTGCACCAAATGACACCAAATGCACCAAAGGTGCACCAAATGACACAAAAATGCACCAAAATGACACCAAATGACACCAAACTGCACCAAATGACACCAAAATGCACCAAAGGTGCGCCAAATGACACCAAACTGCACCAAATGACACCAAAATGCACCAAAGGTGCGCCAAATGACACCAAAATGCACCAAAATGACACCAAATGACACCAAACTGCACCAAATGACACCAAAATGCACCAAAGGTACGTTAATTATTTTAAAATTATGTGAGTGTTGTTATTTCTTACATACCATAGTCCTTAAGCAATTTTAGTAATTCGTTAAAAAAGATCACCGAAATGATTGTTCTTACAACGAAAAAAAATGTAATGTGTATTTTCTAAGCTATTAAAATAGGTAATGTTTTTGCTTGCTCCTGAATATAGGCAATTAAATCGCATTGTCCTATTAACATTCTGATGCGATAGAACATATGTGTAAACTATGTAATTCTTGCCAATAAGTATTCACCCATATTATTAATGATTTGCTAATTTGAAGTATCGTTTGCACAGTAATGATCTAAAACTGCTGTGCAGGAAAGGGTTAATTAATTGAATGCAGCTTAACTCCGGAAAAAAAATAAAATTTCGTAATCCAAAATTAAAGTTTTCATCCGCTCTTTAAAAATTATGAGAGTTATTTACTGTCCACCCTATATATACGCATTTATTCTTATGATATAAAACTACATTTTCAATTCGTTTGCTTAGAAATATTTGTCTGTGACTGATAATTTTTAGGTGTTTTTACAAAATTAAACTGCAAAAAATAGTTTAAAAGTATTTCACTGTCTATAAAAACATAAATTTTTTTTCTCTATCATCAATAAATTAACAAACAAAAAATACTTATTCAATACCTACCTAGCTTACTATAACTATTGTTTATGGTAGAAAATATTGGGGGAATATATAAACATAATAAGTTTCAGCGAAGTAAGAACATACGAATTTAACATGGGAAAAAATTGTTGAGATCAGAGCATGCTTGTCTTTTATGGGTATCGTTTTATATAGGTATCGATAGTTACTAAAATTTTCTTTAATTGCAAAAAGGTAAATTTGAAAACAAAACAATAGGTACCTAATTTTCTACTAAGCAGTACTATTTGTTAATAAATATTTCAACATTAGATTAATATTTATTTATAGTTATCTTAATAAATTTACTGCTATTGTCTTTTATTGACTTTTGAATATTATTTTGACGCGATATTATTTAAAATTTTGCTAAATTTTTTAATAAATAAAACACATTTTTATAAATTATAATAATATACAATATATTGGAGTATGATAATATGAGAAAAAAAAAACGCTTATTTAGCATTGATAAAATAATTTCGTATTTAAGATGAATTGCTATTACTACCGTCTTTCACAAAAACTAGGGGTCACTTAATACCTATAGATATATTTAACTAATTTTTTAACAATAGCAAGTAATAAATTTTTTGATAAAAATAGCTATAAATTTTTTAGATAAGTTATAAAATATTAAAAGAAAAATTTTCTTAAAATATATGGAACATTGTGCTATTAATTTAAGACTAAAAAAATATTATGAGGAGAAATTAATGTTTCAAAACTGTTTTAAATTCTTGATATTACATATTCAGTTTTAAAAATATTAAGAAATATGATTTTTTACAATATATTGATATTGTAAAATATATGTTTTTTTTTTTAACGGTGTAGAAACCCGTACTTTTAACAGAGTACTGTATATATGCGAAATATTATATTACTATATATATTTTAAAAAATTCAGGAAAATAAATTTGGCTTTTAAACACGATTCATATAGATATAGCGAATACCTGTATTACAATGTAATATTCATATATACATATGTATGAACGTATTGGACTTATAACATTATGTATCCACATTCCAAGATTTATATTTTAGCATATCAGCATTTCTTATATTATGTGCAAGGCTAATATTTGATAGACAATTTTATAAAGAATAATTTTTATTAAACTTGAAAAATAATTTTTATTAAGCATGTGAAAAATTAAATTTTTCGTTTTCAGGGGATATTAAATCTTTTTTTTGTTTTATAATTATTCACCATAAAACCTAACAATACGATGCATATCAAATATTACTCATATGTATTATTGATTTATACTTAGTTCAAAAATTGTGATTTAGAGACGAGACCTGAATTGAAAAATCTATTTTTTAAATTTTTTATTAAACACCAAATAATGTTTATTTATTAATCTGGCGTAATCAAAACTAGAATATAAATCAATGTCTAGCGATGGGTATTGAAAAAAAAATCGAATTTTTTTTGTTTTTTTTGTTTTTTTTTTTGTTTTTTGTTTTTTTTTTGTTTTTTTTTTGTTTTTTTATAATTTTTTATTAAATATATGTAAAAATTGATACAATATTGAAATTTTTTAAAATACATAGTACAATTAAATAATACATTTTTGAAGAGAATAAATTAAAAAATTCGCCATTCAGCATCCTCCACGATTTCAAGAAGATCCAACGTTTTGAATTGCAATTTATGAGTTAGTCCAATTGGTCCATTATTCATAATAACAAGTTTTGGATTGCTTTGCAACCATGCCAGCATCTGCTCGTTCAAATTGTCAAATCTCGCTGGTAACGAAATGTATCCAATTTCCAATTCCAATATTGTCTTCATTTTCGATGAATCGAATTTCGATGGTAGTTGACTGGCTCCCATTATTTTATATACTTTTCCAATTTCCATATCAGAAAGTTTAATCCATCGTTTAACAGCGCCAAGATGATTCAATTCATCCATAAAATTTCCAGCCATTTTTTGAATTAAGTCTCTGTTTCCAGATGAAGCACCAGCAGTAATGGATTCCATTGTTGGCAACAATTAACTCTTAACACACAACAATTGAAAATTCACAACAATAAGGTTTAATGTTTTTTTCACTAAAGTTTCGAACAAAATTGTAACTGATGAAATTCTGTCGCGCCCTTTTTATAGCAGAAAAAATAGTATGGTGACGTCAGCTGTCACACTTTATGTAGCCATACAGGTTAAAACCTGCTGCTTCATTTTCGCATATTAGACAGAAATCTTCGCTATTTGATATCAGTTTACCTTTAGTGACGTCAGCTGGCAATTTATACAAGTTTAAACCTGTTTTCAGATAAAAATATACAATCATATGATAAAATTCATTTTTGCATATTAGAGAGAAATCTTCGCTGTTTGATATCAGTTTACCTTTAGTGACGTCAGCTGACAGTTTAAGCCTGTTTTCAGATAAAAATATTATAAAATTATGAAAGCAAGGCCATCTTTTAATGGCTAGTTTAACTATCAAAAAAAAGTTTTTCGATGCCATCTATTGACAATTTTTCAAACTTACACACAGGAATCCAGGCTAGCAACGCCATCTAGTAGCGAATTCACAGGCTCGAAGGTGGCTGCGCCATCTATTAGGGGGATTCTTAGGTTAGAAAAAATTTGTTAGGTTACACCAAATTTCCTTAGGTTCTGTTAGGTTAGGTCAAGTTCCACTGGGTTCTGTTAGGTTAGAAAAAATTTCACTAGATATCGTTAGGTTGGAGACCAAGTTTTGCTCCACCCACCGCCGGAGGCTTCTAGAACCGCCTCGGTAGTTTTGCCTCCTGCCGAGGTCGCTCAAAAAGTCGGATGGTGGGATGGTGGTTCCAGAACCGGCCAAAACCTACTACTATTGTTAGCTAACACGAATGTTAGCTAACTTTTGTTAGCGAACAATGTTTCTGAACATTTGTTAACTAACAAAGTTAGCTAACATGAATGTACACACTGAAATTTCAATTTTTTTAGAACATTTGGTATTTTATTGTTGTTACATATTTTTATTCATTATTGATATAAAAAAAATATCAAGTAGTGATTATGACGTTATGGTATTGTAAGTGTGATTTTTGATTGGACAATATCAATCGGCCGGGAAACGAGAAAGGATTGAGTTTTTTTAGAAACGAACGAGAACATATAATTTTCACGGGATTGGGACTGGCACTAAAGGTGGTTATCGAAGCAAGAACCGAGTTCCTTTGGAAATTGGATTAAAACTGATAAATCGGGTGGAATTGAGACTTATCGGGATTTGACTTTTTTTCAGAATTGGCAAATCAACTTCGAGTGTAGGTGGGAACAAGATATAAAAATTCTCAGCGATATCTCTATTTTGGATATCAAAATAAAGAAGAAAAAAAAGCGTCAATGGTGGATAAAAAGTGTTTTGCAATAATGTTGTATAGCCATAGAATTACAGAATAATTTGCAAATTCAAGATGCAAGTAAAATCAGAAACTTCTACAGAATGTCTAAAACAGATTTTTAAATATTCATTAAACCGCAAATCATCAAAAAATTAAAAAATTAAAAAATAAAAACTCTTAATAAAAATTATAGCAAATATAAATTACACAAATACATAAAAAATAAAAAATAAACTTGTTCAAATACAAAAAAAATATTTTGTTTCATTAAAAAATGTTAGCTAACATTCAAAATCTTTGAAGTTTACCGCTCGTCAATGGGAAACATAATAACACGCTAAATAACATTTTTTTTAACAGAAATGTTATTTAAAAATGTTAGTACAACCGAAATCAAACGAACATGTTAGTGAACAATGTTAGCGAACTATGTTAGCTAACAATGTTCGTCTCAGTGTGTACCCGGGGTTAAACAGCTCCTAAATCGACGCATAAGATATCTTTATGAATTCATAAAGATATCTTTCTGATAATGTTTTCTGACATCTTAAATATGACTCCTTTAAGACATCTTTAAGAAGTCTTATTTAAGAAGTCCGAAAGATGTCAGAAAAAAGATGTCTATTTGATATCATTAAATTGAATTCATATTTAAGACGTCTTTAAAAACTCTTATTTCTGACTTCTTAAAAATGATGTCTTAATAATGTCATATTTACAGTTCAGAAAGAAGTCAGAAAAAAGACTTCATAAAGACATCTTTCTGACTTTTGTGCTCACTGGGCAGTCCACTCTACACAAACTTTTGTTTGTACAAACTTTTGCACAAACAAAAGTTTGTACAAATAGCACGTCCACATTACACAAATTTTTGTTTGGCTGAATTTTTGCACAAACTTTTGTTTGAGCAAACTTTTGTACAAACATATATGTTACCATTGATATAGAGAATATATGTACCATACATTAGATGAAGTACAATTTTTTTTTTTTTTTTTTAAGCAAATCGGCATATTTGTTAACACCTTTTACAACCTGCAAAGTGTCGGTGGTAATAAATATTTTTTTTAATTTATTGGTAATAAATATTTATTGTATGGTACATACGTATTCAGTATCAGTGTTTTTCAGAGACCATTACCCTAGACTGGAATGAATCGAGAAAGGCGGGTGAATAGGGACACAAGGAAAAATGTTACGCATGAGCTTGGTTTAAAAACACTAAACATAAATCGGAATAGATATCTTTCTTAAAATATAGTAGAATAAATATTTTTTCGGGTAACAGCATTAACTAAGGTTGAAGTTGAATAAAAAATATTAGAAAATCAATTTAAATTGACGTCTTCAAACAGTATTACTTTTTGTTTTTAAAACTTTTTCTAAAAACTATTTATTGTGGTGCTCTAATGAAAGAATTCTTGTTTAATCGAAATTTTAGTTATTTTGAAACATCATATCTGAAAAAGGAAGACTACAAACTTTTAATTGTTTTTATTTTTTTAAGAGGAAATAATGAGGATGTGACATTGCGGTTCAGTTGGAGGTTAATAGAGGCCGAAAAGGAGTGAATAGGGACAGTATCTGGGTTAATAGGAACGCTATGTCAGGTATAAAGAGACGAATGTGGGGTGATTAGGGTCGGATGAAGGATGTATTGGAACATAGAACAGAGCGCTTTCAAGGTTTTCAAGGCAATCGATATTTTTATAAAAACATTCAGCATGACTTTTCTATACTTTATAAATTTTATTTTAGATTTATTGTCAATTTCTACACAAAATCATGAAGTATTATTTATTTTTTGGATGTACAAATACAAAAAAAAAAAAAAAAAAAAAAATAGAAATTATGTTATATTTCTGTTTTCCCTATTCACCCTGTTATCGTCTCTTTTTACCCCAATTTACCATAGAGAAGAAATTACATTATTTTTGTAATTTTTTTAAAAACCAGGGACATTTTCCAAAATTTTTGATTACTGTAATAAAGTGACCATTCTCGCGTAAATTTTTAGTATATTAAATTAATGTTTTTTAATATATTAATTAATATAATATTAAAGAATACGTACTCATAAAAGAAATATAAAAAAAAATACGATGTAAAGTCTGAATTCATGCCTATTCAGTTATATTTACGGTAGTTGTAAACTCACACATCCATACCAACTTTTTGATGCGAGATACAAAAATCCACAAACACTGGTACAAACTTTAAACATCACGTTCATACGTATCGTTTGCCCAAACTTATGTTTGTGCAAACAATTTGTTCAAACAAAAGTTTGTGTGGTTTGTACAAAATGTTTGCGCAAACTTCACGTCCACACGTACCATTTGCACAAACTTATGTTTGCGCAAACAGTTTGTGCAAACAAAAGTTTGTGTAGTCTGGACCGACTATAACGAATGAACTTGAATTTTTTTATTTCGGATGATCCAGCACCAAGTTATGAGTGGCACCACAATTTTACTTTTTTCCGAGACACGTTCGAATAATTGCTGTCATTACTGTATTTTTTAATATTTCTTCGTGAAAATTTTATACAATATTCTTCGAATTTTGTATTCTTTAATGTACCACCGGTTTTAATAAAGAGATTTTAACTGTGTCGCCACAAAAAAATAACAAAAACATGCCTTTTTTGTACGAATTAACCGTACCCTCTCCTTAACAGTACCTAATTAAAATAGTAGCTTTTTAGGATTTCGTAGTATACTTTATACTTTTTAAATAATAAGGCCCTAAAATACAGGTGTTTAAAAATTATCTTTATTTTAAAACAATTATTTTTAATTTTATTTGGTTATAAACTTTGCAGTATTTTATTTAGTTTTAAATTAAATACCTACAATTATGTTAAATATGTATTTTGGCTTTTATTGAATTATTCTTGTTATTTTGACGTACCTATAAAACGTAAATTTTTCTTGCATAAATAAGTTAAACTAAACTAAACTAAACTTAAACTACCTATTGTCGGTACTTACTGGAACTTTTTTGGAAAATTATAATGTTCCGTTTTAATTTTTTAATAACTATTTCACTTAAATCTAAGCATGATTCATCACTTACGAATTTAAGGAATTCCTGTTTTCTTAGCTTTATATCTTTCATTGTTGAAAATGCGTAAATTTGAAATTTGCAGTTTGTTTTTACAAAAGAATAGAAGATTGATTCGTTTCGAATATAATAATTATTTAATTTTTTCACGATGATCCCTGCTCAATTGTATTTGAAACGAGGTATAATAATACCATGTAGGGTAAAAGCCCCTATACCCGAACGCGTTCAATACTCGAAAAGTTTTGATTTTATAATTATATTAATGAAGTTATTTCTGAAAAAACCGATAAATATTAAAACTGTTCGAGTATTAAACGCGTTCCGATATAGGGGCCTTTACGTTATACCAAGTTTTAACTATACTAAAATCGAAACACTTTGTCAGTAATCACGTGAACAAATCGTGGTACTGTTCACGTACTGTAAGGGTTTTTTTAGGTACTATAGGGTGGAATATTAGGGTAAAGGCCGTTTTACATTCGTTACAAATTTGTAATTTAAAACTTACAATTATTCATATGTTTGTATATTCCTTACTGTACAAAAAGATTGGCAGTAGATAGCAGTTTAAGAAATTGTAAAGTTAAAAATATCTGATAACAGTGATAATTAATAAATTTATCTAAAAATAAAGAATTTAAATGTATTTAAGTAACGCAATAGTGTAACTCAATACCAACCCTTATCATACTATAGTCCCTTCAGTGACTCATCTAGTTGTAGAATACATACACAACATATGTATATGTAGTATACATATATAGCCAAATGGATATGAAAAACGTCCCAACATCACGGTGCAGATTTGGAAGTATTTTGTTCGTTTTGCGCAAATGCGATTTTTTTGGTCGTAATATGAACCAATCTGAACAGTAAACACGATAAACACTAATTGATGCATCTGCGCAAAACAAGTGAAGTGCCTCTACCCGATGTCTATCCGTCTCACTTCATCGGAACCACTGCCTCTTATAGGGATTGGCCATATAGTTATAATACATATATGATACACAAACATACAGAAGTTCTAAACAAGAGATTTAAGTAAGTGCTTTTTAATACACATGTAAACAGCAATAATTACTCACAATTTTACATATATTTTTGTTTTTGATAGTAAAATAGTGCACGTAAGTATGTGAGTATATGTATGATAATAGAAATAAAATTTAAAAAAATGTTATTGCTTGCTTATAAAAAATATTATATTTGGTGGAAAGTGCCATTGTTTGGAAGTCACTGTCCCTAAAAATGAAAATATTGTATGTACCATACCATGCTCTGATCACGCAAAAAATATTTATGCCTTCAGAAAATCAAAAAAATCATCGTTAAAAACTTGCGCTGCTTATTATTGTTTTACATACGAAATTCATTATTGTAGTATGTACAATATTATAAACAAACCATTATTTTTTAAAATTAAATGGTGCGGTCAAAAGAGGTGGGAAACTTTTGACATTTTTCTTACTCATACTCGCCTTATCAGACTAAACCCATCAATAGGGCTGCCAGTTTGGGCGGATTTCCGCAAATTGGACGGATTAGAAATAAAATTTGCGGTAAAAATTTCTGTTTTGCGGTTTTCCGCTTTTTGGGCGGAATTAAAAATTAGATAAAATATTTTTAAAAATACAAAATATTTTAAACATATTATGTATTACAATAATCATAAAACTCTGCTGCTCTCTTTCTTCAATAATTATGTAAAAAATAAGGGGGTGAAACGTCAATACACAAGCTTACGTGTCGAACCCATACCATAAAATACATATTTATCTCATTCTTTTTAAATAAAGTTAAATATTAAAAGGTTAAACAGACAAAAATTATTTTAAACTTCAATGACTTTATTAATACTTTATAACATAAAAGTACTTCTTTATTGATACATTAGAACATAAAACTAATTATTACTTTTTACTTTGGTATTTGTAGAGTATTTAATCCGTCTATTTAAACAAATTTAAAAAAAAAAAAAGAAACAAAAAATTTCATATCTTATTTAGTAAGTATTTTTAATGTTTTTCCGCTAAAAATGACTCGCAGTCATCCCCAGCAGTTTCAAAAAATGCATTTAATGTTATGTAATCATCTTCATCTAAATCTTCTCTATTATTGGCTTCCACTGTATCGTATGTTAACTAATCTATTAAAAATGTGAATTCTGGGACGTGAGATAAAATGCCAAAAGTTAAGAAAGTGTGTTTACTACTCTACCTTTCAGTAACGGCTCTGTCAGCCACGTTTTTTGAAATCTTTTTTTATATTTGGCCCATTTACCCATCTTTGTACATACACCAAAAAAAAAAAAAACTTTAACAACAATACTAGTCACTGATTGAATGTAATCACAGAACAAAATGTAACAAAGGTAATAACGGTTACGACGGTTACCGTATTCGAAACTTCTATTTTGACAATTGTCACATGGTTTTGACGTTTGAGTATATCGCGTTACGTGTATGTACATATATCTTTTTAACGGTTTTGAAGTGCGCGGTTTTTTGCGGTATAGTTTGAGTATGCGCGGTTTTGGGCGGATTTTACTGCCTCTAGTGGCGGGTCTGCTGAAAAAAACCTGGCAGCCCTACCTATCAAACTGATCGTTTCATTCTCAAGCGCGTTATGAGCTCATTCTCAACAATCAGTGCTTTGAACAATGAAATACACAATAATACAGTATGTATATCTTTGTTACAATTGACGAATAGGGCTATAAAGATAGTTTAAATGGTTTAAATTTAAATGTTGAAAATTTCTATAAAAAAAAAAAAAAAAATACCAATAACTTTTTCATTTGTAATATCTGGCAACATTTGTTTGAGATAGTGCAAGATTCTCATACATTTTATTGGTCAATTTTTTATTTGAATATATCCGTTCTGTACGACACGAGACTGGAGATACGATCTTTAGAACCAAAACTAGTTTTAAAACAAATTCGCTAAGTATGTGTTGAATACGCGATTAAGTCAAATTTTCTTAGTGGTTAGTTTTTTACAACTTTTGAGATAAAATGCAGGATATTTACGTACATTTTTTTACGGTTTATTATAAACACAAATATGTAAATATATTCAGTAATGTTGCCTGCACATGTGTTATTTAAGGGTCAACTACGTGATAATTTTTTCTTATAACAGCGCCCGCTTTACCGCTTACGTCAACCTGGACAAAAAGAAAAAATGCCGCCCTTAAAATATGTCGCCCCGGGCAAATGCACGGATTGTCCACCCCTAGAGCAATCCCTGCCTATAAATATCTTTTAAAGAAGCATATAAATTTGAAAGCACAATATTTGAATATAAAGTTGAAGTTCCTTTAACCACAAAGATCTTTCTAACGATATGCCACATAATAGAGTCCATAGAATTATTTCTAGAGTTATTTACGAAAAACTAAAATTTTTTCCGTTTCCTAGTTACTCATATAAGAATTTCTGGGAAACGTTTTCTAATCCCGAAATATATCGCATTGTAAAATTTTATTTACTGGAGGCTATTTTTCTTATTTTAAATTACTTTTAAAATCCTCGAAAATCTAACTGTCTGTATCTCCGAAAGTTATCGGCGCAACCGAAATAGTTTTAATTGAGTGTTTTTAACAAGAGTGCTAGTACCTATAAGTTTTTTAGATTTTCGGATCAACAGTTTAAAAGTTACGAGAGGGAACAAGCTATTCGTCACTTTGAAGCTAATTTTCGAAACAGCGCTTAAAATAAAATACCTCTGTCGCAGCATCTGCATAACATAGCGAATTTCCAAATATTGGGCACTGGCGGATTTCATCTAAGACCTGTACCCATTTAAAATAGTTTAGCTTTCAAAAAGTAAAAGAATTTTTAAAATCGGCTAGGTAATTAGTTTTAGTATTTTTGAGACCCAAGAACCCGAACGGACTTTGTACAGCATAGTTGTATCCATCTAAAATAATTTAGTTTTTTAGCAGTGAGAAAATTTTCAGAATCGGTTCGATAGCTTATTTCTGGTGTTTTCATATCTACAAGATCCCGGTGGACTTCATTAAAAAATCAGCTCGACCGTATATTCTAGGCGGACTTTATCTAATATATATATATATATATATATATATATATATATATATATATATATATATATATATATATATATATATATATATATATGTAATATAATCTAAATTATGCCCGCTACCTTACCCATTTTCTAACCGCACAACAACATATTGTAAACATATTGTTGAACACTCCTGTATAGATTAATCTAGAATGAATAGTTGGAAGTAAAATAATGAAGTCTTTGATTAAATCGCTAAATCAGCGAAACGCCGGCAATATGAAATCGAACGATTAATGAACGAGGTAAGGGGAGTACCCTGACGACGCTTAGCTTGAGGCCCAAAAAACGGGTCGATACGATTCATTCCGTAATTGGATTCCGTAATGTACTCTTAAAGTGTAAAGTTGATAACGATTTACCTTTGTGTTGTGCTATTGTGAAACCCTCAGGAATAGGTAATTACTACTTAAGTAATAAAGAATATCGTCTTTTATTTGGCCCACTTGGTCAATTCATGACAACTGTTTTATTTAAGGCATTAATAAATTAAAATAGTGCTAAATGTATACTCCTCTGGCTTGCCCATTACCATTTTGTGCTACAATTTTCAACACACATTTTTTTATTTAACTGGTATAATATTTTTCCAAATGTAATCATATATATTTTTTCAAATGTAATCATATAACTAAATAAGCATTAAAACACATTTTATCAAAATACATTGTAAAAATATTTATTAACGTAAAAAAATTACTCATTTTCATACCATCCAACAAAAGTGTCACTTTTAACCTGACGAAAATAAAATAATAAAATTTGACTTAGAAATTGGAAACCTGTGTCTTTGAACTTGAGCAACACGCGTTGAATATATTGCACTTAGCAACAACCTAACTGCATTGAACATAATTTAAATAATATCGCGTCAGTGGTCGGGGCGCTCTCGGAAAATGTGTCTGTGCCAGTAGTTGCAGTATTTCCATTGGTAAGTATATGTTTTTATATTTTATCGTTATGAAATTGTAACAATGCAATGTTCATTGTGTGTAGACTTCATGTATTCGGTTTATTTTTGGTATGAAGAACGCGTGATGTTGTTTTTACAGGTTATGTATGATTTTGTCACTTCTCTGGCGTCACTCCTCTGGCAGTTTTCATGTCTCCGCAGACAAAATCGTCGCATGAGAAACCGATATTGCTACTATCGATGATTTTGCTATGGAATTAGAAAAGCACTGCCCAATATGGCTTCATATTTTTGTAATACTCAAAGAGGAAATTGATTTACAAAAAAAGATAATTGAAGATAATAGATCCGACATCAAACCTTTTGTTGGTACACTGAAAGTACACCAAGTACGGGGAAACATTTCTATGTGTGATAAGTTGTACATGAAGAGCCTTAGCTGCTTTTGTAGCAATTTCTGTGGTCACTTCAATTTAAGCGACATCACATACACCCATTTCATTTAAAGAAGTCTTAAACGTTCACTATTAGAGCCTATAAAATCTAAAAAAATTAAAATATCTCCTGGCCCTTATCATTACAAATACAAAAATAGTGCCAATTAGTAAAATAATGAATACTAAATTAAAAAGATTACTTTTTCTTTAGGGACACAAAAAATGCAAATACCGTATATTCACCCATATATATATATATATATATATATATATATATATATATATATATATATATATATATATATATATATATATATATGTATATGTATATGTATATATATATATATATATATATATATATATATATATATATATATATATATATATATATATATATATAAATTTTAATGAATATCATTTTCGTATTCTAGAGACCTCAAAACAAATTTCTTCCATAGTCCCGGGCTCAGGTTTCAGCGTGACACCTGGCATAATAGCTGAATTTCGAGTTTTCGAAATTCACTAAAATGACAAAAGGAACCTCAACTTCATTTTACAAGTTCTTTTCAACGATATCGCACACGATGTGGTAACTATATGAAATAAAATTTTTCATCTCCACTTTTTAATATATGGGAAAATACCTCAAGAAATTGATAAAAATAAATTGTTTGCTGCAAATTAATTGAGATGTCAACCGGTGGCAGTCAGCATGTAATTTGTCATTAGCACGTTGATGGTCATGTAGCGGAGCGGTGCGATGTGCTCTAGAATACATTATGTATTGTACAACAGACCTGTGATAGCTATCGAACTTATCGTACCTATTGTGCCTAGACAGAGAGCGAGCTACGATTGCTTATATGTATATTAGTGTACTATTTGCCAAAACAATGTATTAATTAGACTTTTCGTTACAATGGCTCATGACCATTAACATGTTAATATTTGGTTTGTGATTAAGGAAAGTAGGGCCTCGTTAGACGTATCTTGCACACTTACAATTTTTGTCCTGGACCGTCACTGTTTGTGTCTAATACTCAATAACATGCAGATCTATTAAACTTAATAATAATAATAATAATAATAATAATAATAATAATAATAATAATAATAATAATAATAATATAAGGTTGAACGTTCACTTATAAAGACTTTTACTTTATAAGAGACCCCACCTACATTATTATTTTTCTTACTTTAATTATAGAATCTTTTTTGGCATTACATATTTATGATATGAGTAGAGAGCAAGGAAAGTGGCTATGGAACTAAGAAGATATGTGCTCGAAACGTTCTCCTCTAAAGGACATCCCGATATCCATTTGGAACTATGAAGGGAAAACTTTTACGAGCACAACTGGCCATGGAAGTCGAACCCTTAACTAATTCCAAGTACTATAGTGCCTAAGCACGTTAAACTACTTGGCTGGCGTTTGTTGTTTTAAAAATCTAATATTTAACAAAAATAGTAAAAAAAAAAAATAAAAAAAAAAACAGCATATCGTGTTATCTTCAAAAATCCGTTATATCTATATTTAGATAAATTTAAATTGATCTCTTAAGACATTTTTTAATACAACTTTATAAAGGAAGTAACAGCTAGACACCAATTCGTTTTAGCGAAAAAATACAACAACAAACGAAATACATCATATTATTTTTTTATTTGTTAATAAATAATTATAAGAAACCGTTATATATGTACATATAAATTACGGTAAATGTAAAAAATAAGTATTTATTTTTATATTGAATAAGACGACATTGTTAACTACTGCGGGACGTAAGTTTGAGGCCATCGAACTTTTAAATGGTGGTCAGTTTGGCTTGGCCAATAAGTCAACAAGAGAGATATAAAATGTGGGTTACTTTTTCCAATGAATTTTTATCCAATTGTGGGATGAATATAGAGAAAAAGAAAACATTTCTATCAAAGTCAATGTAACAATTGTGTAACAGAGAACAAATTAAGAACAACAAATATAAACAATACACAAATTTTGTCGATCGCTAGTTCAAATGTTTGGGACAATGTTAACAATCGTTAAAATAATCATAGTCGCGATATTTTTGATTGTTGCGATTCATGCAGCGCCAAAAAGGACTCGTAACAGCAGTAAGAATAGTAGCAGTGGCACTTTGCTTTCGTACGATCAAAAGCAAACGGGTGATTACAATATTCGATTACATTTAAAAGATTTTCAAGTAATCGCATTGCTAAATGATGGCGATTTTGGGGTAAGTTGCTTTCTATAATTTTTTTTCTGTCACTTTACTTACTTACATAATTGTTAGGCCACTTACAAGTAAAGGTCCCGAGGCCGGACCTATCGATTTTGATGAAACTTAAATATATTGTAGAACACTAAAAACTAAGCGACACGTATTTTTTTTGACCTGCGGAAAAACGGTTTAAACGGGTGAAATCGCCCTTCAAAAATTGGGGTAAAAATTTAATTTTTAAAATATCTCGAAAACCGTAAGAGATAGAGTAAAAGGTTAAATTGGCGATATTGCTCTTTTTTAAAGAGCTATGTATTCATATGCAATTTGTTCAAATTACATCAATAGGGGTGGTTGGGGATTAAAATTTGGGGGTTATTTTGCAAAAAGGGAGTGAAAAATAAACAATATAAAAATTTTGTTTACAGACTTGAAAACTACGTCAAAAAATCTACTTGACCTGTTTTTGCTCAATCTCCTAATAGTAAGTCTAGGGGTAGTTAACTAGGGGGTGACTATGTCGAATAGTCGTACAATTTGGGTAGTTCAAGAAGTTCTTCTTCATAGAAAGTAGTTTAAAACAATTAAAATAACGTAGAAATGAAATTCTCGAATTCAAAATTCAGTTTGAGCAACATTGGAGAGGAGGTGAGTCACCCTCTTAAATTACATACTAGTTTACATACATTAATTTTTGCTATTAACACACTGACAGTGGGTAATAATGTCACAGTAAGTGGTTCTGTAGTTGGACTATCGTATGTAAGGTTCCTATAAGGTTTGTTTTTTAATGGATATTATAGTTTTCGTTATCGAAAATTATCGATACCGAAAATAACGATATTTTCAAAATGAACGAAACCCTAATAAAAATCTTACATACGATAGTCCAACTTCAGAACCACTTATTTTAGACATTATTACCCACTGTCATTGTGTTAATAGCAAAAATTAGTGTATGTAAACTAGTATGTAATTTAAGAGGGTGACTCACCCCCTCTCCAATGTTGCTCAAATTGAATTTTGAATTCGAGAATTTCATTTACCCCCAAATTTCAACCCCCAATCACCCCTCTTGATGTAATTTGAACAAATTGCATATAAATAGATAGCTCTTTAAAAAAGAGCAATATCGCCAATTTAAATTTTTGCTCTATCTCTTACTGTTTTCGAAATATTTGAAAAATTAAATTTTTACTCCAATTTTTGAAGGGCGATTTCACCCCTTCAAACCGTTTTTCCGCAGATAAAAATAAATACGTGTCCCTTAGTTTTTAGTGTTCTACAACATATTTAAGTTTCATCAAAATCGATAGGTCCGGCCTCAGGACCTTTACTTGTTAATAAAATACAAGTCTGACTACAGTGTAAACAGGAATTCTAAGAAAACAAACTCATACAAACTAACAGAAATCATAGATTCTCATAAAGTGAGTGCTAAATACATTATCGAAATTTCATAGGACTTTTATTGATTTTGTAAGAATCTATGAAGTTCTATTAATTTTTTTAGTTACTTTTCTTTTTTTTTAATTTGTGCTAATATTTGCCATTTTTTTTTTTAAACATGAAAATAATGATCATTAAAAAATTACTCAATACTTAAACATTACTTTCGTAAGCTAAATACAAAATGTGTAAAAAAGACGTAACAAAGTAAACGTTGCGGATTGTTCCTACAGTAGAATCTCAAGCCTTGATTTTAGTTATCGTTATTTTCTAAAAAGACCACTTGTTTTGTTTGAAAATTATCAATTTTGTGTGTATAACATAGTATAAATTTAATAAATGTAAAAAATTAGTGAAAAAATAAATAAATTTTGATTTTAGGATTATGACTATAACTATGATTACGCAGATCTCACAGTAAAACCAATTTTACCTTCACTTACATCAACAACAAAGAGGCCGAACAGAACTATTTCAACTACTGCTAAACCAATCATCACAACTGACAAATTAAGTACAGAATCTAGTAAACCATTATCAGAAGATACGAAACCCACAAATTTAACGTCTGCAAAACCAAATAATATAGGAAGCGAAAAACCTCTGACTGCAGAACTTGAAAAACCGTCCACAGAAAATGAACCAGAAAAACTGAATTCTACAACCGACGAAAAACCAACTTCAGAAGTTGTACCAATAACTGCTCCCACGTTGAAAAGTAATAATACCGCTGATAATAAAAATTCACTTAATAGTGTTATTTCAAACAATAGTACAAATTCTACTGATTCCGAAATCATATTTTTACATAATAATACGAAACCATTAAGTAATGAAACTTTAATCGCAGTACAAGTTTTATATGATGCTATCAACAGAGATTCATTGGTTAAAAGTATTTCAACAAATTCACAAAACAGTGCCATAAATGATTTTTTGATCGAAGAAGATGATGTAATTAAAAATAAAAACAGTACAAAACCAAATATTTTATTGGAAACCACTAGTAACAGTTCATTGGATGAAAATCGAGCAACAGTTACTGATTCTGAGACAATATCGAAAAGTAAACGATGTACCAATGGTTTCCGAAAAGATAAACTTGGAAGGTGTCGTCGGTACAGATATAGACGACCAGGGTAAAAAATTTAATAACTAAACGAAAAATGTAAATATTAATTTAAATTTTCTAATTGTTGTAGAATTCATGCGCAGTTAGCACGACTGGCATCAAAAATTCGTAAAAATGGATCAGCTTTAACAAAATCTCCTAAAGAATAATTTATTAATTTTTTTGAATTATTATAATTTTTTATTTTATTATTTATTTTTGTAAATGTTGTGATATAATTAATTCTAATAAAAATTTTATTATTTTGATAATTTTCCTTTTTTTTTTTTTTTAATAAATTAGTTAAATTCAAAATTTTAAAAAATCTATTAACGTATTTTAAAAATTAATGTTAAAGTTCATGTTTCATTTTAAATTATTTATTTATAACTTCTGAAAGTACTGCAAATGGAAATGTAAACTGAATGTGCTTAAAATGTAGTTAAACTTATCCTGTGTACCATAAATATGTTTTTATTAGCAAAAACAAAACAGAAAATAGTATATGACATTCTTATTGAGCGGATAGAAAGAATACCCTTCTGGCGTTTATCAAGAGGTAATGTTACCCATTACATTCATTGTACGTACTTAATACATTTGAGGGCAACGAATGCATTAAATTTGAAATATGTAGACAGTCTATTATTGTGGTTATTTTAAGATTTTTTTACAAAGGGAGGAAAAGATTACTTAATTTATGATTTTAATTGCCAATAAATATTTCCACCTTTAAATCGTTGCTACCCTCTTCACATCGGGCACTAAATTTCATCCACAGACGAAAATGAAACACTTTTTGCACTAGTACACAAATTTTTTTAGAGATTTTGTGCAGTAGTTTTAGTTCTATTATTTCATTGACTAGCCACAAAATGTTATACATATTTACTAAAATATGCAGGGCCGGATCAAGGGGACAGCGGGGGCATGTGCCCCCCTGCAAGCTTTTAGGGGCGCCAAAAACGGAAATTGAGGGACGCCAAAACGGTGAAAATGCTTAAAATTTTTTTTGCGCAGTGAAAAATTTCTTTTGCCGCGGAAGGCGCCAACGGGAAAATTTGCCCCCCTCCTAGTAACTCTAGGTCCGGCCCTGAAAATATGTATAGGTAAAGTCATTTAAAAAACATATTTCTTAGAAAGGTTAAAGTCACAGAACACGTTAAAGAATTCAATTTTCTAAATATTAAATACATCAATAGAGTTGATAATTCTATCTTACTGCTATGAAAAAAATTATTTTAATTATTGTCGGTAGGTCCGGCAGGTCAGGTCCTATATATGTATATTTATTTATAAGTTATTCATGAATGTTATAACTTATAATATAATAGATCAAAATTTAATTTAGGATATAACATTATTTAAGGAAGTTAGTTCGAAAAACGATTTTTCAAAAGATTTTCACGAAACTTCTCTAGACATTTATTTAATTCAGTACCGATAATACGAGCCTATACTGAAAAAAAAAACTGACCGCCCCAATTTTGAGAAAAACGGTTTCAAAGTTGTAATTTTAACACGAGCTCTTATGAGAAGGTGACATATTCACACGATTTTTTTTGAATAAAATGAAAACGTGTCAAAGGAATTTGATAAAAATTTAACCTGTTATAAAATAAAAAGTTACAAACCATATTTAATAACAAATAAAAATTATTGACCGCGCCGTTTTTGAAATATAATTTATAAACATCATTTTACAACGTTTTTACAATGCTTTTACAACAATGCTTTTATATTGCTACAACATAAGCGCGCGGAAATTCAAAAAAACAAGTGGTATACAAATATAATAACTGAAGAAAAAGATATTATTTAATTTTTGATAAAAGAAAATTTTGATAAAAGTGTAAATGGTGGTACACTTTACCGTAATTAGTACAGCTAATACATATATGTACATAATATTTGTTATACATGAAGCATATGAACTGATTGTGAGTCAAGTTCATTTTCTTAATTATCATTATCACTGACCTTTCACTAATTTGTTTTCTATATGTATGTATATAGAATATGTAAAGCCAAACAATTATTCCAAATTTTTAATAGTGGAATATTTTAAAAAATAATATTGTCGCGATTAGGATATTATTACTACAATTCTTGTATTGTCAACAATAATTTTTTTTTAAATATAAATAAGATATAAAACATTACAGTAAACTTAATATTTTTTATTGGGCAAACTCGTTTAAAAATTGATAACACACTTAAAACAAGAGTTGAAATAACATAACGTTAGTACGTAAAAGAGAAGTTCACAAATTTAAATAAAGAAAAAAATATGTAGGTATCTTAATAAAAATAATTCAGGCCACAAAGCGGTAAATGCAACAATTTTAACTCGCAAGATTTAGTTTTATCATCAACATCATCAATCGCATCGTTCTTTACGTTCTTTATATGTTGTCAGTTTCATACACATTTAGTTGCTTCAAAGATTCCAGATTGACAAGAGCAACTTCTTCGCGAGCGAAAATGAAACAGTTAATTATTAATATATTTATTACTCTTGTACTTCTCAGTTGTACAGTTACGGTAGATAATGCTGCTATAAAATATGATCAACGGCAAGAGGGTGAAGTTAATGTTCGGGCCGATTTAGAAAATTTTGTTGTGCTTATAATACCAACATCAAGCAGTTCCGGCTTAAGTTTACTTGATTTGATCGCAAAGGCAGTACCGAAAAAACAAAAAAAGAAACATCAATCTGAATTTAAAAAAAATATTACAAATATACAACTAAACGAAAATAAAGATGAAATTGACAGTGAAATGCAACATTTTATTGAATCAAAATCTGCAGCACCCTATCGTGTTGATATTTCGAGGACACGAAGTCATTTGGAAAAATTACATCCAGAATTACCGTTATCAGAATCGATTGACGAAGCTATATTGATTTCGCCAACTATACAATTAGCTAGAGAAAATGAAAACACAGTCAACAAAGATGAAGCTATTGGTGGTGAACGATTCAAAAAAGCTATTATTGAAGTGCCGGACGAATTTTATGTCCCCGAAAATTCTGGCGAAAAATTTCAAAAACGACCAATTCCAATTAGTGCACCGACAATTACTGATGAAGAGCAACAAGTGATTTTAGATACAGATGTGGTAGTCAACGAAAATACTAATTCAAGTGAAGAATTAACTGAAGCGACAATTCAAGGTAATTAAAATAACTTTTTTTAACTTCGAATATAATAAACACATTACGATGATTTGGTTTTTGTAGAAAAACAAGTTCAAGAACCAAAACGAGAAGAATTGATATTAATTGGCGCCACTGAACAATGCGGACCTGGAGGATCACGAGATGAACAAGGCATCTGTCGATTTGTCACAGATTATTAAAAGAAAACAGATTATTTTTAACATGAACTATAGTTGTTATTTTTAGATATAATCTTATTTATGCCATTTTATATTTATAATATTTATTTTGATATAGATTTAAACACAGAATAATGATTTAAAAGTATAAATCTATAATATAGTTTGTAATATTGATGTGCCAAATACATGTAAATTTATATTTTTGTTTTACATAATTTTTTTAATACATGAAAAACAATTTTGTCGTATTAAATATTTTAAATATACGTAAACAAAATAAATAAATAAATAAATAAATAAATAAAATAAAATAAAACAAATTAGAGTAAAATTAGACTTATCTATGATAATTGTAAAATTTACTCCATCAAAAGGATTATATAGGTACATTTCGTCATAATGCGGAATTTGACTAATTTTGGGAAACTATTTTAAAATACGCATATTTATGTACTATGCATGTATATAATTTTAATTTTTAAAAATAATGCCGGAAGTCATTAGAAAAAATTAATTTAATATTTGTTGTCAAAATTTGCGCGAAAACGTTCATTAGCTTCAATTACGTCACATTCTCTAGATAGCAAAAGGTGTCATGTAACTAAGAAAAAAAACTGTTTATATTTCTTATAACAAGGAAACAAAATTGTTGATTTTTAAAAAAATTAATTAAATTCAAATTAATTTCCATAGTTATGTTTGCTAACCGGAATTTACGTAGCGAACCTAGTGGCAACAGTGTTGAAATATAAGAGAAAGCAACGTCACAGCTGACGTAATTTATAGCTGAAAAATATTAATTTTTTTAAAATTAAATAATGATAGTTAGGATGAATTAACATACTAAATTGCTGTCTTTTATTATCAATTTTCATTAAAATTTGTTTTTATTGTTCTTCTTTGATACTGTCAAATACCCCATTGCATATGTAAGAACTTTTAAGTTTCTTTAAATTTTCTCAACAGATGAGCATCTTTTAATTGTTACGAGATCTACATACATATAACGTCTGAAGCGAAAAACTTTCAGAGTTTAATAAACAAAACGTATCTACTTTAACTAAAAATAGCAAGTTGAATTTACATTTTCTTTTATATATGAATATAGTCCTTCGGAAAAATTCCCGTAAAGCTGAATTTTGGTATGAAGCTTGTTATTGTAGTTTTAAGCGAGATGTCACTTTTATTTTTAATATAGATTATTAAGGTAACTTAAGCAATTTCCTATAAAAGAACTAATTGTGACTTTTATTAGGAAGAGCTACAACCGTTTTGCAAATAATTCAATTTACAGAATTGTAAGGAACAGTATACATGGTATACATTCCCCAACAAGGATAACATTTAACTTCCCCCTGCTTTAGACATTTTCTTGAATACTAATTTTTGGTAACAGTACAGAATTGTGGTTTTTTGTTTTAAATAGGATTTAAACAGCTTTATTGCAAATAATAATTTTATTTTTAAAATAAATATCATTAAGTTATATCAAAATAAAATAAATATATTCATCTTAAAATTAGCTGCATATAATAATTAGCCTTCCGTTACAATTTTAATGACTGCGTTGGAATTTTTACGTTGATCACTACTTTTGACGGTCATATTAGTAATATTTTGCGACCTTTGATTCAATAAAGGTAAAAGAAATTTAATTAATCTTTGTTTATGTTGTCTAAAAAATAAAAATTATAATTTAGATTAGCAGGCTGATATTTTTAATCTAACAATAAGTAGGACTAAATAAAACTTACAATTTATGCTTTTCGCGTTTTTTCTTAATAGAACTATTTTCTGTTGAATTTTCTGTTGCATCTATTGGCCCAGTTGGTCGACTCACATAAATTTGATTCAGGAAATCTTCCTCAACTGGATCCGTATCAGTTGATGGTTTATCAGAACTACTTTCTAAACTCTCTAATAAAGCTACTGCTACACCTGCCGCTTCCGGTGATGCGATTATTAATACAACATCATCCAAATTAATACGGTAATTTTCTGTGCCGTTTTGACGTTCATCAAACAAGTCATAATCACAATTGTCTGCACTATTATTTATGTTACTTTTAATGTTATCGGAAAATTTTCTTTTTATTCGAATATCTGTTGGACTGGCTTGCACAAATTCAACATTTATTAATATTGTTATTATTTGAATAGTAATTGTTGCCAGAATATATACACGTGATAACGTCATATTGTGCAAAATGCTAAACATATTATGAAAACTAGATACGTTTGATAAGATTTGAAGCAAAGTTCATGAATGCACTTAGTAATGCAAGTTAGAGGGGTTTTGAACTTGAATATATCCTAGGGCCGTTCAACTGGTTTTATGTTGCTATCTCTACGTTAAGATACCTACCTACATGTATAATAGATATCATAGATAGGTATATAATATAGAACATAGCATAAAAATACATAATGACTTATAGAAAGGATTTTTTTTTACCTATGTAAGTGTATTACATTTAAAATGATGCCAGTAAGCAATTAGTTATTTTCACTGTATTTTTTTTTAATTTTAAATATTTTTTACTTTTATTACATTTTACAGTTTACGCAAAACTTATAAAGACAAGTAAAATTGCTTTTTTAAATTAATTTCTATTTCGAAATAATTGTTTTTTTTTTTTCTTTCAAATAACTTTTAATAGCAATTTGGTTATTATTTTAATGGATTTTTCTATTTTAGTATAAAATATCGTAGCTTGCAAATCAAATTTTTTCCGATACCAGCAGGTTATTAACCTTTCTATAAAATCGGTCTTTAAAATTTGTTAATACAGTAAAAAAAAAATGGGTCTATTTATAACAGCGCCCCTTACAAGCACATTGCCTAAAGTGAGCACACAATTCACTTTCCTTGTTCTCCTTAGAAGATAACAAATGCAAATAGTTAACCATAAAATATGTATAAATATTACCACCTCTCACACTGATCGCAATGACTCAGTCATTTACCAATATTTCTTAATAAAAATTTGTTTATTATTTATAATAAAAAAAAAAAAAACTGTTAAAAATAAAAGATTTTACTATTTTAGTTTAAAAGATCGTTAAAAATCTAAAATATTTGTACATATTTTTCTTTCTCATTTTAATGAAATTTTTGACCCTGAAATAGATTTTAATGGAGAGAAAAAAGAGAAGCATTTTCCAATTTCATATATATTTAATTTTATTTAAAAAAAAAAATAAATAACACAAATAAAACAAATTAATTTTATAATTAAACTATTAAAAAAATAACAAAATTATTGCTGGAGAAAAATGTAAAAAAAAAAAAATATTGCTGGATATTATTTAAATAATATTATGTAAATTATGTTTAACCAAATTGATTATTTCAAAATCTGTCAAAAATTACTTTTATATATTCAAACGCATAATTATTGTTTAATCAATTCTGAAATTCTACATACTGATTACTCAAAAAGCCTGACTTAGCGTGAGGTTTGATGAGAGTTAATTTGAACTTAAAGCTATTTTTAACCGATTCAGTGCCATCGGCATGTTAACATACCCCACTAAATAAAGAGAAATATGTTTAACAACGAAAGACAACACTATCTTTTATAAATTTAATAATTTTGACATATTTTTGAATATGTTTTAGCTCAATAAAGGTTTTATGCACGTGTAATAATTATTTTTGTGGCAGACTGGCTAGATAAATAAACAATACATACAAAGTGCTCAACCAAAACGTACAAAAAACATCTATATTTGTATTTATCTATTGTTATAAAGTCAATATTATATGATAACAATTTATAAAATATTTTATAAATGTAAACTTATTTTAGGATATGAACACAATAATGAAAACTAAAATCTACAAGATCCTTGAAAGTATGATCAGACTGTAATACTGAATTTTGGAAAATAGTCACCAGTTTAATTGAAAAATGATTTAATTTTAACGCAACGTATGTTTTGAAGTTGCAAAAATAAATAAATTTTATTGATAAGGTTTGATGATTTTGCAACCCCGAAACGTACGTTGCGTTTTATTAGTTTCCAAAATATCTTTTTTCTTATTCTACAAATTGTAATCTGGTAGTATACTTGAACTTTAAAATTTACAAATTTACAAAAATTATCAACAACCACTTAATAATACACTAGAAAATACGACTAGATACGGCTAAATGATGGCATAAGCATTATGACACTCAAATTAATAATCCGAGAAAAACGGCTTTTGGCATTTTCAGTATTTTAAATACGAGTAAATTTTTACTATTCATTTATTTTGTTCACTTGTAAAACTGGCTTTTAAAATTGTATTTCTTTTACTTTTAACATCTATTTCTATATAACAAACTACTAATATATTGCTGGCAATTGACATACAGTCAAATACTGTGTCATACGGCCAGATATAAAGAAACTAATGTGTTGGTGGCGATTGTCGCACATTTTCAGTTGGTGGCGATTGTCAGTGGTGGCTAATGTCATATATCCGTACGTACTTACTACATAATCCACATTTGTATTTTTAAGAAATACAGTAAGACCTCGATAATTCGGCTTAAAAAGCCGGATTTACGAAAAACGTTCCAGACCATCGAGAGACCGTTTAAAATGTAATGAATTTGAGACCCCTTATAGCTCCTCTAAGAAGTTAACAGCAAGCACTGCTCTTCTATGTACTGGGTTTAGAGGCACTGCTCAAAACTGGCTCCTTCAATTACTAAAACCTAAATACAGTAATTTCACGTGTAGAGTAAAAAGGTCACTGTACGCGTGATTAATTACTGTACAATGCAATTCTATTTTGTACTGTACTATTTGACTGTAAATATAGAATGTAAATGTGTGTAAAATTGTATCTACTATTTGTTATCAGTTATTCTCTTAAAACTACAATTTTTAGAATCGGGCCGTATTACTGGAGGGTCCGAATTTGCGAGGGCCAAATTATCGAGGTACTACTGTATTTTGAATCATCGAATGTTTATACTGATAATATATGTCATATATGGACCTTTTCACGTCAATTCGACCAGTCTTAAAAGTCAAGTTCTCAGATTTTTTTCATATTCACTATAATTTATCTACCAGTGGAGCTATGTCCAATTTTGATATTTATTTCTCAAAATTATTATTTAGGCTCGAGATATTTTGCTTCGAAAATTGCGGTAATTATCACGTTTTTTTGCATCTCTTTTATAAAAAATTCTATATTTTCCAAACGAGGGATTTGAATTGGATGATTTTTTGTGGGTAAATTCATGAAGCTCCATAGTACATTACAACGTAATAAAACTTGTTCTATATTGTACAGTTTCGTATTTCTATGCACTCAAATTAGGTCAAATTTGGACAGCCCTGGCCAAAATCTCTAATGACTTAAATAGATGATTTTGGGTTCATTGTGTTCAGAATTTTATGCTCTTTTAAATTTTGCAAAGAAACTGATGGACTTTTACTGGTATCAATACAAAAACTAAGAAAAACCGAAACTATGTGTAGTTATATAGGGTTCATATAGTACATATAACATTATACAGTAAATATTTAGCCAAAATAGTCTAACTAAATTACACATAGAGAGAAAAAAAATTGTTACCTAGATTTTTATAAGTGGAAATGGTAAAGAGGCTTATAATAAACGTAAAAAAAAAATAAATTCGTGAGCAGGAGCGGTGGAGGATTGATTTGGGGGTTCCAAAGACTGAAAAATTGTAATATTGCAATTTCCGGCGAAAGTCGAAGTCAAAGAAAAAATTATCCTTTACAAAAGTTGTAGATCATGCAAAAATCTACAACTTTTGTGAAGGTCACTTTTTAACATAACCTCAAAATTTCGGAGAAAAATGCGAACTTTGTTGTTTTTTTTCTATATTTCGTTTTATATTTCTCATTTCCACAAAAATAATTTAATTTTTACGAAACTTGGTGAAAGTATGCCTTTCTGGGTCTTAAATAACCACAAGTATTTTTGGGTAAAAAAATTTAAAAGTTTCCGTGATATTGATTTTTTTTAGTCCGGGAAACTTTTTTTTCAAGAAAAGATTCTGCTTAAAAAAATTATCGCACTGAGTTCTGCCAGTACTTATTTTTTTCGGTTTGACTTGTACTTTTTGACAAAATAAATAAAATTAGTAGTTACATTTAAGAACATGATTTTTTTAAGTGGAATCTTTTCTTGAAAAAAAGTTTTCCGGACTAAAAAAAATCAATATCACGGAAACTTTTAAATTTTTTTACCCAAAAATACTTGTGGTTATTTAAGACCCAGAAAAGCATACTTTCACCAAGTTTCGTAAAAATTAAATTATTTTTGTGGAAATGAGAAATATAAAACGAAATATAGAAAAAAAACAACAAAGTTCGCATTTTTCTCCGAAATTTTGAGGTTATGTTAAAAAGTGACCTTCACAAAAGTTGTAGATTTTTGCATGATCTACAACTTTTGTAAAGGATAATTTTTTCTTTGACTTCGACTTTCGCCGGAAATTGCAATATTACAATTTTTCAGTCTTTGGAACCCCCAAATCAATCCTCCACCGCTCTTGCTCACGAATTTATTTTTTTTTTTACGTTTATTATAAGCCTCTTTACCATTTCCACTTATAAAAGTCTAGGTAACAATTTTTTTTCTCTCTATGTGTAATTTAGTTAGACTATTTTGGCTAAATATTTACTGTATAATGTTATATGTACTATATGAACCCTCTATAACTACACATAGTTTCGGTTTTTCTTAGTTTTTGTATTGATACCAGTAAAAGTCCATCAGTTTCTTTGCAAAATTTAAAAGAGCATAGAATTCTGAACACAATGAACCCAAAATCATCTATTTAGGTCATTAGAGATTTTGGCCAGGGCTGTCCAAATTTGACCTAATTTGAGTGCATAGAAATACGAAACTGTACAATATAGAACAAGTTTTATTACGTTGTAATGTACTATGGAGCTTCATAAATTTACCCACAAAAAATCATCCAATTCAAATCCCTCGTTTGGAAAATATAGAATTTTTTATAAAAGAGATGCAAAAAAACGTGATAATTACCGCAATTTTCGAAGCAAAATATCTCGAGCCTAAATAATAATTTTGAGAAATAAATGTCAAAATTGGACATAGCTCTACTGGTAGATAAATTATAGTGAATATGAAAAAAATCTGAGAACTTGACTTTTAAGACTGGTCGAATTGACGTGAAAAGGTCCATATATATTATGAGACTTTGGGAATTAAATATCGTAAAACAAATATATCACTATATCAAATACGTCAACAATTATTCCTCCTTTTTATATATACATATGCTGTCTTTTACATTATTTTTTACGTGGCACGGAATAGGTTAAAGAATTAACAATTTTTGTGTCCTAAATGTAGTCTAACAACACAATATGCTAAAGTAAAATATTTTAGAATTCCAGAAAATATAACAAAAACACATGATAACATTTAAGAACAATGTTAGACATATAAATTATTAAAACTGAAAATTAACTATACTCAAAGCTAATTCTTTTAAAACATTCAATGTAATAAAAAATACTTTGGTTTTTACGGATTATAATCCTTAGATCTAAAAAGAATCTTGAGATAATTCGATTTTTGATCAAAAAACAATATGAAACACAAATAATCAGTCTTTTTAACTTATAATTAACAAAAAGTGTACCATTTTAATATCAATACTAAACGTGAACTTGTAACTAAATCATAAAATTTAACATATTTAACGGACGTCAAATAAATTTTTTAATCAAAAAACTTAAACAATTTTTTTTATCTAAATAAAACTGTAGATTTAAACGACTTATAATCTACAGTATGATGAATTAGATATTCAAATGCATGTGATGGCGATCGTGAAAATCGACATCGCCACATTTGTTCAACTAAAACTTTATTTATATTACGTTTAAACATTTGAATTTTCTCGCAAATATACTCGGCCGGTGCCCATATTGTTTCTATTAAAAAAAAATATATATAAATAGATATTTCATAATACGAATTGTAATCAATTGTCTAATTTCAAAACCCACTATAAGACATTTTCAAAAAAAGTAAAATGCGTTAGCTGTTACTGCTTTAACTGAATTTGTATATGTTAATTCAAAATGCATTATATGCAAAAAAAATTGATTCAAAATTTAGGGTTAGTTTTAAAATCGATATATGTATTGCTTGTCCGTGAACTGACAGCATTCGATGCAACATCGCCTTAGTCAGAATCGAATTATGTTTATTTTACCCTCGACTAAATGACTGAAATGATTAATTATATTTTTAAGTGAATTATATGGATACGACATGCCTATCTTTTTCTCTTTAAAAAAAAATAATAATAATAAATAAATAAATAAAAGATAAATATTATTGAAAGTCAATAACTAAATTCAAAAGAAAACATCGTGCTTATATAGGTTATCCTATTCATGAATTCGATAAAAAATTTAGCCCATAAATCGACTTGCTTGCTCGATATTTTTGACTGATGACTAATTTTGCTTGAAAAACAACTTCAGCCGATTCAATACAATTCAAAACCCCCTCTACACACATTGCATTTATTAAAACACCTACTTTTAATCATAATTCTGAAATTTAGCGCTTGTAATTTAAATTTTAATAATATACTATTATGGACTCATATAAAATTACTTCTCGTCTATATTTGAAAAATTACTTTGAATGCACAAAGTTGATTTTGAAATTAGACGATCAAAATGTAATATTTACCTAAATTTTCTGCTAAACTTGTTGCGTACGGTACATCATAATAAGCTAGTTCATCATTTGTAATTATAACTGAGTATTTATTGCACTGTTGAAGACGAACTTTAAGATCTTCAAATGTGTCCGAGTTGATCACAATTATTGTTCCTTCAAGAAGATTTTCGTTAATAATTGCCAAAACTTCAGTCATTGTATCACTGTTTTCAGCTATTGGAATATCAACGAAACCATTTTTTGATTTTAAATGGTAAAATAAAAATCGAGTTGGTATGTGCTGAAACCGATTAATTACAATTTTTTAAGTCAATCAGTGATTACAAAATAATAACAAGGTGTTTTATACTAGAGATGTTATGAAGGCGCAGTGAAAGTCAAAGGTCTTTTACTGACATGTGAGCCGTTCACTGCACAAATCGATTAATTCCATAAAACTAAAAGTTGAGGAATGCGATGTACATTGTTTTTTAAAATTCCCTCTATAATGTACATTCAAATAAATATTTCAGAATACATAAATACTAATGTAGCTTTCATCTGAAGATATATAAAATTAATAAGAAAGAATAACCGAAAAATAATCGCCAGTAATTTTGCAAATTTTATGTGACTAGTGGAGTTAATCGATTTGGCAAGTGGAAAAAGTTATAAAGTTAAATACAGTGTTTAAATTTTTAAGTTTTTATTCTAGAAAAAGTTAATAATTAATATTAATTACTCTGCTTTGAAATTTGGAACAGAAATAGTGTTCAAAGTAATAATTACTAGGAAAATAAAAATCATTGAAAATCAACCAACTTTTCAAGTCAATAAAGAATTTTTTACTTCCCATTCGAATTTATTGTAATGGGTCCGATTTTACAAATCGCTAATTTGGACATATCTCCACGTTTCAAGGTCACTAGAATCCGAATCCATCGTTTTTAGCGTGATGTCTGTGTGTGCGTTCGTTCATTCGTTCGTCCGTGAATTTTTTTCGTCACGCACATGTCAAGAACAAATGATGATATCAACTCCGGACTAATTTCATTAGATGCGTAATTAAAAAACGCCGTGAGCAGCGGAGCCCCATCACGGAAGTCGAATTTTTCCTTTCATCTTCGGTATTGAATGTCTACAAGCGAAATGTAATTGAAAGTCCACAAGCAATTTGTCATTTTGGTGGTTTCAAAACTGATGATGAGTGTCCGGTTGATCGGGGCTTTAAAAAAAGATTTTAAGTTGTTAAGGGCTGAATTTCAATAAATTTCAATTTTGTGCCGATAGCAGTTAGCAGGGAAAAAGCCAACACAATTCGTACGAGGGCATTCCTACCCATGCTTATCCACCAATTGCCTTTGTGTTTTATTTTTAAATATTAAAAAAGGAACTTAAATAGTAAACTGGAAGGCCTTTGCGAAGATATTTTTTCTTTCCAAAAAAATCCAAAATTTCTATTTTATAAATAATAAAAATCTAAAATTCCTAATTTATAAATAAACAGTGACTTTAATAACATTTTTAAATTACTTAATATGTATGTATTTCATTTGTTATAAAAGTAAATTCACTTTTTTAGTCGAATTTTCTCCGAAAAATTAGACTTATACAGTCTATACGATAAGAGCTGCGAGAGGCGAGAGTAGGGGCGCTATCCGTTTTCGGACCCGTAGAATACGAATATGTAGAAAAAAAATGTCTGATATATATATATATATATATATATATATATATATATATATATATATATATATATATATATATATATATATATATACATATATATATATATATATATATATATATATATATATATATATATATATATATTCCCGCCACCTTTTAATTTGTGTAGGGCCCCCCTATGGAAGTTAAGAGATGAAATTTGGTAAATGGGGCTCATTTTCGAGGCACCTCTTCATACTATCAAAGTGGGGTCAAATTTTGGGCAAATTTTTTTTCTGACCCGACCTTTAAGGGGGTGGTGGGGGGCGGAAAAGCAATAAAACTTTTCCAAACCGGTTTTAAATAATGTTTCGGTCAATTATCTACAACATATCCAAAATTCAGCTTCCTAGGATGATTTGGTGGGAGTAGAGGAGGGAAAAAACGATTTTCGCTGGATCTAACAGGCCCCCAGAACCCCAGAATTAACGTAGGGGGTTCAAATTTGATGTGTTGATAAAGTTCGTACCTAGGTTGTGCTTTTTGGAGGTTTTAATATTTTACTCCCACCCCCCCTCATTTTTAAGCTACAATTTCATGCATTTTCGACGTTTTCGAAGTTTGTACCACTCGCACAGGTCACCCAAATAAACCTAGAGGGCTGAAATTTTGTATTCGGATTGAGCTAGTATCAAGGGGGTGCCTTTTGGGGGTCTCGACTTTCAAACCCTACCGCCACCATTTTTATACCCAAAAGAACATGATTTTTCTTGTTTTTTAACAGTTTCGTTCGGGTCAAAATCTCCCCAAATAAACCTAGAGGGCTGAAATTTTGTGTACAGGTTAAGCTAATAGCCAGACACTGTTTTTGGGGGGTTTCAACTTTTAACCCTTACCCCCACGATTTTTACGCCAATATTTCCTTAATTTTTTTGCTTGTTTTCTAACCCGTCTAGAGACTCTCTAAGGAAACCTAGAGGGCTGAAATTTTGTACGTGTATTCAGTTAGTATCCAGCTAGTACCTTTTAGGGAGTCCACATTACTTTTCTCCCCACTTCTTCCATTTTTACATCGGATTTGAATGCTATTGTTAAATGTGTTTTAAATGCATTTTTTTTATTCTAAATACAAGTAGGCGAATAGTAATTTTAAAAAATTTAAAAAAAAGTGAATACAATTTTTTAACAAATGAAATACATACATATTAAGTAATTTGAAAATGTTATTAAAGTCACTGTTTATTTATAAATTAGGAATTTTGGATTTTTATCATTTATAAAATAGAAATTTTGGATTTTTTTGGAAAGAAAAAATATCTTCATAAAAGCCTTCCAGTTTACTATTTAAGTTCCTTTTTTAATATTTAAAAATAAAACACAATGGCAATTGGCGGATAAGCATGGATAGAAATGCCCTCGTACGAATTGTGTTGGCTTTTTCCCTGTTAACTGCTATCGGCACAAAATTGAAATTTACTGAGATTCAGCCCTTAAAAACTTAAAACCTTTTTTTAAAGCCCCGATCAACCGGACACTCATCATCAGTTTTGAAACCACCAAAATTACAAATCGCTTGTGGACTTTCAATTATATTTCGCTTGTAGACACTCAATACCGAAGATGAAAGGAAAAATTCGACTTCCGTGATGGGGCTCCGCTGCTCATGGCGTTTATTTTTTAATTTTTTAAAATTACTATTCGCCTACTTATATATAGAATAAAAATAATACATTTAAAACACATTTAACAAGAGCATTGAATTCCGATGTAAAAATGGGAGAAGTGGGGGGAAAAGTAATGTGGATTCCCTAAAAGGTACTAGCTGGATATTAACTGAACACACGAACAAAATTTCAGCCCTCTAGGTTTCCTTATAGAGTCTCTAGACGTGCTAGAAAACAAGCAAAAAAATTAAGGAAATATTAGCGTAAAAATCGTGGGGGTAAGGGTTAAAAGTTGAAACCTCCAAAAAGCAGTGTCTGGCTGTTAGCTTAACCTGTACATAAAATTTCAGCCCTCTAGGTTTATTTGGGGAGATTTTGACTCGAACGAAACTGTTAAAAAACAAGAAAAATCATGTTCTTTTGGGTAAAAAAAATGTTGGGGGTAGGGGTTAAAAGTCGAGACCCCCAAAAGGCACCCCCTTGATACTAACTCAATCCGAATACAAAATTTCAGCCCTCTGGGTTTATTTGGGTGACCTGTGCGAGTGGTACAAACTTCGAAAACGTCGAAAAAACATGAAATTGTAGCTTAAAAATGAGGGGGGTGGGGGTAAAATATTAAAACCTCCAAAAATTACAACCTAGGTCCGAACTTTATCAACACACCAAATTTCAACACTCTACGTTAATTCCGGGGGGCTGTAGGCGTGTTAGATCCAGCCAAAAGCCTTTTTCCCCCCTCTACTCCCTCCAAGTCATCCTAGGAAGCTGAATTTTGGATATGTTGTAGATAATTGACCGAGACATTATTTCCAACCAGTTTGGAAAAGTTTTATTGTCTTACCACCCCCCACCACCCCCTTAAAGGTGGGGTCGGATCAAAAATTTGCCCAAAATTTGACCACACTTTGATAGTATTGTTGTGCATCGGAATGAGCCCCATTTACCAAATTTGAGCTCTTAACTTCCATAGGGGGGCCTACACATATTAAAAGGTGGCGGGAATATATATATATACATATACATATATATATATATATATATATATATATATATATATATATATATATATATATATATATATATATATATATATATATATAACATCACATCACATAACATCACGAACCAGTTAGCTTTTTAGTCGAATTTTTCCTTGAAAAAATTAGACTTATATAGTCTATACGACAAGAACGGCGAGAGTAGGGGTGCTATACGTTTTCGGACCCGTAGAACACGAATATGTAGAAAAAAAATGTCTGATATATATATATATATATATATATATATATATATATATATATATATATATATATATATATATATATATATATATATTTCCGCCACCTTTTAATATGTGTAGGGCCCCCCTATGGAAGTTAAGAGCTCAAATTTTGTAAATGGGGCTCATTCCGATGCACAACAATACTATTAAAGTGGGGTCAAATTTAGGGCAAATTTTGGATCCGACCCAACATTTAAGGGGGTGGTGGGGGGTCGGAAAAGGAATAAAACTTTTCCAAACCGGTTGGAAATAACGTTTCGGTTAATTATCTACAACATATCCAAAATTCAGTTTCCTAGGATGATTTGGTGGGAGTAGAGGGGGAAAAAAACGACTTTCGCTGGATCTAACACGCCCCCAGCCCCCCAGAATTAACGTAGAGGGTTGAAATTTGGTGTGTTGATAGAGTTCAGACCTAGGTTATGCTTTTTGAAGGTTTTAATATTTTACCTCCACCCCCCTCATTTTTAAACTACAATTTCATGCTTTTTCGACGTTTTCGAAGTTTGTACCACTCGCACAGGTCACCCAAATAAACCTAGAGGGCTGAAATTTTGTATTCGGATTGAGTTAGTATCAAGGAGGTGCCTTTTGGGGGTCTCGACTTTTAACCACTATTCCCACCATTTTTATACCAAAAAGAACGTGATTTTTCTTGTTTTTTAACAGTTGCGTTCGGGTCAAAATCTTCCCAAATAAACCTAGAGGGCTGAAATTTTGTGTACAGGTTAAGCTAATAGCCAGACATTGCTTTTTGGAGGTTTAAACTTTTAACCCTTACCCCCACGATTTTTACGCCAATACTTCCATAATTTTTTGCTTGTTTTCTAACACGTCTAGAGACTCTCTAAGGAAACCTAAAGGGCTGAAATTTTGTACGTGTATGCAGTTAGTATCCAGCTAGCACCTTTTAGGGAGTCCACATTACTTTTCCCCCCACTTCTCCCGTTTTTACATCGAAATTGAATGCTATTGTTAAAATGTGTTTTAAATGCATTATTTTTATTCTAAATACAAGTAGGCGAATAGTAATTTTAAAAAATTAAAAAAAAAGTGAATATAAATTTTTAACAAATGAAATACATACATATTAAGTAATTTAAAAATGTTTTTAAACTCACTGTTTATTTATAAATTAGGAATTTTGGATTTTTATTATTTATAAAATAGAAATTTTGGATTTTTTTGGAAAGAAAAAATATCTTCATAAAAGCCTTCCAGTTTACTATTTAAGTTCCTTTTTTAATATTTAAAAATAAAACACAAAGGCAATTGGCGGATAAGCATGGGTAGGAATGCCCTCGTACGAATTGTGTTGGTTTTTTCCCTGTTAACTGCTATCGGCACAAAATTGAAATTTACTGAGATTCAGCCCTTAAAACTTAAAACCTTTTTTTAAAGCCCCGATCAACCGGACACTCATCATCAGTTTTGAAACCACCAAAATGACAAATCGCTTGTGCACTTTCAATTACATTTCGCTTGTAGACACTCAATACCGAAGATGAAAGGAAAAATTCGACTTCCGTGATGGGGCTCCGCTGCTCACGGCGTTTTTATATTATATAATTATGTAGTAGGTATAGTAAGCATGAGATTATTTTCAAAAACCAATTTCTAAGAAAAAGCTGATTTGAAATTAATATAGTTATAAACTTGATTTAGAAAGTCATTATTCTAAATGGAAATTTTTTTCCAGAACTAATTACAAAGTACCGAAAAAGAACATCAAATTTTAAGTTTATTTAAAAAAAAAAAAAAAAAAAAAAAAAATCTGAATAAAAATTAATTTTAGAAATTGCGTTTTGAAAACAATTTTTAAACTGAAATATCTTTAATTCCTTGAATTAATAATGACCGTTAAATTGAAATTTTTAACGGACAAAAATGTACCTCAGCAAAAAAAAAAAAATAAAACTGAGTTGAAAACCCCACAGAAAATATTATGTTTTAAAGCTTTTGACTTATTTTTTGTTGCACGGTCACAATAGCATCATGGATAATATGAGTAGCGTGTTACAAATACTAGTGTCTGAAAAAAAAAAAATACCGGAAACAAAAAGTGCTGCAAGCCAAAGGGAAAAAGAAAAGCAGATAAATGTAAATTACTTAATGCTATTCCATATTTTAAATAATAAAGCAAAGATTTTATTTAGCAAAAAAAATCGCGTTTAATTTTTAATTGTGACAATTGTTTCAAGCTTAAAAGCCCATTTTCAAACGAAGTAAGTTAATATTAATAGATTTGAGCGTTACTTTATGGTATTCCATATTTGTAAATAATAAACAAATAGGTACTTTACTTCGCAAAGTACGACTTTTACTTTTGGAATTGTGACAGCATTGTTATTCACTAGTAAAAAATCCGTAAAAATGTCGCTGGTGATCTCATTTTACTCGAAAATTACATTTTGCTAGAAATTGTTTTTTGAAAATAAGCTCCACTTTCATTAATGTTATATCCATGGCATTTAATAATTTTATATATATTTTCTGTGATTTGTCATTAATTATATATTGCCTAATTTTTAATTTAATAAAAATGGAATAATAAAATGGAATAACAGATTGGTTTGTGTTAACAAACCTTTTTGCCTCGAATCGCAAATTTTGTTCAGCAAATTTAAAAACGTAAAAACTAAAATGTGAGTATCTTTTTTTATAAGTATCTTTTGCAATATTAAATGCCTTCGTGCTGTGACGTCACATGCCCAAATAAATCTTTTTATCCATTTCGCCCGCTAATTCCAAATTCGTAATTTTTATTTAGAAAAATAAAATATTTATATTTTTTTAAAATTAATATAAATGGTTAATCATTATCACTGAATCATGCGCTATGTTATTCACTATATTTTAATATCAATTGCAACATCAGTCAAATACCCAATTATTATACAAATTTTTAAATTGCCATAATTATTCATATTATTGAAGATGGTTAAAAAATTACTCAACCAATGTTAATAAAATTATTAGGGGACCACCTGGAGAGCTTTATCTACTAATCAAAAAAGAATGGCGTAAATTGGCCCAGAAATGTAGGAGAAATCTGTGTACGTATATAAAAAAAAAAAAATCTGGGTTGAATTGAGAACCTTCTCGTTTTTGAAGTCAATACGTACCCCCTTAGTATGGAGTTAATCAAAATGGCCTCTGAAATAAATTATTTATTATTCATTGGCCAAAAAAATTTCGACGTTTAATAGTATTAATCTTTACTGTTAAGGAAAGTTATTACAAATATAAAAAAGTTATGACTATACTAAGTCCTTTGACACTTAAATTTAAGATTTTTCAAAAAGTGGAGTTAATCGATTTGTGCAGTGAACGGCTCATATGTAATTAAATAAATAAAATTTATAAAATCTTAGAACAATTTTAGATAAAAGTGACATATCATATTTTGTAATATAGATTTTCATAAAATAAATCTTTCGAATGTTAATTATTTAAATAAAATTTAGCTGTTAGTGAAGAGATAGGCCAAATTAACTAAAAATGGTCTGATGTCATCAAACAAATGCAACAAATGAAGCACAATTAGATGTACACGATTTTCTGTTTAATTTTGCTTAACTAATTAATGACGTCAAACCACTTTTAATTAATTTGACCTATACGTCTAGTAGTCAGCCACACTGAATACTTGTATATTTATATTACTGATAAATCAAAAGAAATTTATCACGCCCATAGCCTTTTAGTGTTTGCCTGTTCGATATTTTTAGTTATTTTTATCTTTAAATTATGTAGGTACATTGCAGGCTCACATATACAGGGTGAGTCGTGACGACGGCCCCAAATTAAAACTGATGATAAGCCACAAAGTTGAACAAAAAACCTTAATACCACTTTTTGCTAGTACGTACAGTTTCAAAGAAAATAACTTTAAAAATTTTGAGGACCACTGGTTGCCTACCTTTGCATATGGTCACCAACTGCTCGTACACTTGCATTCAGTCGACGTATCACGAATATGCCAAGGTCATTTTGTATGATTTCGAAGGCTTGCTCTATGCATATCGGCTAATTCACGGACAGAGTAATTGGCCATTAACCAAAATTTAACATCACAACTAACACGTAATAAAATATTTTCATAAAGAGTTAATAGTCACTAAACACACACTAAATTTAACTAATTACTTAGTATAAGCGGGGAAATTGCAATATACTATGTCATGCGATATTTTTTTTAACCGGTAAAAACGAACCAGAGTTGGTGGAAATTTTTAATTGTAAAAAGTTAAAGCGGCAAGCATAAGTATTTTTGTTTTCAGAAACTCAAATTTACTAATAGTTTACACATTTTTTAATATTGACATTTGTATGATATAGCACATTTTTTAAACAACTTATAGTAGTATTTAAACACGATAAAAATATAAAACACAAATGAGTGAATGCAATTATTGTTAATAAAAATATGTGTGCCGGGCTTAACTTTTTAAATACAATAATTTCCAGCCACATTTGTTTTTTTGTGGCAAACATTAAAGCTGTTGAATGACATAGTATATTGCAATTTAGCCCAAAAATGTAATATCAGTTACCAATAAAATACTAAGAGACACAAAAAGTTAAAACACAAATATCCAGAATAATTTAAAACTTCAATTGCACTTCAAATATTGTACAAAAAAACAATCAACAATGAAATAAAAAGGCACTTCACAAAGCAAATACATACATATTTGATTATACAACCTTGAGCAAATACACATCACATGAAGGTCAAGTTTACAATGTATGTATCTGTGTACCGAGTCAACCAGCAGCAGAGTAGCAGACACTACCTTCTTAAAATATTAGTCGTGTGTCGCTGATGACACACGACTAGTGAAACCACCACACCAAAAACTAGTGCATATGTATGCAAACTAATATTACTACACCAGCGATTCTCAAACGCTGGTCTCGAATTTTGAAAATTAATTTTTTCGAAAACTGAGCACCATAAAAAAAATGGTATTAAGATTTTTTGTTCAACTTTTTGTGGCCTATCATCAGTTTTAATTTGGGGCAGTCGTTACGGTTCACGGTGTATATTTAGTTCCCCTGGGCCCTGATTACTTATTCATTCATTAAAATATAAATTTACACCCAAAAAATCAAAAGATATCATTCATTAAAATTTGGTTTCTACCAACAATAAGTCAATTCTTTGATATAATTTCTAGTACATAACTCATATTAGGCCAGTGACCAGACCGTTTTGGCTGTCGATTTTAAGAAACAGCTCCGATTGTCATGAAATTTTAACAGTAGATAGGGGATAACTTAAGAAACAAAAGTTATATAGTGCCGATGTGCGCTTTTACCCGGGGGATGGATGCCACCCTTTCTAGGGGGTGGAAATTGGCACCCGTAAACTAAATGCAGAAATCGATAGAGGGATGAATTCTAATCAAAAAATGCTCTGTACATATTTTTCTATAAATCAATACTTTCCGAGTTATCTGCCATTAAATTTGTTGATTTTTCATCTAAAAAATGCATTAATAGATTTGAGTGTTACTTTATGGTATTCCATATTTGTAAATAATAAACAAATATTTTACTTCGCAAAAATACCACTATATAATATTGTTTCAAAATAAAAGTGGTATTTTTGCGAAGTAAAATATTTGTTTTGAAGTATTTGTTTTGAAGCGGTTTTTCACGAATAACCTAAAAACCGTTCGTTTTTAAAAACAAACTTAATGAAGTAAAAATGAAGCTTTTAAAATAACAAATCGATTGGTTTTTTCTTCCTTTCCGTAGATGAAACAATACTTGAGTTATGAGTCGTTAAGAATGATTATTTGGTCGCCGAAAACTAAATTCGAACCTTTTGGCGTTAAATAACGGGAAAACAGCGTATTTTTGGAGGAAAACTTATCTGACATTATTTATAGAACTTGAAAAGGACTTCAAAATGAGCTCTGGTATAAGTTATTTGCGTCAAAAATGACGGAGTTATGGTGAGAAGAATGATGCTGTCTCATTTTTCCAGAGCAAAAAGCAACAACAAAACCAATGGCTTCGCGACAAGAATTGATAGTCAACAAAATTCAAGTACAGTTACAGTTTGAGTGCTTTAGAATGCTTATTTTTGATAATAGGTTTCATTTACGTAAGCCACAGATTTTGAAATTTCAGAAAAAATTTCCTTTTTTCTCCGATAACTAAAAAACTATGTAATATACGAAAAAAATGCATCTGTATAAAATTACAAGTCTTTAATTGCCCGACATTTTGGTTCTTTTTTGGTTTTTCTACGATAATAATTATTTGAGATATCGTCGATATAAGTTCACAGGTAGGCGCAACGCCTACGTTTCCCGAGACATTGAAACTTAAAAATCTTAAAAAATAAGGGTTCAAAACAGTTGAGCTCTACAGGCCTTCTAGCCTTTGAAATTCCTTACAAATTGAGTATTTGTGCGACTGGATATCTTCAAAACTCACAAAGTTATCGTTATAAAACAAATTGTATTTTACCTTCAATTTTTCGAAGCACGCACACCGCCTTTGACGCCTTTCTACGTCCATCCAAACCACACATATGCATTACGGATCGTAACACTATATGTATATTCGGATTTTGCGTGATGAAGGTCGGGCGTGTCACCAAGTAGGACTACAAACAAAAACAAACATTTCGTCCCTCATTTTACCCCCTTAGGGAATGAATTTCCAAAAACGCTTTTACCACTATCTTTTACTGATACATAGAATTCTAATCACCAACTTTCATAGCTCTAACTTCAAAAATGACGAATTTCCATGCAATTTTTAAGTTGCTGCAAATTCTGGAAGCCGGCTGGTATTACACAATTGTACTGTACGGTGGAGCTGCGCACACATTAAAATAATTGAGCAGTGTCACAAATTTAGCAGTTTTTCTCGAGCAGATGCGCTGCGAGAACTTCATCTAAGCGAACACTAAAAAGGGCATAGTTAAATTATTATCTATCGTCCCGACAATTGACGCTCTAAACGAGCACATAAAGAGGGTTTATTTACAAACCCAATTATGGATTGGTAGTACTAATATTCGCCCGCATGATTGAAGATGGTATTCTCTTAACGGTTGCTTAATAGCAACGAAAATAAGAAATCCACCTGCTCCGGAAGATTTGTTGCGAATGATTTTTTGCAATTGTAAGAAAGGTTGCGGCATTACGTGCACGTGTTGAAACGTTGGGTTATTTTGCAACGCTACGTGTGGAGCGTGCTGGGGCTCCAACTGCACCAATTGTCCACTCATTGTTGACCAGGAGGAGGAGGAAGAGGCCGATAGCGACGATGGCTCTCCCATCGATTAGATTTATAGATCTGCTTTTGGTATGGGGAATGCATGCAACATTTTGTATTTTTAAATTGCAAAAAAATTATTATTATTGGAACGATGTAATATAAGGGGTGGTTTTTAGGGATTGAAATATAACTCTAATTTCAAGATTATATTTTTAATCATTCAACAATATTTGTTCCATGCAAATATACACGATTTTAATATAGGTAGCGTTTCCAAAAATGCTTTTCATTATTCTTGCAAAAGGGGCTGTTTCCACCCCTTAAAAATTTGAAGCGCCCATCAGGGCTATATAACTTTTAAAGGATAGGGTATAAAGAGCTTATTTGCCAAGTTTCATCAAAATTGGTGCTGTTTCTCAAAATCGACAGGTTAACAAATATTTTTTGCTCTGGTTACTGGCCTATATACAAATTTTTAATTTTTTCATGAATCATTAGTTTATTATACATTCAAAATACATGTTTAGTATTTAACCACCATTAAAAAAAATCACATCAGTTTCATTTCGATAACTTTCTCGCGCAACCTCGTAAGTACCTTTTATCGATTTTCCATTTAATGTGTAAATTTGTTCGAAATTTATTTTTTCTAGAGCCCTTCTAACTTACATCCTATAAGAAACTGAGATAAATTCTGTACCTGAGAAGCATAACACTGTAACTCTATTTTGTAGGGTTTTTACACTATTCTTATAGTATGTGCTCGCCTCTATATTTTCATTTGTTACAATTTTTGTAGTACCAAACTACAATTTTATAAAACTTACAATTTGTTATATTAATGATATATTTAAATAAATGAATATAGAAAAATTAATAATTCTGATATTTGAAAGGGGACCATTAGGAACCAAAAAAAAAGAGTACCATAACAGAGAAAATTGTAGAAAACTTTGGTTAGAGGTTACGGAGGCATTAAATGTCCCTTCATTCATACGAAAATATTGAAAAAACTGTTTTTATCTATTCTCAAATGTAGAAATAATTTTCTAAGTCCACCGTCAGTAGATCTTCTATTGTATAATTCATAAACCCAAAAATTTCGATTCGCTTTTTTCACCAGATAATAATTAATTATATTATTATCGAGAAACAAATAATCTCTTAACGGATTCATTTTTAAAATAAATTTACGTAAGTATACGCTAACAATGTGACCACTTTATCTGACAATAGTCTCACGACTACATCAGACAAATTACATCATACGTACCCGCTTCCAATGTGACCTTAGCATAAGGTTATAGAACTGTACAGAGACGGCGCAAAGGGTGGTCGAACTAGGAGACTGCCTATAGCGTCGCGCCTTTAAGGGCTTCGCGGCGGGGCACGTGTAAAAAAAAGTTGGCAGAACTTGATTAAGAGTGTTGTCGAGTTGATGTGTTTTTTTTTTACTCGTCACCTGATTTTCAGGAAGGCTAAGGCCCGATCCACATTATAGCTCCACTCTCGCTACGCTCCCAATTCGATGAAAATATTCTTATACAAGAAACAATGAGTGTATTTACATCATCGCCCCGATACTAATCCGATATCAGTCGCGATGCAGTACCGCTCCAATACCACTCAGATAATTTATCGGAGCGGTATTAATTTTTGATTCCACTCCGCTTCACTTGCATTCAGTTGTTGTGAAAAAGTATTTGTATCGAACTGAGACTAAACTGGGAGCATACCGAGAGCGGCATTATAATGTAAATGGAGAACGAATAAATACCAGCATGGTATCAGCACTGTGATGTGAACACAACAAGATTATATCGGAGCGAGACCGGACTGGGAGCGTACCGATATCAGCACTATCGTGTGGATCGGGCCTAAAAATCATGGGGACAAGGGTCTCGTAAAAATGATTAAGACGTTTTTTTTTTTCTTGTCGCCTAAATTTAAGGGGAAATTTCAAAGAGAAATTTGAATTTAAAAAAGGGGCTTCGCAAAAATTATTTTGCCCATTCCCCATTTTAGTCTTGCGCCGCCTCTGGAACTGTAACTGAGCTAACCTAAAAGTGTTTGAGATGTGGAATTTTATAATAACGTATTTCTCAAAAAAATCTGTAAGCAGAACAGTGTAATTTTGATAAAAAATTCACATCCAGTAAACTTGGCGTTTTAGCGCTTACAGTTTTATGCTTCTCAGGTACAGAATTAATAATTATGATTAATATTATACCTTGATTTCACCGATGCACAAAATTGGAGTAATGTTGTGTCCCAGATTATTATTATATTCAAAATCATCGATATCTGGTTTAGGGAAAACATCGATAATAACAATATTTTCATTTCCACCAAATTTAAAATTGTTTTTTTTCTTCATGTAATAGGTAACAGCTATTTCAGAGCATGTGTCATATATCCGTTTCACAACGTATCGTTTAAGATCTAAATTTGATTTAAAATTAAAAAAAAAAAACACACATCAAGAATATGTATATATAAAATTTTTTTATTAGATATGTAAATACTTAAATACTAGAGTTATTACCTTGTGTTATCCTTAGGCCATACATATGAATATATTTGGTAAGGTTAGTAGTAGTTAGTTTTAAAAATCATGTTCTTAAAAATATATTTTTAACTTACGTAAAATTTTTGCTACTTCTTCAGTCGTCATATTTTTGCACCAACCCAAAAATACTCTCATAACTGACGCTAATGAACATCTCATTGGCTTAAAGATTGATAAATCGCGAATATTTTTCTTTGAATTACATTTGCTGCAAATCCACCTTTTAACAAATATAAACATTTAAATACGGTACATACTTTAAATGGAAATTATAGTTACTGATATTTATCAACATTTCGAGCTTGACTCCATTGCATTATAGACCCACACATTTCATTTTCAATAATATTGGTACATTTTACTGTTTGTTGTAAAAGCCCCATTTGTTTTAACCATTCACAAAGTTCTTCTTCATGTCCAGCTCGAAGCATTGGACGAATTATTTGTTGATAGTATCCCGGTTCGCTGAAAAGCATTTTTGATTATTTCCGTAACTTCGCGTATTTAGATGTTTTTTGTTTGCTTTTTTTTGTTATCGCTAAAATTTACCTGTCGAATTCTTCAGTAACTATGGGAACTTTATTGCTTTCGCCCGTAGCCACTTCCTTCTCCTTTTCTTCATCTTTATCAACTATAATTTGCATTTTAACTCTTTAAATTTATAATGTTTATACTTTATTTACAAACACGGAAAATTACATTTTAATTATCATAATTAATTTGTTTTTTGGCAAACAAAAATTAGGATCACTGAACATGCGCGCGCAAAATTAAATGTAGCTAGGCAATCGAAATCACAGAACGGAGATTTCCTGGCTTTCTTGACATAAATGCTTATACCTTTTAACCTATTAACCCATTAGTGACCATAATATTATATGTAATACCATGGAAAAGTCAACTTTACGGGCTGTTTTCTTGATTAGAGGTATTTAAATATATAAAATTACAATTAAATAATGCTCTTTGAACCTTTCTCTCTCACCGCTTGTGTAAAAATTACGATTCAAATGCTTCCAGTTGAACTGTTATAATAGGGATGTCGTTTTTTTTAAAAAAAATCGATTTTTGAATCGATTCGTAATTGCCAACAGAAGAATCGATACTTAAATTATCGATTGTATTCAAAATCGATTCCAAGAAATCAAATCAAATTTGCTGTTGCAAAAGTTGCGGTAATTTTTAAGTAAAAATTTATAATTCAGAAAGATGAACTTTCGAAGTCTTTTAAGAAGAAAAATATTAAGCGTGCACATACTTAATTACCAACATTTTCTTAGAATTTTATTCTATGGTATAGAGATGAATCACAACAAAGTTGACAATTTTTGTTTTCATTTGATATAAAAAAAAATTAGTCAAATTTATATATGTATAAAGAAAATGACTCATTTCAAAAATAAAGTTATTTTGTCACATATAAAAGATATTATAATTTCTACTATCCTTTTTCAATATATTAGATAGTAGTAGATCTTGTGAGAGATAGCTATATTACGAGTCTGTCTAAGAGATACATAATGAGATTTCCCGCATAAACTTTATTGTTTTGTACATGGTACAGTTGTCAGTTTGTCAATTTTGACAATTTGATTTGATGCATAGATAACTGATTATATGCATTTGATGCGTTTGATGCTTAAAATTTAACTCCTTTACCGGAAAGAAGTTAGCGCCGAAAGTTGAAAAATCTTTTTGTTTTTTATATGGTTAAATTGCTCCCAAATTGCTCCTTTGAAATCAGTAATCGCTCCACCTGAAACTTAATTATTTAATTAGTTATTTATAAAGAAAAAAATTTTTTTCCGTTATTTAAGTTATCAAAATCTCCCAAAATAATACTTTTTTATATAATTTATTTACGTCAATAAATTGCTCCCAGTTTGCTCTATTTAATTTAAAAGCTAAATCTTAATTTTTTTTTCAATAATTATGTATTAAAATATTTTGTTTTTTTATAATGTTACTTAACTTGTCAAAATTCAATTATCCTAAAATATATGCAAACGACTTAAAGGTGTAATGGATTGCCTATACAATTTAATAAACCTAATTCATAATATTTTTTATTTTAATATATTTTAATTATTAGGGTAAAAGCCCCGATTGTGGAACACTATTTTTAGGTATTTCATCAAACTTGCTTACAAAAATTAATAAATGAATTAAACACCCATTTTTTTTTCTTAATAAGCATGAAACCAAGTTTTTTTAATCCAATGAATATGTTTTTAAGAAAATATAACCCAAAAATTTTGATTTATTAATGTTTTGTTTTATAATTTGTTGACATCTATAAAAAAACGGACAGAATATATTAACACCCTTTTAAAAATCAGCACATTGACACCTAAAAAAGAACACGTATGTACGAACATGAGATACATCAAATACATCTTTTGCCATCTTTTCACTCTATGACATAGAGTGACATCTAGTAGTAAATAGAATGTCAAATTAAAAAATATAGAATGGTTTAAATATTCGATAAAATAAACGACCAAAATCACAGAATATATCAAAATACTATATTTTGTTGCGCCATCTATGTATTTTGGTAAAGTTCTAATCAATTCTAAACTGACTTATCAAAATGGCGACAATTTTTCATTATTAAGAAAATTTTGCAACTTTAAATCAATATTTTTTTATTTATCAATTGACGATACGCTCCGAAATAAAAAAAATATTAAAAATTTTACGATTTTAAAGCAGTAAGTAAATATTTTAGACTCAAAAAGAAATTAAAACTATTTATAATATAAATTTTTAGTTATTTTACGTACATGATTTTAGTTAAATACAAAGGTTATATGTGTACTGAAAGAAAGACACACATATATAAATTACATTTAAACCGAATAAAAAGATGATTTAGCTCTTATAATCACTTAACTGGACTAATAAAAATTATTTGTATAGTTTTATTGCGCTAACTTCGAAAATTAACTGGAAAATGTTGAAATTTATAAGGCATGTGTTTCTATAAATAAGCATTGATCAAACGCAAAAGAGACACATTCAGCAAAAACTGTTTAATATATATATGTATTTCTTTAATTAAGTAAAGAAACATTAAATGTGAGATGAATTTAAATTGAAAAACAATCATTCTATTAATAATAATTTTTGTTATCAGACGTTTCTTTCAGAAATAACTTCATTAAGATATAAATGTCAAAACTGTTTTTCTATTGGATCGCGTTCCACAAACGGGGCTTTTACCCTATTCAGAGAAATTAATAACTAACTTTTAAATTAGATGGAGCAAATTGGGAACAATTTTTTGATATAAAGTAATTGTATAAAAATGCATTATTTGACAAGATTTTGATAATAGAAATAGTCAAACAAAAAAGTTTTTTTGTTTGTAAATAACTAATTAAGTAATTAAGTTCCAGGTGGAGCAATTACTGATTCCAAAAGAGCAATTTGGGAGCAATTTAGCCATATAAAAAACAGAAAGATTTTCCAACTTTCGGCGCCAGCTTCTTTCCGGTAACTCCTTTAGGACTAATGACGAGCTCAGCTCGTCATACTAATTTTTAGAAAAAATTCAGCTGAAGAGTGTGCATTGTCTTATATCGGTAACTGGAGGCTGTATAGTAAAGAGCGGTCATATTGTAAATAAATTAAGCAAAACCTACCAAACTTGTAATTATATTTTTAGAGACATTAAATTTTTTATCTAAAATATTGGAATATACGGCGGTACTAAAAGAGTTAATAATCGTAGTATCGATAATAAATTTAAATTAATAAATAAATAGCAACGTATAAATAAAAAAGCAATTTATGTTTTGAAAAAAAAATCGTTTCGCGATTTCCATAAAATAAAAATCGATGTGTGAATCGATTTCAAAATCAATAATCGATTAAAAATCGGTTTTCATACTTCCGATTAATCGATTTATCGATTAAAAAACGACACCCCTATGTTATAAGTATTTAAATAATTAAAAAAGGGTCTGCAATGCACAATGCAGGTTCCCACAAATTTTTGCATTGATTTTTAAATTTATTAAATTTTAATTTAAAAAACCTTGTCCGAGTGTTAGTAAAATATATGTTTAAAGTATTAAAAATGAAATAATTGATAAAAATAAATATCAAAATAGAAAATTTCAACAGAGAACTGACAGATATATTCGCATTGTTCGTTGCTGAGTTTTTCTGCTCAAAGTGAGATGTTAGTACATGCGCAAGAACATTTTTATGAAGTACGATTCCATAAAAAAAGGTCTTGCGCTTGTGCCAACAGCTCATTTTGAGAAAAAAGACTCAGGAACGAACACGCCGATTGTTTTAAAATACGCTGGGTTGTAATCAAAGAGTAATATATTGTGTAGAGATTACTCCACCAGTGTTGCCAGAAAAATTTTAACAAAACCCGCCGATGAGAGGCGCTCGAGTAGCCCATTCCGGAGCAAAGTGCACTTATATATTTTTTGAATTTTATTTTCGATGAAATTACACGAGCTTTAATGACGTTTAATAAAACTTTATATTAATAATGATTGTTTAAAAAAAATTTATTTTTTATTAATTAAATTTAATAAACAGGCAATGCAAACTATGTAAAAATATGTCAACTTTATAATAAATATTTATCAACATCAATGTTTAAATACCATAAAATACGATGATAATTTTTTTTTTAATCCTTACACATTAAACATAAATTTTACTATTAAGGAAGGAGTTCAAATAAAAAAGCAACTTTTTTATTTATGATTATTTGGTCTTTTGAAATTTTTTTCCAATTAGGGAGGGTTTCGAATAGAAAATTTTGTTTTTGAAACATTCATTACCCTTCCCTGTGGGGGAGGGGGACCTTTCTCACAAGTTTTTAAACGTTTACAAGGAACGCCATATCTCAAAAGTAATGAATATTTTCTAAATATTTTTTCATCATTTTATTCCTAAAGGACCTGTCCATAAAGCTGAGTATGGGTTTCAAGTAATTTTAAAAATTAACTATAAAATTGTAATCCCAAACTTCTAAAAATTATAAAACCCAATTTTTTATTAAAAAAAAAATGTTTAAAAATAGTTACAATTGAGGCGGTGAAAGTTAAAGTGGTGTAAGTCAAGTTAGTATCATTTTGAGAAAACAAGGGTTTTACTACAAAAAATTTAAAAAATTCGGCTATATTATTTTCCTACCAAATAGGCTTTAGTCTTAACGACATATAGGTGTTGTATTTTCTCAGAAATTTTGAATCCTTAGAATAATGGTAGGGGCGAGTTCTTGGAGGCCGAATTGACTTACACCACTTTTCCTGTAAACTAATTTCTCTTTCTGGTGATTTAGGAAAAAGTACTTAAATATTTAAAAAAAGGAAAATATTAATTATTAACAGAGAACTTTATAGGTACAGATATATTATTATACAGATTACATTGCTTATTTTATAGTCTAATCAAACAATCAAAAATATATAAATTTTATAAAGGGATGTAAGTCCGACTTACACCACTATGGTTACCAACAAAAAGCCCTTATTATTTGGTTTCTAATAAATGTATAAAGAGGTGTAAGTCTGACTTGCACCACTATGGTTACCAACAAAAAGCCCTTATTATTTGGTTTCTAAATTTAAACTGTCATCTGTGAGGGGAAAGTTGAATCAATTGACTTACACCATCTTTCCTCCTAACAAAATTAAATACGGAGATTACATTTTTGCCGTCATTTAAAAAAAGTTGAAAATGTGACTTACACCGCTTTGCTTTTCATCGCCTCAATTGTTCAAATGGAAAAAGCATACTCCACTTTATGCGCAATATGTTTATGAAAATAATTAAAAAAAAAATTAAGTCTATCTTTTCTAGAACTTGAGATATGATTTTCCTTATCGGGAAAAACGCATCTTTTGGGAAACGGTAAAAAACAAAAATAATAACAAAAGAAGCGGTATACTCACTGTTTATTAAAACGTCTACAAAGGCATACAAATAAAAGAACATTGTCTTATTGCATACTATAACTCATGTACACACTAAAATTAAATATTACTGATCAAATCGCGAGGGGGGGGGGGAGCGTTGTCTGCAAAGGAGCAGCAACTTGGCTGTGCGGCGGCTCACAAATAAATATTTTTCTACTTGAAAAAAAATTTTTTAGCCACGTTTTATATATCACCGTGTTTGTAAAGAGCCATAGAACAAAATAAAAAGAAAAAGCGACCCCTAGAGCACAAAATATTGCTGGAATGTTGCCAAGTTGCAGATAATTACCAATGTTGCAGGAATATTGCCTGAATATTACTAACTTGAGCATAATTGCCAATATTACAGGAATATTGCAGTAATATTTTTTTGTAATATTGCATTTGTAACATTGTTTCAATGTTATTGTCATGTTACAAAAAATATATAAGGGCTGTCCAAAATTTTGGAATATGTAGTATATTATAGAAATGAAGGCAAATAAATAGATGAAATAAAACGGTACAACTATTGTTATTATACCCAAAAAACATATCATCAGTTCAAAGGTAAAACCATTACATAAGTACAGTTTCCAGAGCAAACGATTCTAGTCACTAAGTGAATTGAACTTAGTGACTAGAATCGTTTTCTCTGAAAACTGTACTTAATAAATTTTACCTTTGAACTGACGATAATTCATTTAATTTTATTTATGAAGGAAGGAGTTATACAAGATAAATATTTCTACAGATTTTTGTTATATGTATTAATAACATATAATCCCGTTCGACATCAATGTCGTAATGCTAAGTTGTTCCTGATGAATATGTATTTTCATTATAGGTTAGAAAATGCTTTGATTAGTTTGACTGATCAATTAATAACGTATGGACTTATGGATTAACTTATACGTCTTATACTATATTTTGTTATTATTAATATTTATTAGTGTTATTATATATTAGTATTATGTGTTTCACCAAACAATTTGAAGTGTATTAATTTATAATAATAAAAAATCAACTAAACTGTACTTGTATTAACAATTTTATTTACAATTAACCTCAAATTTCGAACACTTAATGTTAATGATGTTAATTTTATAAAATTTATTAATGATAATACATATTATTTTCATCCATGTAAATATTAGGTTGGCTAATTATTTTTTTAGTCCCGAAAAAGATTTATAAAATTAAATTTGGAGTAAAAAAATTATTAGCTAACCTAATCAGTAATATCAAAGGTTGATTCGAATTTCGGACAAGATAGAAACAAGTACTAAACTTTCCAATTTTATTGGTAAAAGTTAGTATCGTTTTTATTATTAACTATAAAATAAATAAATATTTATTATATATCGTCAGTTCAAAGGTAAAACTCATTAAGTACAGTTTTCAGAGAAAACGATTCTAAGTCACTAAGTTCAATTCACTTACAATTAGTGACTAGAATCGTTTTCTCTGAAAACTGTACTTAATGCGTTTTACCTTTGAACTGACGATATGTAATTTAAAAAAAAGTATTATTGCAATATTGCAAGGCCAATATTTTCTCAATGTTGCGGTGCAATATTCCTTCAATCTTGCTAGCAATATAACAGGGCGATTATAGGAATACTGCAGGAATATTGCCTGCAATATTTCAAAATTTCCAAATAATATTGCTGCAATATTACAGCAATATTTCGTGCTCTATGGGGATATTCGAAAAAAATTAGTTTATTAGCCGTTTCTGGCGTGAACTCCCTCCTTAATCAAGTTTAACAATGTTATCGAACTATCGAACTTAATTGCCTCAAACGTTCGATCGAACGTTGGAAGGAACGTTCGTAGCATCGTGTAGAACCCGCTTTACAAAAAAGGGTCATTAACCCTTTTATTTCGTTTTTTTAATGTTAACAATGTTTACCTTAAGGTGGCTGTACACCGAAAAAATAGCAAAAACATGTTGAAAACAAAAATGTTATCGACATTTGTTTAAATATCTGTTGAAAATATTAACATTCATATCCTAATAACCCTAATAACAATGCTGGCGTTCCAGACGAAAATTTTGTTAGCCTATACGTTAGCTAACGGAGCTTTCACCGTTACAAACCAGAGGACTCTAATTCAAAAATTAGTGCACGTTAAATATTTTTTCACGGTTTTTCACGGTATAAATACTTAATTTCTGAAGTACAGCGACATTTAAAAATTACGGAATAAAAATAATCAGTCACCATGTTAGAAATTGTTGTTTAATATATAATTTATATTAATTTTTTGAATGCGTGCCCTCTGGTTTGTAACGGTGAAAGCTCCGTTAGTTAACGTTAGGCTAACAAAATTTTCGTCTGGAACGCCAGCAATGTTACTGACATAAATTGAGTAACATTTTAAATCACTTCAATGAGTACAGTAATGGCATTATTAACCCTAGAATCATACGTTGGTCTACGAGAAACGTTAATCATACATCGACGTCGTTTTAACGGATGGACTTTTTACGGAGAGTTTTAGAGTTTATTTGCAAAAAACATTTTTTTTTACATACCAATACTACAAAAGCGAACAAAATATTTAAAAAAATTGGATTTGGAAAAATTTCTTAATGTAAATATTTATTAATTTTTTTAATCTTTTCATCAAAGCATATTTTCATTATAAAAATTAAAAAATAGATAAATACATCAATTGTATCATAAAACATGTGTTTCAAATAGTTAATTTATGAACTATTATGAGTCAGTGGACATGTGTGACTTTACAGAATGTGAAATTTCTCAGTCATAAATATTCCTATAGATATGTAGTTATTTCCCCATTAGGCACATTTGTAAATTTTCTAAGTTAGTAATTTTTTGAATATCATCTCAAAAAAAAGAAATTAAAATTGAAATATTTTCCACAAAATAAATTGTTAATCTTTTATTAAGTCACTTGAAACGCATTCTTTAGTTTTCGATTCAATATATTAAAACTTCAGTATTATGTCGTCTCTATAAGTCAAACAGCTGTAATCATCTTTCACATTATCATAATCATTGAATAAATTAATTATAACATCCATATCTTTAATAAATTTTAGAAAAATTAGGAAAACTTTTATATGTAAATTGACGTCCTTTTGACGGACACTATTTCAATACAAACAAAACGACAATGACTATAAACAAAATAAATACGTCTTATGTGTTATAACAACAATTAAATTAGATAACAGAAATCTCACAGCAAGCAGGTACGGACAAGTTGTAGTATTGGAGCAGGTAGAGAAGTTCGTTCGTCGTTTTGACGTGTACGTATGATTCTAGGGTTAATAACATTGCTATTCACAAAGTTAATACATAACAGTTGTGACGGATATTGTGGTACGGGGACTGACACCTAGTGGTCGTATTTTGAATTAATGAACTAAATTTCAAAATGGGTTTTGGTATCGGCTATGATAACGAGCGATTTCTGTTTGTAAAAAATATGAGCCACCTAGCGTTGTAGAGCTTAACTATTATCTTCTAAGTGAATTTATCATATTATATCATTTTGTGATTCCCCTGTTTTGTTGTTTGATATGAATTGAATAATAGTTAAGCGGTGGGGACAAGCGGCGAATTGATATATGTTGGAAAGGATGAGGGAAAAAGAGAAGGGATTAGATTGGGACTTGTTACAGATAGGCCGTAATTAATTGTTGCTCTAAGTCCAATAAAAAATATAATTGTTTTTTTGTTAAGGCGTTTTTAAATTAATTAAACGCAAAACAGTTTGGAAATGTTTATTAAGACACAACGTTAATTTATATTTTATTTGTTTTAAAATTTTGAACTTTTGTTTTATAATGTAAATTGTTTCGGAATTTTATGAAAAAAAAATTTAATAAAGTGATTTCGCAAAACACACAACGGAGAGTAATTTTTCGACAGAACCCGACTTTTGGACATTTCAGGCATTCCAATGACGTTAATCTGCGTAGGACATTGTTAAAACTATAAGTAACGGTTTTTGGACACGAAATTCAAATATTTTAGTATAAGCAAACCGCCCCATCTGTAACATATTTGTCTTTGAACTCATTTCCATACTTTTAGTAAAACTGTTAGTACTTCTAGTTTAAAAATGAATTTGCAGGAAGAACTTGCTATTTTAGCAGCTCGTGTGGTGATTATTGGAGTAGAAAGTCAACGTAAAAAGGAAAAAATTATGGGTTCGTCCGTATCTTCAAAAAAGAGATACACATAATGGACGAATAAGTTACATTAAAAAAAAATAAAAAAAAAAATAAATGAAACTAGGAGATTTGTCTGAGAGTTTCCATATTTTTTTTTAGAATGTCAGCACTGACTTTGTATATCTTATAAACATTATCATATAATTTACTTTTACAAGAATTAATGAAAAAATAAATTTACAAGAAATGTGCAGACATAGGGAGCATTCGAAACGCACCTAGCCAAAGTGTCTTGATCTTACTTTTAAGAACATTACACTTGTTTTGAAGTGTTTCTGTCTTACTTTGGAGATATTTGTATATTCCTGTCTCACTTTCCATGTTCTTGAGAGAAAGGTGAAGGTATGTATACGATGTGATACGATGATTCTAGCATACATATAGTTTATATGTAATCAAGTAATAGCGTTCGGTATACATCGTATCATATTGTATACATACCTTCACCCTTCTCTCAAGAACATGGAAAGTGAGACAGGAATATACAAATATCTCCAAAGTAAGACAGAAACACTTCAAAACAAGTGTAATGTTCTTAAAAGTAAGATCAAGACACTTTGGCTAGGTGCGTTTCGAATGCTCCCTATATATATTTTGTAAATATACCTACAAAATAATAACAGCTGATATGTACGCAATTTAGGGATGTTGATATTTTTAAAAGTATCGATATTTATAGTATCGATATTTTAAAAAAATATCAATATCGTACAATGATATATCGAAAAAAAATATCGATATATCGTTTTTTTTTGTACATTACTAAGCTAGAGAAATTTTTTAAACAATATAATTTACTGAATGATCTTGATATTAGTAACTTTTTAGATAGTTTTGTTTTAACACCTTGACGGTCATTGACGTCATAAGACGCCAAGTTAAACTTTACTAACTCACATACCACGTCGTACGACGTCAATAATTACACATAAAGTATAACCCAGTCAACATTCTGACGTCTTAATGAATTCATATTTCTGATTTGGACGTCAGAAAACAAGTTTAGAAAGATATATTTATAAATTCATAAAGATCTCTTATGCGTCGATTTAGGAACAGTTTATGAAGTCTTAAATATGATGTCTTAAAGAATTCTTTTTTCTGACTTCAGAATTACGATGTCTTAAACAGCTCATATTTCTGAAGTCTGAAAAAAGATATCTAAATTGAGAATTCATTATTAAGAAGTCATATTTCTGACTTCAGAATTATGATGTCTTAAAGAGTTCATATTTCTGATGTCTGAAAAAAGATATCTAAATTGAGAATTCGTTATTAAGAAGTCATATTTCTGACTTCAGAATTATGATGTCTTAAATAGTTCATATTTCGGATGTCTTAAATAGCTCATATTTCTGACATCTTAAAAAAGAGGACTTTAAGAGGTCTATACCAAGAATTCATTGAAAATATTAAGCGTAATTTACGAAATAAGAGAAATATAATTAATTTAGTTAATTTTATTTATTTACATAACTGTATATGTACAACGTATATTAAATGTATTTAAAAAATTATTATTTAAGATTAAATTTACTCCAGTACTTTATCAGGAATGTCACAATTTATACACTAGTCACAATAGAAACAATCAAAAACACTAACTAACCATATCCTACATCCCATCAAACCACTAATTATTATCATACCTTCGTAAATTAACACTATCATAAATTCACTTTTTTCAGTTCATTTTCACTTTAAATAATTTTCTTTAAGCTACCATTTTATTTTTGTTTGGTATCACCATCACCATCATTTCCATCTTGTGCCAAATTGCTCTCCTATTTTAATCATCTATTTTTTTGACTTTTGAATAAGTCTTGAAATGGTTTTCTTTTAGACATTATGTTGTTAGTTGTCAATAAAAATATTAGTTTTAATATATTACATTGTTCGTTTGTTTTTTGTTTTTTCCTTACATCCGAAATATGAACTAATTTAGAAGTCTTAATAATGAAGTCAGAAATAAGAGCTGTTTAAGACATCAGAAATATGAGTTCAAAAAGTAGTCAGAAATAAGAACAGTTTAAGACATCAGAAATATGAGTTCAAAAAGTAGTCACAAATAACATCTGTTTAGGACATCCAAAATATGAGTTCATAAAACAATCAGAAATAAGAACTGTTTAAGACATCAGAAATATGAATTCATAAAGTATTCAGAAATAAGAACTGTTTAAGACATCAGAAATATGAATTCATAAAGTAGTCAGAAATAAGAGCTTTTTAAGACATCCAAATATGAGTTCATAAAACAATCAGAAATAAGAATTGTTTAAGACATCAGAAATATGAATTCATATAGTATTCAGAAGTAAGAACTATTTAAGACATCAGAAATATGAGACATCATATTTCTGATGTCTTAAATAAGACTTCTTTAAGAACTCATTTAGATGTCCTAATATTGTTTAAATTATTTTTGTTAGTGGTTTCTATAGAAAAAAATTTTTTAAGACATCAGAAATATGAGCTAATTCTGAAGTCAGAAATATGAATTCTTTAAGACATCATATTTATGAAGTCTTAAACAGCTCCTAAATCGTCGCATAAGATATCTTTATGAATTCATAAAGATATCTTTCTGATAATGTTTTCTGACATCTTAAATATGACTCCTTTAAGACATCTTTAAGAAGTCTTATTTAAGAAGTCCGAAAGATGTCAGAAAAAAGATGTCTATTTGATATCATTAAATTGAATTCATATTTAAGATATCTTTAAGAACTCTTATTTCTGACTTCTTAAAAAAGATGTCGTATTTACAGTTCAGAAAGATGTCAGAAAAAAGACTTCATAAAGACATCTTTCTGATTTTTGTGCTCTTTGGGTAAGTATATCGACTGTCAAAATAGTATACCAGTTGGGTGTTTTCTCATTATAGATTATAACCGTCATGATGCTAAGAAAACCAAAGTTTTTAGACTTAAAATATAAACTGCATTTAATTAATATCTAACATCTAATTTCAATATTTGAAATCAGAATAAATATGGCGCGCAAGCGCGCACCATATATGTATGCGACATAATATGTAGAAAATTATCTACTATAGGTATTTTTGTTGAATATATTTTTAGGTATGTCATTTGTACATTTGTACATGTCGTACATCTCGTACATGTTAGCTTGGAAAAAACTCCCGGAAAAAAAATATTTCAAAAAAATATCGATATATCGATATTTCGTTACTAAAAGTATCGCCAGAAATTATCGATATATTTGAAAAAAAATATCGATATTTTGATATATCGATATATTTTATACATCCCTAACGCAATCGCATATTACAAATTAATTAACCGACAAATGCACGTAGAATGTTGTTAACATGTTTTATTCACAATTAATTTGTTTTTAACATTTTGTTATTGACATCCTTTGATCTAGACCGCCTCCAGATCGATAGCAAAAATTGTGCTGCTAACAATGTTATCAACAACTTTTTTAACTTGTTAATGAAAAATGTAACAAATGCGGAAAGCAAATGTTATTAACAAAAGTTAATAGCAAAAATGTTACTAAGTATTTCAGTAAATTTTAACATGTTAATTGCAAATGTTATTAACAAATCGCTCATTTGTGAGAAGCTTGACATAACTCAAAAAGAGCTGTTTTTCAGTACGATGGTTTAAAGTTTTAAAAATAAAAAGAGTATTTATGGCAGTCAATTGAAAAAGTGCGATAGAGTATAAAGTCATAACCTCTTTCGTTCTCTCATTTATGTATCTAGCGTGATGTTGTTTTGTTAGCAGAAAGAATGATATTTTCCGTAACCGCCTGTACCCTTAATTCAATAAGGGTGATTTTTGACTTATGTCGCTTCTCGCAAATGAGCGAAATGTTATTAACATTTATTTAACCAATATTAAAAAATTGTTAAAAACATTGCTAAAAACACGTGTTATTAGCAATGTTACCTTCGGTGTAGAGCCACCTTTACTCCTGATAAATTAATTTCATATTTCCCGCCAAAGTTTTTATATACACCACGACCCAGAATATTACATATAATACGGGCCTTTACAATTATTCTGGGAAGGATACAATGAGGATTTACTTTATAATGCCATTCTAGATCTTTGCATGAAAATTCATCAAAATCTGACCAGTAGAAAGAGGAGTGGGTTCTAATGGGTTAATATAATATAGTGAGAATTGAGAAAGCCAACTTTAATAAGGGCGTATAGTTTTCTTAATTAAAGGAATGGGATAATCTTTGAAGCTTTCGATCTCTATCTTGGTAAAAATTACCATTAAAAATCATTCACCTAAATTTTCATAAGTATTCAAAGGGTCTGAAACTTGTAATCCAGGTCAACACAGATTTTTGCATTGACTTTTAACACCTTGACGATCATTGACCCAGAGTACAGAGGTAATGCAACTATCTCTATCGTGTAATCTACAGTGTGCAGTTTTGTGCAAGTTAGGCTACATAGTAGTCACTTTCTGCGTAGCAGTGGATGAGTGTAAATCAATCACAAATCAATTGTGTTGATTATTGTTGGTATTGTTACAATCCCCACACGGAGCCATATACACGCGTGTAGTATCATACATATGTATGCAACAACACTGCTACGTGACGGACACCACCACCTCCAATCGCTCACACGAAGACAGATCACCGCACAAATATAAAGTAAGCCCAGTACACGTATATAACATATTTTCTATCCTTTACTGGTTACACTGGTTTCAGTAGTGTAGAGATAGGTATGTTGTCTTTGGTACTCTAAGGTCATTGAAGTTATAAGACGTCAAGTGGCAGACCTGGCAGACTCACACACCACGTCGTAGGATGTCAACATTTTCTATCCATTTTACGTTTCACAGGTTTCACAGTATATGAGCAAAAGTCGCAGATGAATTACAAAAAACTAGTGTTTCATTTTTTGTTTTTTCAGTGTTTTAATTTTTTGAAACTGGTAATGGTCCGCAAAACTCAGTGTTTGTGAACTTCGTTCGGGCGAGTTCGTACCTCGTACATACACTGAAATTTTAACATGTTTAAATAAGTTTCGGTTTCGAACTTTCGACCGAAAGTAAGACCGAGGCCAAAGTTTCAGTTTCGGCTGTAAATCCTGTTTCGATCGGACATTAATATGAATTAAATTTTGACAAATTTATTAAATTTTAATTTTAAAAAAGCCGTGAGCAGCAGCGTGTCATCACGGGAGTCGGTCGAATCTCCTTATCTCCGATTATTTTAAGATATCTATCTAAATGTAACTGAAATTTACGTTTCTATATTGTTTAAATGTCAAAAAAGGAATTTAAAAGGTGAACTGGAAGGACTTTTTTAGGTTTATCAGTTACTCACCAATAACAGGCGAGTGAAAAACGAGGGTTAAAAAAGTTTTCCGACTCATACTTTTTTCTTAGTGGTCATTTTAAGTTTGATTTGAGAGTGTTTTTCGACTGAAAACAAGAATTGCGTATTATGGGCGCAAGCACAAAAGACCACCAGAAATTGCGGTGAGGGGAACACAAATTGTATTATTTCCATAGTTACCAACTAAACCAAGTAATTATGTCTTTATATGAGTGAGTGAGTAAACTTCTATTTATTAATATGATAGACAAAGATAAATGCAGATGTAGGTAAAAAAGTTATTTTTGGCTTGTGCCCATAATACATAATTTTACAGATATCAAGACAAACTAAAAACCAAAATTTTCAAAATTATCTCTAGACTTTTTGTCCTTACATAATTTTATCTAACTAGTGAGGAAAGGAGAAAAAAATTCACAATTACAAGGTGAAAATTAAGCTAAAACGGGACCTTTAGAGGTGCAAAATTATTAAAAGAAAGAAAGCCTTACTTTTAATTTTTTCCTTGTATAGACTAATTATTTATTAGAGAATTACTAACTGTAGAAGTTTCGAGCTTGAGAACTTTATACTTTTTTTTTAATATCATTTTTCAAAAATGGCAAAAACCGTATTTTGGCAATATTTAAAGTTAAATATATCAAAAGGGACTGAGCAAGAAAACTTATGAAATTAATACAGATTACACCTTTTTTAATATAAATATATGATACAAATTTCATCCAATATTTTGGTCTTCAGAGATAAAAGTTGTAATAAATCAACGTATCAGCATTGAGGAATTTATTTGATTTTAATAAATAATATTCAAATTCAACTTTATAGGTAGTATTCAACTTTACAGCTTTTACAATTTATACGAAAAATATAGGGAAATATCATCATATTTAAATATTATAAATTATAACATACTAACAACACTATCTAAATTCATTAAAGCGTTACGAAAGTTTTCTTTTTCAGTCTCAGTTTTAAATGAACTTAAAGTTTCAATTAATTTTGTTTTTTGATATTCTATAATGAAATTGTAACACTGTTTAATTGTAGCTCCTGTATAAAGGGTATTTAAGCTCACTGGTTTTGAGTCGACATATGTAATAAATGGTAAGGAACTTGTAACGAAACGATGAGGACCATGTCTCACTCGTATTAATGCTATCCGAGTTATTTCATTGCAATATTTGGCTACGAAACCGGATCGAATTGCCGCAATACCAAAGTCACCATGTAATTGCTGAACTTTTTGTTGAATTGCACTGTAAAGTGAATTACTTTTTAAACTAAAGGTGTGTTGTTCGCTTTGTTTATTAGGATTTACTTCAAGAACAACGTATCTGAAAAAAATAGGTATATACTGGTTAATCAAGTATTTTGATAATAGTTTATTTACACATAATTATGTACCTGTTTTTAAAACGAACCATATTAATTAATTATAAATCTTATAAAAAAGGTATTTTCAACTAACAAAATGAACCAATTTATAAAAAATTAAGTTGCTATGTGTTTTAAGGTTAAGTTTTATTTATTGACGTTTATGTCAGGGTTCTATACTTTGACTGTTTTCCATTAAGAAAATACATACGACTGTGTCATACAGTGCATTTTTTTTCACGTTTTTTTAAAAATTTATTGTAAAACTAACATTTAAATTGTTTTTCGATGCAAAAATTTTGTTTTTTTAATGAAAAAAATGCACTGTTACATGGTGTCGTCTGTCTTCTAAATAGAACACACTCTTGATGTACAAACGGTATAAACCATGGAACACTGGAAGGAATACAACTATCTCTTTTCTGCAATCACTTATGGGCAAGTATGTGCATTTTACAGAACTATGTTGTCATTCACTTACTAGCTACCAATGGGTGTGTTTCAATTATTGTCATATTGTTGCCGTCCGTAATAACACGGTGTACGTGGTATAAGAACATCATACATATGATGTATATATGTATGCAAGACACCCATACACACAACATCCATCGGACTAACATACACAACTCCGCGTGTACATATATGGGATATTTTCTATCCTTTGGCGTTACACTGGTTTCAGTAGTATAGAGATACTACCGTTCGTTCTGTATTCTGTGGTACAAACAATGGTGGCGTTCGGGACGAAAATTTTGTTAGCCTAATCACAGAGTACCAGAGTCAACATTGCTATCTCTATACTACTTAAACCAGTGTAACCAGTAAAGGATAGAAAATATGTTATATACGTGCACTGGGCTTACTTTTTATTTGTGCGGTGATCTGTCTTTGTGTGAGTGATCGGAGGTGTGTTGGCCGTGGTGTCGCATATATATATATATATATATATATATATATATATATATATATATATATATATATATATATATATATATACTGTGTGAGTTTTTCGAGAGTTGCCATTTTTATTACAGCCAAATCGTTGATTTAATCGAAAAATTGTTCAAATAAGAGTTGTAGATTTCGACGGGGGCAACCGATTGCTATAGTCAGGAGCTTTATAGCTCTTACGGTTTTCGAGCTATGATACAAACTTATAGATTTTTAAGTGGGACTATGTATTAATTTTTCGATAAAACTGATGTAATGCATTAACTAACAACATAAATGAGCAAAAAAATTTTTTTACCCAAGTTTAATTTTTAAATTTTTCTTTAATTTATTAGTCAGGCGGTAAAAATATGCATATGTACTTGAGGCTACTTTAACCGATAGTGTTTTTCTTGCTTTCATTTCCATTACATCCAAGAACCTTTTCCAGTACCATTTTTATCATAAAAATTTGGTTGTAATAGAAATGGCAACTCTCAAAAAACTCACATGGTATATATATATATATATATATATATATATATATATATATATATATATATATATATATATATACAGTAGAGCACCAGTTTTGTCAAGAAAAAGTAGTCTCCAAAAGTGGTGCTTGACAAAAGTGATGCTTTTTGACCAGGGGCGATTCACAAATATCGTAAGATTATATAATAAAAAAGTGAAGAATTAAAAATTATTTATCCCAGAAAATATTTTTTCATTTGTCGTTTTATTAGTTTGCTCAGAAATAATTTTGTTTTCATTTTACGTATGATGAAAACCGCCACAGAAAAGAATACATATAGATAAACATTCTATGTACAATAAGCAAAATCTACATTCCCACGCTTTGAGGTCTGTTGTTGTTTGTCACTATTAATATCGGTATATTTATTTGTTTCTTTTGATAAAATCATGCGTCATGATCTATTGCACGTGGATTTAATATTTATGTACTTGACATTTTTGATGCAACTTTCCAAAAGTGATGTTGACTAATTTGATGCTCTCAAAAAATTTCCAAAACTGATGTTTCCATTACCGGTGTTATACTATATATATATATATATATATATATATATATATATATATATATATATATATATATATATATATATATATATACCTCGACCAAAAAAATTAAAAAGTAGGTCAAATCAAAAAAACCAAGTTGGATTTACACTATAAAATTTTTATAAATGGATTAGTGATAAAGTAGATAGATCAAATGTGTTATTCAAAATTTAACACTTTTCATATTTATAAACGTATAAGATACATACCTACTAACTCCATTTAAATAAATATCCATAAATAGCTTTATAGGTACTATTATTATTATTATTATTATTATTATTATTATTAAAATAATACTGAATTCTGAAAAAGTTTACATACAATTTTTGCATGGTAGTATTCAAGGGCTGAATAATTTTTATTTCTATTAAATTCATTGTTAAAACTATACACAATTCCAGGAAAATAAGTGTGGTTTGAATAAACAGCTGCCACTAAGGAAGAATGTATTTTTTAACATTAATATTGCCATTTCTGAATTTTCTTCGTTCGTGTCTAGTGCTTGGTTTTGCTTTCTTAAATATTTTACTGCGTTTTAATTTCATTTCTGTAGATTAATTTTTGTTTAAGTTATTTAAAGTATATAGTAGTTTTTATTTAGTATTATTATTATAATTTTTATTAGTAATAATATTTCAGTAGCGCTTAAGTTATTTGTATTTAATATATTTTTGTTGTTAATTTTCCTTTTGTAAATAATATAATATATTAATAATTTTTAAATTTTTTTTTTTTGTATATATTTTAATTTTTGTTTTGAGTTACATAGAATAATCTTTAAGCTTACTTACGAGGAAAATTTTCTAAATTTATTTCTACAAGACATGCAGTAAAAGCAAAACTACCTTTTCTTTTACAAAGTGAAAATAAAATGGCAAAAGGAGTTAAAGAAATTATTGGAAAGGAAGAAATGGAAAATATTAATAAAAAATACATAAATCCAATATTTTGGTGCATTTTGATGTCAGTTTGGTGTAATTTGGTGTAATTTTGGTGTAATTTTGATGTTATTTGGTGTATTTTTGGTGTAATCTTTCTTTTCTTCAAATCTATTTCTTCCAACTCTAATTTCCGTTTCCTTGCTGATATTACATAAACTGGTAGTAGCGGTTCTATTTCCTTAATTGTATATGGAGTCAATTTGTTAGTTATATTAGTCCTTTTCCTTAGGACTTGCGGAATTACATTATTAGTTTTGATCAGTCCAGTGTACTCAATACTTATATCTTTCGAGATCGTGGAAAAAACTGTCCTGGATTTAGAGAAAAATGTTTCTCCATTTTTAATATAGCATTTTTGTATAATACGTATATTACTTTTGTCAGTAGCATCTTCGACAATTTCTATATAATTAATAGGTAAGCAATTAAAGCTGAACGCAGAGATGCAGTAATTAATTACTTTATTTCTAAATTCCGAATTATCTGGTAGTTTAATTTGTAATCCAGTCAATTTTTTGGTGTTTTTGTTTCCCCAGTATACATACTGCAAAAGATTATTAAACACGAGGCAACAGCTGTTCTGTAGACTTTCCGTCAATTTTGTCCACATTTTGGCAATCGAAACAGAATATATTAGCGCATTTTGGAAGTAGCGTTTATTATCTTCTAATAACGTTAAGCAATCTTCTAATGGATTAAATGTATTTTCCATCTTATAATAATTTCCAATATTATAGTTATATATTGTTGCTTCCAATCTTGTAACTCCGTGTTCCTTAGCTAAAACAGATGAAAATGTTTCGTTTAATCGCATATCTGGACAACTGATAAAGTCAATGATGTGATTACCAATTTGTTTATTGACTCCAGGAGTTGTTATTTGGCAGACAAATTTGTTATATATTTTAATTCTAGCATTCGAATTTAGCCATGTTAAGCAATCAATTAATAATAATAATAATACTGTATTTAAATCTTCAGATTATTACAGGTGGTTGGTACATGTCATACAGAAATACATATTTGACAATTAATACATTAAACAAATATAATATAAATTACATCACAAAACAAATTCAGTTTTTAAAATACAATTTACATACATACATGGCTATCAATATAATTTAGGTTGAGTGAATAAGCTATGAAATAGAAATAAAATTAAAATAGTGCAGACATAATTATTCGCATAGTGCAAAACTTCTTAATTTCAATGCATTTACTATAAAATAATAGATATCGTTAATTTTTTCTATACTTAACGTATCTAATAACACTGCTGTAATGTTTACTGTATTAGCGCCGTTAATATGTTTCGCTATATATTGGTTTCTGATGGGATTTAAAATTGGGCATCTATACAAGAAATGTTCCATTGTTTCATTCTCTTTTAAATTGCAAACCATGCATTCAAATTTTGCATTCCATTTGTAGGTTACTCCTCTCGTACAGATTCTAATGTGTTCTTTGTTCATAACGCGTAATTGACAAATAACCCTTTTTTTGTCGATAGCTATATTTAGTGACAAATAATCAGGAATCATTGAGAGATTGAAATATTTGTAAGTTAAATTATAGCTTGTTTCTAATATTCTATTTTCATCTCTTACGGCAATTTTATTCGCATAGCTTTCGGATATTAAATTTTTTAGTTCTTTGACTATTTGTGGATTTTGATTTTCCCACACATGATTAAATCCTAACTCATTCAGCATTTTTTTAATTTGAGTGACCCAATTTAGTTTGCCAATGTTATCCGGACTTTTATCTAACTCTAGCATTCGCAAATAGCTTATTTTTACCAGTTTTGTATTTGGAGTTGTAAGTAGTTTTATCCACCAATTTAAAATTTGTTCTACTGCCTGTGAACCTAGGTGTAATCTTTGAGTTTCTGATCTTATCAGGTAATGTGGTGTGTTTCGCGGTAGATTCATAAGAGTTTTAAAAAATGTGCTCTGTACTTTATCTAAATCTTCCAGATATCTTAGGCTCCATATTTCGGCTCCATATAACAAAGTTGTTACAACTATATTATCTAGCAACCTCAATTTTGTGTCCCAAGATGATGATTGAGATCTAATTAAGGTATCTCGCACCCTACCAATTGCCGAATTAGCCTTTTTAATGGAGTTATTTAAAGCCACTGTAAATAAACTTGTACTTGTAAACGGAATTCCCAAATATACAAATCTATTTACTATTTCAATTTGTTGATTTTCAATATAAAATTTATTTAAGTTAACTGCAATTTTCCCCTTCTTCCTAAATACTAGTATTTTAGTTTTTGAAGTATTAATTTCTAATTTATTACTTTTACAATAGTTTTGAAACAAATTTAAATTCTTTTGTAGATTTGCAGGGGAGTCGGCGAAAATTGTACAGTCGTCCGCGTATAGCAGATGTGTAATATCTGTTTGCGAATTTAAACTGACGCCCTTAGCCCCATTCAGTTGAAAATAATTTTCTAAATCGGAAATAAACAGTATAAACAATAAAGGACTCAAGGAATCACCCTGTAATATACCTCGCGTAGTATGTACATTTAAAACTTTTTCATTATCAATTTCGACTATTATCTGAGCGTTCGTATATATATCCCTTATTACTGATACTATTTTCCTACTAATACCTAATAATTGCAACTTATTTAGGAGAAGACAATGGTCAACCTTATCGAATGCTTTTTTTAGATCGACAAAGCATGTGTAAATTTTTCGTTTAGGTAACCGAATGTGAGATTGTACAAGATTTGTTAAAATAAAAATATTATCTTGGCAACCCCTCCCTTTTCTGAACCCTCCTTGATTTTCGGGGATGATCTGTGCTTCCTCTGCCCATGTCAACAACCTATTAGCAAGAATCTTAGTATAAATTTTAGTAATTGTATTTAATAAGGCAATACCCCTATAATTCTCTGGATCGTTGATGTTACCCTTTTTGTATAACATTTTTAATTTTGATTTAGTCCATTCTTCTCCACACTTCTCGTGTTCAAAAGCCGTATTCAACATTTTTAATAGATACGTTTCAGCAACTGATGGCAGGTTCTTTAAAAAGTCATTCGTTACACCATCTGGACCGGGCGCTTTACTTCCTTTAATTTGTTTTAATACAACCTGAAGTTCTTCCAGGGAAATTTTCATATCTAAATACGGGTGCAGAGCATCTAAAAAAGATAATTCGTTTATAATTATAGGCGGGTATAAAGCTTTAAAGTATTGATCCCATATATCTACAGATATAGGGTTTGAACCCATTAATAGGCTTTTAAACCTAAATTGTTTAAGAGCTCCCCAAAATTCCTTACTGTCTCGCGCGTTAATTAATTTTTCTTTAACTTTATTGAAAAATTCCTTTTTCTTATTTTTTAACGTATTTTTATATTTTTGTTTATGTTCAATGTATAAAACCATTTCTGTTTGAGAAAAGTCATTTCTTTTCGCTGCTTTGTAGTAATTTTTTAACTTTACCTTCATTTGTTTACATTCATCATCGTACCATACTTTATTATTATTTTTTAATACCTCTCCCGGGCTAGTATTGATTATTGTTTTATTTTGACACATTCCAAGTTCAGTGGCCACACTTACGATATTTCCAATAAAATTTTTATACATTTGTGTCGTTGAGTCGGACACTACCCACTGAGATTCTTTAAGTGAGACAGAATATGACGAGCTTTTGCTTTCATCCCACTTCAACAAATTTATATTTTTGTATTTACGTTTATTTTTACATTTTTTAATACTTAGCACAGTACTATCTATAACCAGCATACAGGGTAAATGGTCTGACGTTAAAACAAAATCTAAAACTTTAAAATCTACCACTTCAACCAACGCCAAATCATTTCCCCATATGAGATCCGGTGTACTATTACCATTTTTGCTTAAAAAAGTAAATTGTCCTGTAGGATCTGAATAAGTTCTACCGTTAATTACATAAAAATTACAATTTTCTAAGTATTCGTTCAAAATTCTGCCCCTAGAATTAACAGTATCTTGCGAACTTCTGATTTGATTTAATTTGGTGTTTTCAAAAATCTCGTCACATTCTTGTCCCAGTGAGCCGATTCTACAATTCATATCTCCAGCTATAAAGATTGGAGTACCTGAAAAATTTATATTTATTGAGGTTATTAGATCATCAAGCAGGTCAATTACAATATTTATATCTTGACTAGGTTTAAAATATACAAAAATCAAAATGAAATTTAAATCTGTTAATTTTATATTAACTGCAATCCACAAATTTGAATATTCAATTAATTGGCTATTTATATGTTTATCTATAAGCAACGCTAACCCTCCACTAGCTCTTCCCATTTGTTTTTCTTTTACTGCATGTACTTCATAACAATGATATTTTTCTATAAACTGAAATTTATTAACCAAATTTTTGCACAACCATGTTTCACTCAACCCAATTATACTGAATTTCATTAATTCTAACTGTTGCCTAAAATCTAAATTTAAAAAGTTATTTATCCCATTGCAATTCCAAAATATGCATTTTAACTTATCTTCTAATCCAGTGTCCGAAATCCCGAAATTTCTCATTGATTGCTACCGTGTTGATGGTGATTTAGCATTAACATTTTGTGAAGCTTGTACGTCGTTTGTATTTCCAATTGAACTTGCACGTGGTCTTAAATATTTCTCAAGTGTTGCTGGCTTCTTTGATTCATTTTGGGTCATTTGGTTCAATTTTTTTGGAACTTGTTTACACATTTCATGTTCTACAGTTTCTTGATCTTCCGATAGTGATCTTTTTTTCACATTGTAATGTTTTTTGAGTGTATCTAAGTCTATATGTCGGCCATCCACATATAGTTTATCGTATTTAATAATTGATTTCTTTCCTTCTCTACGTAGTTCTAACATATATGGAACTAATTCCTTTCTTCGCTCCCTGGCAGCAGGTGATAAATCATCTGAGAGATAGAATTCAGAATTCTTTAACATTTTTCGATTAGCTAGAATTTGAGCTTTCACTCGCCACGACACAAAACCAACAATAATAGGATTTTTTGAGTTATCAGCATTTCTTCCCATTTTTTTAATAAAATCAATGTCATTAATAGTGCAATTAGTATTTAAATTATTATTAAAAAAGGATATGATTTGATCCTCCATAGCTTTTATATCTTGATGAACACTTTTAAAACCATATATTACCAAATTTTTTTTGCGATTATTTGATTCCAGCAGTTCTATTTTATTTTCTAACAGTTTTATTTTTTCTGTCAGTTCTATTTGCACAGATTTAAGTTCATCAAATCTTTTATCTAATTTATCACTTACATTTTGCACATCTTTTCTTAAGTTACCTTTTAAATCTGCGATTGCTTTAAGTACATCTTCCATTGACATTTTAAATAGTTTTTTTTTTCTTTTATAATGACCGAAATATAAATAATTTTTTTTTTTTTAAAGAAAAGTTTACGTTTGTTTATGTTATGTATGTAGGTATTTTTAATATAATTAAGTGAAAAATTAAAATGCAATTGTAAGCATTAATTACAGGGTGACCTCACTTAATACTTTTTAAAATAAGCACCCGTATTGCGCAGGTCCGTTTATGAGTTTGTAGACAATTTCGGGGTATGTATTTTTTATATGTGGCTCATCAAAGCGTGCAGGGGGATTGTCAAGTAAAGTGTCATCTGAGAAGCGTGATACAATAGTTTCCCGGTAGGCCAAGAAGATGATTTAACGCGCGAAATTTGAATTATTTGATATTTTAATTGGTATTTCAAATTTTTTAATTAATAATTATTGTACGTATAAATAAAACGCAATACTTATGTAAAATAAATTCTTTTTTTATTTTTGTTAAATTTTATCACAAACCAACAAAAAATTATATACATTTTGGTATAAATTATTACAATAATTATTTATACATTCAAATTTTTAATAAGTTATAAAAACTTTGATTAAAATTTATTTTATTACCTAATTAATTTCCAATATACAATTCAGTACTAAGAAAAGTTCGACTGATAATTACAGAAATTTAACAAATAAAATTATATTAGGTATATTAAAGAAACTAAATTCATTTTATATACAGTCAGTACAATATATTATAAATGAAAAATAAATATTTTTATTTTATATGGTTAAGAAAGTTCATTTTTATTTAACATTGTTCATTTTAGTTTGAAATTGGTCTTTAAACAGAAATTATTAGCTCTGTTCCCGTACGGTAGTTACAAAAAATTTTCTACATTTAATTTACAGTCAGATAGCTAGCCATTGACCTAGGGAGTAGTGTTAATAATAGAAAATTTAGTAGTTTTAATAATACAAAGGTAAGATAGGTAGTTTTAATAACAGAAAATTTTAAATAATGCATTTTGATTTCTTGTAGTAAGGGAACAGACTCGATGTTATTATATGGTTGTAATAATTTGAAATATAACGTTTTTGACAAGTTTGTTACATTCAAATATCAGCTTTTAAAAATATTTCAGGTCATATACATTTATATACACATATATAAGTTATTAATATATAAGTTATAATTTATTAGAAGTAAAACAAAATCAATTGTAAGTAATGTTTACATGTAACTGTAGGTAACATGAATAACAATTTTCTAATATTTGTCTTTAAATACCAAAGTAATTTTCAAAGTAACAAATGACTTATTCAGTAATATATATACAAAATCATTAACAATGGAGATAGGTAATTAACTCCAAATGAAAATTCTTGTTGTAAGAAAATTATCACAAAGTTACAATCATATTATAATGTTTATGTAGTCAGTGACATGTGTGTTCAAAGTGTAGAAAGCTTTTATATGTTCTTGTTCAGGAACATCAAACCACAAATGTACACTTGAAATTTCGATCCATTTCTTAAGGTATGTTATTGTAACTTTTCTTTTTTATATCTTACAGAATATATCTAGTAAGTCATTACTAACGTCATTGTAAATAAATTGGAATTTAAAAAATGTTTTGAGCTTCTTGGTTAAAAGTGACTTCTCTTGGAATGAAATATGTTTGTATGTGAGATGTCTTGCATGACTTGTATGTCTTATGACACAAAGTGAGGATTTTTTTTTTATAAATGTTGAATTTTAAGAAAACTGATTGAAATTAATTATTTTATGTACGACTGAATCATAAAAGCCTATTTTATTGCGTTGCTAAGAGATATGAAAAGTAGTACTTTTTGGCACTAGTTGCATAATGAAAAGTAAAAAGCACAAGTGCCATCAAGAATAGTCTACTTGATTAATTTTAATTCCAATCTTACAATAAACAGAAAACATACTAACTTGATTTGTATACCATATTTACAAATTTTTACATAAATAATATTAATTACATAATTTGAACTATTATTAATATTTATTCCAGGCAGTTTCCTCCTTTCTTCTTTAAATATTGGTAATTTTTATTGAGAAATCTTCTAAAAATGTGGCAGTATTATATTAACATCAGATGACAGATAATCACAACCAAAGCATGCTTTAACATATAATACATTTTTCTATGTCAACTATATATAGAATAATTTTTTTATTTAAAGTCTAGACGCCAGGTTTATAAATTCGATTTTTAACGATATTTAGGAATTTTAGCAGTCGTACATAAAGCTTTGTATGCAACTTGTACATAATTTGACTTTATGAACTCGCCTTTTTTTATTGGCCTCGCTCGCAAGCTCGCTCAGCCATAAACACGGCTCGTTCATAAAGATCTTCATTATGTACTTGTTGCATAAATAGCTATTATGTACATTAAAAAAAAGAAAGATTCAAGAGAAAAAGCACATAAAATTAAACTCTCTTGTAACAAAAGGATTCATTGTCACATGTAATTAGGTATTTAATTCAATCAGTTTTTAATTTAGTAAGGACATTTTGATTTACCAGATATTTAATATATATGTAATGGTATTTAGAATTTTTTATTTATTTATTTTTTTAAATGAAAATAAATACCTAAAAGTATCTTATTATCAAAATCAATTGTTGTGAACTTTATATTGTTCAAATTCATTTATACTGAAGTGTATAAGACAAGTAAAGTAAAATTAATTTAAAAAACTGCATTTTATTTATTTTTAAGATATCTGGTAACTGTGAACAAAAAGTAAAAAAATATCCTAATAAATTAAATAGTTAAGTGGTAGGTAGATCATTCACTAGGCAAAAATTTATAGTTAAAAAATTCTACACTTTAATGAATCATGATGTTATTTAAATTTACTAGGATATTTTTTTTACTATACAAAAAAATTTACTGATTTCAAATTTTGCAATATATGATTTTAAATATCGTTACGTTTTACGCGTCAGTTACGTTAAACAAAATAGTTCTTTTAAACAAAACATTACTTATTGGTTTTAAAACCACAATAATTATCATTTTACTAAATTGTATTACTTGTCAAAAAACCAATCGAAATTCGATTAAATAATGTTTCAGCACAATAGCAGTAGTTAACATATGAAAATCTAGATAATGCATATTATGTGATAATCACTGTTTCTATGGTAAAAAATATTCATGATCAATGTAATAAGATTAATAAAACAAATTAAATTGTACTTTTTAATATATACACTGATAAAGAATAAATTCTTAAAATAAAAAATTTATTCTTTTTCCATACCTATATCGCAAAATTTGATCGTACCTCTCTTTAACACTTGGAGAATTTGTTTGGTTTTTTTTTAATTTTAAATTTTCTATTCTGCAATAATTATGCAGTGCAATTAAACAAACAATTTCAACAGTCGCTTTTTTAATGTAGGAGAAATGACTGATACAAGTGACCCATGAAAAATCAGCATTCTCTTGAATAATAGAAGACAGTTGTTTCCTTACATTCTCTTTATGTTGGATTGTTTTTAAATTACAATCCAACATATTTAATAGATGACCGACCGTAGTAACTAAATTTTCCGAAGGGAAAAAATCGTTACTACTTCGATCATCTACGAAAAATATACTCATGTCACTTATACAATAACTACCACTTAATATTTCCTTGCATTCTCCGCAATTATTATTCAAGAGATGCCTGCTAATGAAACTACTAATATGAGCAACTGAAATTTTGTTATAAATAACTAATAAATAACTCATCCACTTGGCTGCAGAACACCACAGTGGCTGTCACTCGAAATGGTAAGACATCTGAAATAAAGAAAAAACATAAAAATTAGTGCTTTTATAATGTGAGTAAAAGTAGTTTCATTGTTATTTTATCATTCAAGTGTGTAAGATTACAAAGAGTCGCTTAATTTGTACTATTTAGCTTAAAATGTTTAATAAAATATTTGTTGTAAATAGAAAAAATGTTACAATTTAAAAAATAAAAAATAAAGAAAAATGAAATTCTCGTTTTATCTTTATTTGTTACGCTGACCACACTAATGATGAAATAATATTTATTTACACAGATTAATTTTTAACTTACTCAGGGCACAAGCGTAGCTTATTGCTTGTGATACGGTCTGGGAAAAGATTTGTGCTGCCAAATTCACTTTCATTTTGGCCTTCAAGACTGGATTTAAGTGAGCATCAGTTATATGCAACATGAGCCGGTTTCAAGGAGGCTGTAATAATTCCTTCTCTTTTTCATATGCAAGTAAAACATCATCCCATTTTGCGGTCGCGATTTGGTCCACACCCGCTATAGTGACCTTCAGCTGAACATTGTATTTCAGAAACATGGATATAATGTCCGGGTAACGATGGAATTATACAATGAGTCGACAAAATGCAGTTGACAAAGGAAAAAGTTGTTTAATGCAAATTTTGGACAAACTTCTTCCATACCAAGAACAGTCAACCATTGCTTACACCTTTATAATAATGAAAAACTATTACAATTTTTAAAAAATATGTTTGCTATATTGGCGATGAAAAGATTTTCACTCGCGCCTCTGGTGGCAACGTAAAGAACTAGTATCAAGTAAAAGTATTTGGTAACAAAATCCAGTAATCTGCACGTAATTTGTATAATACATATTTTTATTGGTAATTAAATGTATATAAAAATTTTTACTTGACAGAGTTTCTAATTTAAAAAATCAGAGACATTCGCGTAATCTTTGCGTCGCCAGTAATATTTTAATAAAAATGAATCTAGTGATTCTTAAACTATTGCCTTCAAATAATTCATTTAATTCTTATGCTACTGATTGAAAACTAATAATTTTATTTATTATTTGTTGTAGTTACCTTTCGGGATTTCGAGGAAAGCTGTGTAATTTTTCAACTTCTCTCCTCATTGTCCTACATATAAGGCATTTTCGGGGACCACCCATGATATCTAAAAAGATAAATTCATTAAGTATTAAAAACAGTGGATACGCTAAAATCTTAATACCATAAATGCGAAAGTGAGTTTATTTGTCTTGCTTTCATGCCTCAGCAGCATAACCAATTTACTTAAAACTTTGCGCAGGGAGAATTTGGGGACAAAAAAAGACATAAGCTACTTTTTATGCTGAAAAACATTTCCTTTATCAAAAATAACTGTTAGTATTGACATGATACTGCAGTTCGACAAATATACTCCATAAATATTGAACTTGATGTCGTAATTTCAAATACCACGCGTGCAAAGCCGCGGGAAACTTTTAGGTATGAGATACGATTTCAATAATTACGACAATTTTTATGAAAGAATTATTTATTGTACAAATTTTATTAACGTGTTTACTTACATTTATTTAAGTATGTATAACCCAATTTGTTCTCAAACTCAAACTTCCAAAAACTGAATGCTTCGAACTTGTAGTAACCTAAAGACAAAAGTTTTGAATCAATTTTTGCAATAATTTTTATTTAATAATTTTAGTGTTCATTAAGGATGGATAAAAATAAAAAAAAATAAAATAATATAATATTTTAATATTTTATAGGCAAGGAAAAATGGCGCCTGTTGTAAAACAAATTTTTTCTAAGCTTAAGTTTCTATTTCTAAAAAAAATTTTAATAACGTTTGAATATTATATTTAATTACAAAATAATAAAATATTACTTACAGTAAATATAAAAAACACAATTAAACAAAAATAAATATTTAAAATAACACTAAAATACAGATAAACGGACAAAGTCAGAACGCACAAAACAAGTTAAAACAACAATAATGAACTTTTAATTAAGTTGGCAAACAAAAATACTTTTTTAATTAGACAAACCGCCACATTTGAATTTAGTTTCTTTTTTAAATTAAACCAAATCAGACTGAAAATATTAAAAAAAATTATGTGGATTGCATTACTTATTATTTATTAAAATACGTCTATTATAATAAATAAATAAAAACATTGCTATTTCAGAAAAATTTATGTATGTGTGGGCTTTATAATTGTAAATGCGATTTGTCTGGAATAAATTAGTTATAAATCATGACTTGGAAAATTAATCTAAAATCCTAATATAACTATCCACAAAAAGGTGTAAATTATTTACATACATACCTTCAATAATAATTTTCACAGGACTTTTACACTGTATTGAATATTTTTTGCAATAAATATATGAGATATTTATTACACAGGAAAGATAGATATTTATATCGAGTAAACTTTATATGTAAACTTATTGTTATAAGCGGTATTGATGATTATGAAGGATTAATGGGGTAATAAATAAAACATGGGCTTTATCAAATTATTTTATTATGACAATTTAATTACTAAGAAAAATTGGATATTATTGATCATCCAAATTGAAAGAATAAGTAGATATTAAAGTAAAATATATTAAAAAAAAAATTAGTTTCTTTTGCTTAACTTTTATTTTGATAACATAGCATTACAATAAAAATCACATTATGAAAACGAGTGTTTTAAATTTTCCTTTTTGATGCGGTGTTTTAAATCTTCCCTTTTGATCGAAAATTTGAAGATAAAACATTGATTAAACTGGCCTAAAAAACAAAAATTTTAAAAATTCCACTTAAAATTTGAATACTTACAGCTAATACTTACAAAAGCACTTATGAAAAAAATTCCTCAAAGTTCATATTAAAGCTCCTGTATATTCATAGTAAATCTAATATTTCCTTTTAAACACTTATCTTATTTCTGTTGATTACAAATGGGGAAAAAATTGTATTTTTTCTGTTTTATTTAAAATATTATTTATATAGGTGTATTAATGTACATAACCAATAAACGGGTACATTTGTTTACAAAACAACTTTTTGACATACATACGTCAAAAATTATCCCACCAACAGTTTAAAAATAAACATGTATGGCGCAGGTCCGTCATGACTTATGAGTTTGTGGACAATTTCGGGGTACATGTATTTTAAATTAGCTCCTATACACACTGCAGTCTAATAGTAAGTGTAATAAGAAATAATATGTAGATATGGAACTGTATATGTTTACTGGGAACATACAATTGTTTCTAGCCGGAATATAGAGTGTCTAAGGTGCTAACTGAACATAGATACGTATTTAGACAAAAAGTCACTAAAGTCACTAGAATTGATTAACCTTTTTTTTTTTTTTTTTTATAGTAATAGTTTTAGATCACTATTTTTTTAAAATTAACTATTGAACACAGCGTTTTTAGGTATATTTATTTTTGTTTTTGTAAATTTCACCACGTAACCACTTTTCCAATTTTTTTGGCTTTATATTTATACCTTATTTTTTTAAAATAATTGATAATCTTAAAACACGCGTCCTATTCGATCAAACACAATTGTACCAACCCTTAAGCAATCAATTCCAACTGTTTTATCATTATCCACAATTACATTGCAATTCTCTTTGTACTCTCCTTGGTAACAGAAGTTACAATTATTCGTTAAAAATTGACACATTTCTATCTTGTTAAATATTCCCGCAAAATCCTGTGTTATGTCCAAATCTAAAAGATAGTAGTCGTCCACTTTAAGTTGATTTAAAACGTTTGGCAGTTCTTCCAGTAGAGTCTCCACCTTAACGTCCGCTAGTTCCACTTTATACGGAATACATATTGGATTTATGTATTTTTTATTAATATTTTCCATTTCTTCCTTTCCAATAATTTCTTTAACTCCTTTTGCCATTTTATTTTCACTTTGTAAAAGAAAAGGTAGTTTTGCTTTTACTGCATGTCTTGTAGAAATAAATTTAGAAAATTTTCCTCGTAAGTAACTATTAAAAGCACCACATATTTCTTTTTTCACAATAAAACTGTTTTCCTTTAGCACTCGTTCTTCACAATTCCGAATATCACTTATTTTCACAAGCATTATATTGTCACAAAAAGGTTCTGTAATTGGTGTTAGCAGTTTTAAATTGCTGTTGGACAATAGCTTTTCTTCTTCTGTATAATTTATATTCCCAATATCAGTAATCAGATTGTTGTTATCCAAATTTTCCAATAATAACCACAATCCAAACCTCTCGTTAGTTGGTTTTAATTTATTTCCAAACAGCTGAGAAATACTATACATTTTGGACGAGCTCATCTTCACTCTTTCAACTATTTTTAATAACTAACTAAAAACATAAAATCCCACTAAATATATTTATATTGGACGGGTGCGAATATTAGCGATGAAAGCCGAAAATATCCGAAGTGAAAATGGTGACCTTGAAAAAGTAGTTGAAACACGGTAGTTGAAAGCAAGGCGACCCCCATTTCTTACCTATATGAAATCATACGATAAAATTCATTTTTGCATATTAGACAGAAATCTTCTAATGACGTCAGCTGACAATTTATACAACTTTAAACCTGTTTTCAGATAAAAATATGATAAAATTTTTGAATCAAGGTACAGAGTTCGCGGTGGTTCAGACTAGCAGTGTCATCTTTTTAACTATCGAAAAAAGGTTTTCGATGCCATCTATTGACAATTTTTCAAACTTACACACAGGATCTAGACTACGAGAGCCATCTTTTCATGGAATTTTGAATCTAGGTACAGAATTCGCGGTGGTTCCGACTAGCAACGCCATCTTTTCATGGAATTTTGAATCAAGGTACAGAGTTCACAGTGGTTCCGACTAGCAACGCCATCTTTTCATGGAATTTTGAATCAAGGTACAGAGTTCGCGGTGGTTCAGACTAGCAATGCCATCTAGACGACATAGCTTACCTATCTTCTCCCACGATCGTTAAAAAATCGGGAGGAGGTGTCATTGTAATAAGCTTGTAAGTCCAAAAATTCATAAATTTGTTCAAATGAGGAAATCGGTATTTCTTAATGTTTAAGTGACAGGAAAGCGTGATCTAATTCGTTCGGTAACAGAATAGTTTTGGCTACGACATTAAGTCTCGCTAAATTGATTGATTCGATTATTTCTTTGAAGTGATCATTGAGAGTATCAATATTATAATTCAGTTGATAAAAGTATTGCATAAATTTGAAATCATCTTCTGCAACCCTGTTTAATTGTGATGAATATGATTTCAAGTAAGTGTTAATTATACTCCACGTCTCGTTCTCGATAATAAATTGTAGTAATGCCTGTCATTACTAAAATTTCACACTTTTTAAAGTTTAAATTTGGTGCCACCATTAACCCGTCTGCTGGTGGCGCTGCCTGTAGTCATATTGTTTTGTTGTGTATAACTTTTCACACGTACCGAGTTAAAAGTCTCACAAATTTAAATTAAAAACATATTTTAATTAAAAATAAAAATGACAGGAGAAGAGAAAAGAAAAAGATCTCGCTCGAGATCAAGATCAAGATACAGTAGAAGACGAAAGACCAACGAAAGATTGGAAATATAGAAAAAAAATATCTAACCTAACTTTGTTGGTCACTAAAATGTTGGAAAAAAAATTCTGAAGTTACAAAAACATCATCACCGTCACTCCAGGAACTTCCAGGTAAATAAATACGAACAAATCATTAATTTCCATACGAGATTAATGTACTAGGATAAAGTACTCAGCCTCCATACGAGGCGTATACATATCCACATACTTATACATGTATATACACATACACATACATAGGTGTACGCATATACGTAAGCATCGTACAACTGTCTACACGACACAAAGTCCACACGACAAAAAGACTATACGACAGATCCACAAAACTATAAATAAATAAAATAAATATTTATTTATATTAGCAAAGTCCATACGACTACGGCTAAATACATATGTATATTAGGGTGTCCCAAGACATAAGGGACGATTTTTTTTTTTAAATTTGAGACGCATACCCTCAAATTTTTTTATATTTGACCTTAATTACATGAATAAAGAGAATTATTGCAATAGGGTAACGGTAGCCAGGGCCGACTTGAGATCAAACTTAATTTTGAGTATTTCTACTGGGCCTATTACAGAATGTTTTCAGAATTTATGCTTCTTGGGGTTAATAAGACGCCAATTCATTCAAAGCATATATTTATTATTATTATTATTATACATCTAAATAAATATTATTGTGTGTATTTTCTTTTCAATGTTTTCTTTTTATAGTTAGGATAAACCTTTCTGTGTTCTTGAACGCAACGTAATAAAAATTGTTTTTGTTCCTGCTCAACTGTAATTAAACCGTGAAAGTCTTGCACCGACCTTACTGCTCTTTCAGCGGTATCATTCACTGCTCTAAGCACTGACACTGTCTTTTTGGCGTCTAAAAATAAAACATTATTTGCCCATGAAGATGGATCTTCGTTGAGGAAACTGTCATTAATTTTCAAACAAGAGAACAACGATTTGCTGTTGACCGATATGAAATCATCGATGTTTTTCTCTGAAATAAAAAAAGTTAACAATTGCGTGATATAAAAAAAGAATTAAACAAATAACCACAACACTAATGTGTCAAACTAACCATACAATGAACCACAAAGTTCTTCCTTCGATGGAATATATCGTTTTCCATGAGTGGAGAAATTATCTTTTGCTAAAGGGTCTAGCAGGTTAAGATAGGGTTTGTGGCCCCAGAGAGGCCTATTAAAAATAAGTTATGCTGCGATATCGGTGAGTAATAAATATACCATTGGCACCTATTTTAGCCTCTTATCTCTCTGCGTTCTTGAGATAATTGACCATATATATGCTAGAGCAGGTATTTTTGGAAATTTTTTTATTCCGAAACTATTACATCCAGACTGATAAAACCAAGACTGTTTATTAGGTAGTACGTTGTGCTATATTCTGTATTTTTTTACAGAATTTTCTAACAATTTCTACCACCTAAAAGAATTAAAAATAAAAAATTCCTATTTTTTTCCATAGTTCTCGGAGAGGTACAATCACAGAAAAAATATATAATGTAGCCTAGTATGTCTACTATTATCACTAAAAAGTGCATTCAGATCAGATGGGTGCAACACTTCGAAAAAAAATAAAATATCCTTATGACCGCTCTAGAGTACTCACCACTTCATATCTCTCTTTCATATAAACTTGCTTATAAATATATAATCAAGTAGTAGTTACAGTTAATTTCCATCTAAATCGAAACGATTTTTATGAGTGACGAGTGTATGAGGTAAGGGGGGTATATATACAAGACCATATGCACGATTGATATATAGATTATATAGAGTATATGTACGATGTGGGTTAATATGAATGATTATTATATAAACAACCGTAGCTCACTCGTTGTCTAAGCACAATAGATACTACAGGTACCACAGATCTGCTGCAGAATACATAAAGTATTGGATAGTATATCGCACCCTTCTGGTATCTATGGTGCCTAAACAGAGATCGAGTTATGTTTATATAACTTTTTGGTATACTATACACTGTATACGAACATGTTGACGTGCTGTAGCATCGTGTTGCAGTTAATGAAGTTTTACTTGAGGCTGCACAGCACTATAACCGTCTACGTGTTAAAAGTGTAGCAGATGCTCCGAATTACAGTGAATATTTACAAAAATAAAAAGTTCAAGAACTTGTTATTTATCCATTATTATATGGAATATTAATTGATTAATTGTTGTAATGTGGTTATGATTAGTCTCGGTAACTATCCTCACTGATAATTACATGAATATTTTCTTTTGAGAATATATTAGATAATTGCTAATCCGTAAACTGGCGGCATTCAACGCATTGTCACTTTAGTCATGTATATGTGAATTTTAATATCTAGAGTAAGATAGATGGGTTATAAAGAAAATTTTTTTTTTGCTCTTGTGGCATCCATGTTAGTGATTCCCTTTATAGCTCCTATTAATTGGCGTGCAAGCAACAATGATGGATATAATCGTTCCTTCTCTTACTTTCATATTTTGTACAGTCGATACATTTTTACTTTGAACATCCAAGTATTCTACTTGCATGGAATACTTGGACAGCAACGAATATACGGAAAAAAATAGATTTTGATAGTGTAATCAATAGTATTGTTGTCTATTTATCTGAGTGATATAAATTATATATATATATATATATATATATATATATATATATATATATATATATATATATATATATATATATATATATATATATATAATTTATATCACTCAGATAAATAGACAACAATACTATTGATTACACTATCAAAATCTATTTGATAGTGTAATCAATAGTATTGTTATTGATAGGGTAAAAGGTTATACTTACGACCCTATAGGAGGCGGTAAAATAAACTCTTAACATTTTATGAGTTGTAAACTAAAACAATAGTGTAACTTTTCCAACAGATGTATACTAAAGTTAATTATTTAATAAAATATTTTAAAATTATGTCAGTGTTATTATTTCTTACATACCACAGTCCTTAAACAATTTTAATAATTCGTTAAAAAAAGGATCGTCGAAGTGATTATTCTTACAACGAACTATGTAATGTGTATTTTTTGAACTATTCAAATTCGTGTTACTTAAATGTGTTTAGGAAATTCTTACATTTTGGGTACACACTGAGATAAACATTGGTAGCTAACATTGTTGTCTAATAGTGGACATATTGATTAAAACACACAAAATGTGTTTAAGAAATTCTAGCATAAAAATGACGAATGGAGAAGGGTTTTATTACATCATCCGAACAATACAGATATAATTAGGAGGTTGACAATAAGCAGTGATAGTATACGGTTGGTCAATTGTTGTAAACAAAAAATTTATATTGTTGTTGCACGCATACGGTATATATTATACATATACCGTACTGCAATTCAAAATGAGCCAGCGTGTGAATACACTGTGGTGCTCTTTTATACAAGATGTAACAGAGAAACCAACAATACAAGAATGTTTTAATTGGATATTCGACACAATCAGATCTATCGTCCAGAACTTAGAAACCAAACTTATTGGAGTACAAAACGAACCAAATGGGTTTTTTATCAAATTCAGTGATCCCACGACATGCGAAGAAATTCTTGAAAAACTAGATGGTGAAAGCAGGATTAAAAAAGAAAACGGAGCAATAGTCAGAATCAAGATCGAACATGCCGGATTCGGGATACGAAGAATCCGAATTCTACGCCTTCCCTTCGAGTTACACAATACGCATATTCTTGAAACATTATCAGCTTTCGGTGATGTCTTGTCCATTCAAGATGAATACTGGTCCAGTGATTACGCAGTAGGTGGTACCAAGATAAAAAACGGAAATCGTGTAGCAAGAATTAACTTAAAAAACCCATACCATCCTTCATATACATCCAAGGTAACCGCGCAATGATCACTTACGAAGACCAACCAAAAACTTGTTCATATTGTGGTAGCAACGAGCATCTGATCGCTATGTGTACTAAGCGGCAACCAAAAACTAGCAACGTAACTTATAGCAATGTGCTTACAGGGAACTTTGAACCACAAGAACAAACTCAAGATATACAAAATTCTCCATCGAAAGCCAATGAAGAAAACGCGGCAGAAATCAACACAAACCTCCAACTCGAAGAACAGTCCAAACAAAACAAACGCGCACATACGACGTCCACAAGTGAAAACATGAATGATTCAGACGAAAAAACAAGCAACCAAGAAAAGTCTCAAAAAACAGAAAAAAGAACAAAAAGAAGCAAAACCATTGGGAAAGAAAAATGCAATTTCGATCTGGCACTAGAATTCCTTAGAAAAGTCATTGACTCTACTGACTCCCAATTCCCATTAACAACAGATCAGTTGCAAAAATTTCTCAGAGAAGCACAAGAAACAACCGACTTACTAACACTCACCACATCTTATATTAACGAACCAAAACAACTTTTAGAAACTTTGAAAATCATACATAACAAACTACCAGATCGAACACTAAAAACAAGATTAACAAAAATAATCAACATCATAACCTATCAACTTGAATCATCATATCTATTATCAGATGAACCAATTAATGATTCAGACATAAATTCTTAGAAATGGCTCACATTATTAAATGGAATCCAGGTGGATTTTTCAAACACATTGAAGAAATAAAACAGTTAATCACCACATACAATCCCATAGCAATCTCTCTTCAAGAAACCAATCTTCTTCCAAAACAGAACACTACGCTAAGCAAATATTTAATATACCGGAAAGACTATACGGGCGGTGCAAAAGCCTCTGGAGGGGTACTAATTGCAGTCGACGATTCATATATGTCCGAACAAATACAGTTAAATACTGATATACAAGCGGTCGCTGTCAAACTAACGTTGCCTCCAAATAAAACTGTAATCATCTGCAACATATACTTACCTCCCGGTAGTCATGGAGCTTACAACGCAATAGACCTAGAAGAATTACTCGCGCAGGTCCCAACACCTTACATACTCACCGGTGACTTTAACGCACATCACGAAATATGGGGATCTGGAAAAAACAACATTAGAGGAATCCAAGTCGAGCACCTCCTCTCAAGAAACGATGATCTTGTTCTTCTAAATAACGGCCAACCTACTCACTTTAGTATTTCTAGAGGCACTTATTCTACAATAGACCTGACGATGTGCACTTCCTCGTTAGTACCGGACATCAACTGGGATATACATCAAGATCTATGTGCGAGCGATCACTTCCCAATAGTCATAACCTTCAGTAGTTTAACTCAAACTAAACCAACATTTATTCGCAAATGGAAAATAGGAAAAGCAGACTGGACAGCGTTCCAGAACCTGACTTCCAATTTTAGTTTGAGTGATAACAACGACATAAATACAATTGTATCCAACTTTACTAAAGATATTATAAAAGCAGCAACAACAACCGTCCCACAAAGTAATCCTACACCAAGAAAACGAAATGTACCATGGTGGTGTAACGAAGTACGATTGGCAATCACTGAAAGAAAACGAGCTCTACGGAAACATCAAAAACATCCATCCCTAGCCAATCATATTGAATTTAAAAAAAAACGGGCTATTGCAAGAAACTTAATTAGAACGAAAAGTCAACAAAAGTGGACTGAATTCGTTGAAACTATAAACAGCAACACGCCAATAGAAGTAATATGGAATAAAATCAGAAAATTAAACAACAAAAGATCATATCATTGTATCAAACAAATACAGCAACATGGCAGGTTATTGACTGATTCAACTCTAATCGCAGAAGCCTTCAACAACCACTACGCGTCAGTATCTGCTACTAAAAACTATAAACAACAATTTCTTCAACACAAAATCCAAGAAGAAGAAATACATATTAACTACAATGATCTTACTAATGCACCATATAACCAAGAACTAACACTCAAAGAACTAGAAATAGCACTAAGCGACAGCAAAAACTCCTCCCCTGGACTGGATAAAGTACATCCTTTTATACTCAAAAATCTTTACCAAAATGCAAAAATACAGCTTCTAACATCTACAATAATATCTGGAAAAATAACGTATTTCCATCTTCTTGGAAAAAAGCCATAATAATACCCATACTAAAACCTAACAAGCCCAAAACAAATGTTGATAGCTACCGCCCTATTGCGCTAACAAGTAGCTTATGCAAAACCTTGGAGAAAATAATAAATAACAGGCTTCGATGGATAATTACCCAAAAAAACATGGTACATCTTTGTCAATTTGGATTTAGCACCAACCGTTCCACTATAGATCATCTCGTAAAAATGGAAGATGAAATCTGCCAAGGACTCCAAATGGAAGAACATGTACTAGCCATTTATTTCGATATAAAAAAGCCTTTGATATGACGTGGAAACACAGAATTTTAAGGATATTATCAGAAAGAGAAATTAGAGGAAATCTACTGAATTTCGTATCCAACTTTCTCTCCAACAGAGAAATATGTACAAGAATGTTCATATATAACATTATCAGCAACTGACATCCGGTTAATAATTCAGTTGTATTTATAGTATTTTGACTGAAATATTCCAATATTTTATCAAAAATCGATATTTAATAATCTTTCATGATAAGAGCAGGGAACAGGAACGTCACCAGATTGATTAATTTAGATATTGCGTTCAACAAACACCGCGAGATGTCACCAACGATTCATTGTCTACAGTAAATTGCTGCTTCGATAGAATTAATGATAAGTTGTTCACTTCAGCTGCAAACATCGCTGCTACCCCGCTATCACCATAACCGCCACACAACCACCGCCACCACTACACAAACACCACCGCCACCGCCACACAAACACCACCGCCACCACCACACAAACACCACAATCGCCACACAACCATCGCCGCCACCACAAAACCACCACACAAACACCGCCACCGCCACACATATACCACCGCCACCACCACACAACCGCCACAACCGCAACACATCCACCACATTTGTGTGTTACGTCACCACCGCTATATAATTTGCTGAGTTATACTCCAACTCATACACCTTATCATGGTTAAAGGGCTCATACACACATTATCATGATTAAAGGGTATAAAATAGTTGAATTTACACAAAATATTGTCTATTTACCGGTGGTTGTCAAAGAGTTAACATCTCTTTCGCTGAAAATTATACTTTCGTGGTAAAAAAATTGCATTTCGAACCATGTTAATTTACAATTCAGAGCAGTTCACTGCTAGCCAACATAACAAAGGGTTTTCGAAGCCTAAGATCATTAAACGTAAAACATTTAAGCAACAACACATTTCACCCGAAAATTTACCATTCCTTAAATCACTAAGTCTTAAAGTGAAAAGAACATGGTACTCACCAATGTGTTGAACATTATTAATAGTTTGTAATTTGATTGTAAACTAGCAATAGCTATTAGTAGCTATTTTCGAATACATCCCACAAATTAACTAACTATCCTCACCACTTTTAATTATTTTATATAAAGTTGTGGATTGTGTAAATAATTTCAGTTCTACGGCGGTGCGGCGGTAAAAAATGACGTTTCTTGATATACAAGGCTATCAAGGAGCTAACAACCAATTTTCTTTTAAAGAAGTTGGTATCGCTGCGGAAAATTCGGATGAAATATTACATCTTATATTCGACGCATCGTTTGATTTCAACGAGTTGCCGAAGAAATATGAACGGGTTACTGCACATTGACTTTGTCGAAATTGGCATGGGATACCTTGGTCGTATGGATTTACTCCGTACAAAAAACTTCATACCATATTGAAACCTATATTAAAGAAGTTTGACGTCATATACGTCAAGGGCAGTGAAAAGAAGAAATGGATTTCAAATTTGTTTGATGACACCGAAAACCAGCCGTGGATTTTGAATTTGGAAGAAATATTTGATGTATCGAAGATTTCCAATCTGTGAGATGAATATTATTCAAGACGTTGTATGCTTCATTCTGACAAAATTTATTCATTAGAAAATTGTATTCATTAAAAAAATTTTTATATGGAAAATAAGTAGATTTTATGTAATAAATATATTTAAGCAATTTAATATTTTTGTATACATATTCTACAAATAAAATTTAAAAAAAAATTATGTGCGTTTTATTTAATTGTTACCCTGAATTCCCCTATTTTTTACAGCAAGAAGTTTCTTTTGTTAACCTATAAAAGTATTGAAAAAAATCTAATGATATTTACCATTCTAATTGAAAAGCATATTCAATGATACACCCTGTATACTAAAATATTTATTAAAAATTTTAAATATACACCCGTTATATTTATATATGTATGTATGTATATGTGTGTTAATGATAAAGTAGCAAATTCAAAATTTTCTAGTTTATAAAAATTTTGATTTTACATGTCAATTCTCTAATATACCTATTAATCTATAAAAATTTATCAACTCAATTACTGTTATAATTTTTATATTAAACAACGTGTTTAGATTATAGTAATTAAAACCGAAAATATTTGAAATTTTATACTGATTAAGATATCAAGAAATAACTTGTGTTCTTTACTCAAATATAAATATGAATCAGTATTAAAATAATATACATACAATGATTTTGCCGGTTAAGCAAATTTTTTGCAATATTTATAAATAATTTTATAATTAGATTCTGTATTCAGTCTAATCATAAACAATAAATAGAATACATATTATTATTAATATACAGGTTGTATACATAATATACAGGTGTGTAGATATTAAGATAATTTTCATTTATAAATTATCCTAGAAATAGTTTTGTGCTATACTCAAATTCTTAAATGATGTTTTACAATTTGCTTTCAAGGTCTGCTAAAATAAACATTCAGCTAAAACAAACATTTAGATATTGGTTGTCTGTTAAAAATTCCTGGAACTAAGATTTTCCAAGGTTAAATATACAAAAAAAATCCCCGGAGTTACAGTTAACACCCAAATTTCCGGCAGTACAGCAGCGGTCGGAAATCTGGAGTCTGGACCCTGGAGTCTGAAGATAGTTTTGCGGTAGCGCTTGGTACAGTGCACCAACAAAATTTATCGTTAGCGACCGAGTCAAATGGTTTCTTTGTTCGTTTAAGTTGACGCAATTAAGTAAGGTCAAGGTTTGCACGTAATAAGCACAGTACGCTTCAAAAAGTGATCGGACACCTTTTTTGTCAGGGGGGGGGTCCACACTTTTGGCATGGTAGTGTACAAAAAATTTAAGTACAGTACGATGTCAAAAGTTTGGGGCCACCCCTGAGTTAGGGTATTCCCCACATTTTTGACGTGGTAGTGTACCTTTCGTTTAAGATGACGCAATTAAGGCAAGCGCGTGTTGGGGTCAAAGGCCAAGGTTTGCACATAATAAATACAGTACGCTTCCAAAAGTGATCGGATATCTTTTTGGTCAAGGGGGCCCGCACTTTTGACACGGCAGTGTATCAGAAATTTAAGTACAGTACGGTGTCAAAGGTTTGGGGCCACCCCCGAGTTATGGTATCCCCACATTTTTGAGGCGGTAGTGTACCCCATCTATCAAATTGTGGCCTAAATTCAGTCTGCGCATGCGTCGTGTACTAAAATTCAGTCTGCGCATGCGTCGTGTACTAAAATTCAGTCTGCGCATGCGTTAGGTTTGCATTCAAAAACTATGGCGAAAAATGGGTTAACACAAATCCAAATTGTGATAACTAAATTGTGATGACTCATAATGGGTTAACTACTTGTGTGGTTGTTGAGGTGATGACTCATGTCTTAGGAATTTCAAGGCCAACAGTATGAGCGCGTGTGGGGTCAAATGTCAACAACAAATTTTAAATACATGTACTCGGTACGTGCCGGGTCAAAAATCAAGGTTTGCACATCGATACATTTCGATGACTCATCAGTTCGGAATGTGTAGTACCGTAAAGTTACACGATTTCAAACATTTGCAAAGGGGTTCAAGTTGCTTAATTTTGCGGTGCTCCAGAACTGTCCTAGCCATTCTACTAATATGACCTGAAAATATGAAAATATGAATAATAGTTTAGAGTCGTTGAGCGAGCGAAGCGAAGCACCTAAGGAATTGATTTTGTACAAAATTTCAGAATATCAAATTTAAATAGACGTGTGATCACATTGTCCGTCAGTTACACCGAATAGGGCGCAAATTAAAAAGCTGAAGAAATTTGATAATTTTTACTCAAGTACTGTTGAGATCTCTGTGAAAGTTGAAAGTGACGTTAAAATGATTTCCCGGGGCCTTGGTGCCTTGAAGGGCCTAAAATAGATACAATTCTAAAACTGCTGGTATAGGTACCTATACTAAGTTCTAAGTACCTATACTAAACTAAGGTGCGGAAATTAGCCATGCTAATAAAATATGAAGATAGTTATTTTAGAGTCATTGGGCGAGTAAAGTCAAGTGCTATAAATAATTGATTTTGCACAGAATTTTGGAATATATGATTGAATTGACCTATAAATTTTACCTATAATTCAGATAATTATATATATATAGAGGTATATAAATCTCATGTCACAATGTACGGCTAGGATAACTGCGAAACTACTGAACGTTTTTGATCAAATTTGGTAACTATCTATAATTTGGTCCAACTTGAAAAATCGGATAGTTTTTATCGCAAAATTTTTAGTTTAACCGTAGAAAATTACGAAAAACCGCAAAATATCAATGAGATATCAGATATCTGTGGAAAAATTTATAAAAAAAATCATGCAAATTAATTTGTTGCTAAGCATTTGGAGAAAAATGATTTTGGAATTTTTGTAAGTATTAATAAGTATTTCTATAGATACCACCAATAATATTTTTATCTACGACTACTATGAAATTACTTATCTACTGTGCAAAATACTATTAATTTGTATCCTATAAAGAAATAAACAACTGGATTGTCCAGTTATCATCAATTGGCACTTCTGCTGTTTTCAGCAAATTCCATACATATGAAAATTAGATATGCTATAAAATATGAATATGACTTGAAAATATGAAAATATCAATAATACTTTAGAGTCGTCGAGCGAGCGAAGCGAAGCACATGCTGGTACCTATTCGTTCTCCATTCACATTATAATGCCGCTCTCGATTCGCTCCTACTTCGGTCTCAGTACGATACAAATACATAGGGTGCGCCATAAGTTCTCGGCCTGAGTATTAAAAACGCCGTGAGCAGCGGGGCCCCATCACGGTAGTCGAATTTTCCCCTTCATCTTCGGTATTGAATGTCTACAAGCGAAATGTGATTGAAAGTCTACAACCGAATTGTCATTTTGTTGGTTTCAAAACTGGTGATGAGTGTTCGGCTGATCGAGGCTTTAAAAAAAGGTTTTAAGTATTTAAGGGCTGTATCTCAGTAAATTTCAATTTTGTGTCGAAAACAGGTAGCAGAAAAAAAACCAACACAATTCGTACGAGGACATTCCTGCCCATGTTTATCCGCTAATTGCCTTTATGTTTTAGTTTTAAATATTAAAAAAGGACCTTAAATAGTAAACTGGAAGGACTTTATAAAGATATTTTTTTTTCCAAAAAAATCCAAAATTTCTATTTTATAAATACTAAAAATCCAAAATTCCTAATTTATAAATAAACAGTGACTTTAATAACATTTTTAAATTACTTAATATGTATGTATTTCATTTGTCATAAAAGTAAGTTCACTTTTTTTTAAATTTTTTAAAATTACTATTCGCCTACTTGTATTTAGAATAAACATAATGCTTTTAAAACACATTTAACAATAGCATTCAATTCCGATGTAAAAATGGGAGAAGTGGGGGGAAAAGTGATGTGGACTCCCTACAAGGTACTAGCTGGATACTAACTGAATACACGTACAAAATTTCAGCCCTCTAGGTTTATTCGGGTGACCTGTGCGAGTGGTACAAACTTCGAAAACGTCGAAAATGCATGAAATTGTAGCTTAAAAATGAGGGGAGTGGGGGTAAAATATCAAAACCTCCAAAAAGCACAACCTAGGTACGAACTTTATCAACACACCAAATTTCAACCCTCTACGTTAATTCTGGGGGGCTGGGGGCCTGTTAGATCCAGCGAAAATCGTTTTTTCCCCCCTCTACTCCCACCATATCATCCTAGGAAGCTGAATTTTGGATATGTTGTAGATAATTGACCGAAACATTATTTAAAACCGGTATGGAAAAGTTTTATTGCTTTTCCGCCCCCCACCAACCCCTTAAAGGTCGGGTCAGAAAAAAAATTTGCCCAAAATTTGACCCCACTTTGATAGTATGAGGTGCCTCGAAAATGAGCCCCATTTACCAAATTTCATCTCTTAACTTCCATAGGGGGGCTCTACACAAATTAAAAGGTGGCGGGAATATATATATATATATATATATATATATATATATATATATATATATATATATATATATATATATATATATATATATATATATGACATTTTTTTTCTACATATTCGTGTTCTACGGGTCCGAAAACGGATAGCGCCCCTACTCTCGCCTCTCGCAGCTCTTATCGTATAGACTGTATAAGTCTAATTTTTCGGAGAAAATTCGACTAAAAATACAGAGAGAATAGTGAAAAGAATTTATTTTTTTGCACGATCGTGTATTTTCATGCATTTACCGATGCTGTTGACAATGCTGGTAAGTTACATTTCCCGAACGTTTGTTTACATCCATGGAAACCAAAAAATAACAGTGCGGTAAGTGAAATAGATGCGTGGTAAGTTAATAGGAGTGCGGTAAGTGAAATAGGCTGAAAAATGATTGTAATTATTTATTTATATTAAAATTAATGGTACAGTTTAAACAACAATAGAAATTTATTGGTACATTTGAGGTTTTTGGATCTATAATATTATTTTTGCTGGTACTGCCTGTTCATTTGCTACCGTCTGTTGACGAATTAAGAAAAATTTTATTGGAATATTCTATTTTATTTTCGACAGAATCGACGATATAGCCTTCGGCAACGGCAGAAGATTTCCATCCTCCGTGCCTTTTTAAATCGAGCACACTTCCACCTGAATTTGCCAGTAATGTGACAGAAGTCCTTTTAAATGCATGTCCAGTGTGCGAAAGTGGATTTTTTAAATTTAAATATTCAGCTATTCTTACAGTTATTTTGCCAGTCGAATTTATGCCTACTAGCTGGTTTACACATTTACCATTCCGGAATGCATATGAGAAACGCTGAGAACACGGGCTTTGCGGTCGAAGACTCACGTAATTTCTAAAAATTTCTAAGCAGTCAATTTCTTTTTCAAATTCGCTGGTGATTACAAATGTCCGTGAAAAGTATGCTTTTGTTTTCGGAATGGTAATAACGATAAACTTTCCATTATCATCAATATCATCTATCGTTAAATTAATGAGTTCCTCTCGTCGACAAGCACCAGCGATCCCAACATTATTACTACCTGAAATACAATGATGGTATCAAAGATATAAAAATATAATTAGCATGGAACATGAACTAAGAAATATGTCTATTACTTTCATCATTAAGTATTTTTCATTAGGTGCCTCTTTTAAAAATTGATCCATTTCTTCTCTTGTGAAAGGACTTGATTTTTTTAGACGATATCCAATATTCTTCTTTTTTAAAAAGGCCACTAGCTTAAAAATCACAAAGTGATTGAAAAAATTATCCGGATCGGCCGGGAATCGAATCCAGGATCTCCTGGTAACTAGCCAGGCGTGCTAATCTCTACACCAACGATCCCATGCTCGGCAAGCGGCCGAGCCGGACACTCATTCAATCACCTATGTGTATAAGTACTCTCTCTGATTCGAGAAACAGTTACAATTTTAATTTCAAATATTATCGAGTGCTTGTGAGACACTTCTACGTATGACAAACTTTTGTTTGCATTTCAACACACACAGTATTGATATGCTCACTAATCGTTCAGCTAAACTGAAACTTTAAGCACTCGATTTCTTTGGTAGTATGACCAAAAACCACATGTAAATTAAAAATCACAAAGTGATTGAAAAAATTATCCGGATTGGCCGGGAATCGAACCCAGGATCTCCTGGTAACTAGCCAGGCGTGCTAACCTCTACACCAACGATCCCATGCTCGGCAAGCGGCCGAGCCGGACACTCATTCAATCACCTATGTGTATAAGTACTCTCTCTGATTCGAGATAATTTGGATTCGGATAATTTTTTCAATCACTTTGTGATTTTTAATTTACCTGTGGTTTTTGGTCATACTACCAAAGAAATCGAGTGCTTAAAGTTTCAGTTTAGCTGAACGATTAGTGAACATATCAATACTGTGTGTGTTGAAATGCAAACAAAAGTTTGTCATACGTAGTAGTGTCTCACAAGCATTCGATAATATTTGAAATTAAAATTGTAACTGTTTCTCGAATCAGAGAGAGTATTTATACACATAGGTGATTGAATGACTGTCCGGCTCGGCCGCTTGCCGAGCATGGGATCGTTGGTGTAGAGGTTAGCACGCCTGGCTAGTTACCAGGAGATCCTGGGTTCGATTCCCGGCCGATCCGGATAATTTTTTCAACCACTTTGTGATTTTTAATTTACATGTGGTTTTTGGTCATACTACCAAAGAAATCGAGTGCTTAAAGTTTCAGTTAAGCTGAACGATTAGTGAACATATCAATACTGTGTGTGTTGAAATGCAAACAAAAGTTTGTCATACGTAGTAGTGTCTCACAAGCACTCGATAATATTTGAAATTAAAAAAAAAAAAAATGGCCACTAGCTTGACAAATTTTGAAATATCGGTACCCTGGGTTATATTGGTTGTTGTTTTAAGCATTGAACATTCCGACCATAAATTTGAAGGAGACTTTAGAATTGTGCTTCGGGAAACAAAATAAGCCAATAAACATTTCTCATTGGTGGATCCATTTTTTTCAACCAACCATTTGGTAAAAATTTTGTACGCATTTTCATACCTTTGTTTAGATTTTTCTGGAATTAATCCGTTGCAGCCGATTTTAAATGCTTCTTCTATTTTGTTATCCTCACAGTCTTCGTAATTTCAAAATTCATAATTTTGTTGAATTAAAATAATCAAAAAAAATTTCACATAATATATTGTGACAACTCGCATATATATTAATTTGTTTCAAATAATTAACTAGTTGTCAGTTGTTTTAATACAAAATAGTTGATTGCTATCCAGGGTTGTGCACGTAGACTACGTGAGGTAGTCTACCCTATTTGTCTACGCATAAACAATAAGGTAGACTTCGTGACAATTGTCTACGTAGACAATGTAATCAATGTAAACAATGAATATTATTTATTTTATAATAGATCATTAAGGTTGGACGACTGCATATTTGCATATGCTACTTTATTTATGAGTACGCTTATTCTAAAATTTGGTTTTCAGTCTTATAAACCATTTAAAAGCAAATGAGCTAATTTTCATTTCGAATATTTAGCTCATATCCACACTTTTTTTAATGTTTATACTTTATGTTGAATCAATTCAAACAACATCATCGGTTATACTCTAAAATCATTACAGTATTGTTATATCAATTGCCTAGATTTGTGTATTTCTGATATATTTTCTCATAAACCATACAGTGCACATTCTGAATATTTCCGCTCTCAATAGTTCCGCTTCCCCAGTTTGAGACTCGAGCGTTACCCCCACTTTACCACCTATTATACTATTTATTTCATAAGAGCTAAAAATGTTTTGATTATATTTATATTTATAGTCTGGAATGGATAGTGTAAATCATAAATTATCCTGTCAAAATTGCCGAAAAAACGTATCACCATTTGTTAGAAGCGGCACATAATTTATCTATTTTTCATAAATACATTTATAATTTTTTTCTAAATGCGCTCCATAGTTTGGGTGGCAGGAACTAAAGAGGTACTCTACAAATATATTTTGTTTTGAAAACAATTAAATTTCATATAAACAACATAGTCGGTCAATTTAAGTTTGTAACATCGCTCGCGCGACGAACGAACACAGTTTAATTTGATCAACTGCATCTGTCTTATCTAAACAGCTACCTGAAGAAAAAATTTTTTTCCATACACTGAAGCTATAAATCATCCTGTCAAAAAATTGAATTTCATACACAAATTGGAAAAACATATCTGAGAGGAGCGCAGTCTTTTAAATTTTTATAAGGAGATATTTAAGAAGTAAAGATATTTGTAAACGAAAAAAGTTACGTAGTAAAATAATACGTGTACTTAAAATTATTTTAAATTAGTTTAATTAATATTTTTGATAGATTGCTGAATAAACTTGTTAAAAATTACTTATATATGTACGTATGCATTGATCGTGCGTAGCATTGAAGTGATAAATTGATTGTGAGTATGGATATATATATATATAGGTAATATAGGTACATATCACGCCTTTTCTGTCTCAAACTCGTATAAGGTTTTTTGACGGTTTTGAGTTAGAAAGTCATACATGTACATAATACACTTCCCCATATGATGCACTAAGAAATATTGCAAAATAATTAATGGAAAAATAATTATTCAATTTAATACAAACTTGTACCACATGAACTAAATTTAGTTTTCTGACAAAACCTGGTATATGGTATACGAGTTTGTGTAAAATTATTTTTTGAAATAAGTAATATTTTTATCAGCATACCCTCGTACTTGACCAAGATACAACTACCTGACACTAGAGTTCGCAGGTCTGTACACCACAAATCCAATGGTACGTAGTGGTCGGTGCAAATTTAAGGGGAAGTACGTAAAATCGGAAGATCAGGAGCGTCGGTAAATTTTTATTTGAGGGGTTGGTAAATATTAATTATTATATAAACAAGTACATCATATAGGAATATGCAAAAAAAAAATCGATTTATTTCACAAACTCGTATTTACTAAAAACATCCATAGCTTGTAATTTAAAACATTTAAATGTCTGCTTCATGTCTACATAGGTAGCAAACATCAAAAACTGTAACATACATAAATCTTAAATTCATAGTGATAAAAATACAGTATTTAATATGTTTTTTGTGTTTCCTGAAAACTGTGATTTTTGATATACGAGTTTGAGACAGAAAAGGCGCGATATGTAATCAGAAGCGTTCTACGTGTGACGTGGTTCTGCATTCATATATACGTATCCACGGAATCCACGTACAGAAAGAATAGGTACTTTATACATACATAGTCGCTCATTAACATTGTTAATATCAGTTGTAGATATTACGTCGTATGTCAATATTAAAAAATACAGTGACTGATTCCAATTCTTTTCTTAAATTAATCTAATAGGATTTGTAAAACAATAATTTTATTTGGAAACAAAAATAAAATACATTTTTTTAAATTTTACTGAATGATCATATGAATGGCATCTGTTGCATTTGAAAGTAAAATAGTCCAGGTTCAGAAAGTAGTTGAGCGATCAAATTATTCACTCGGAATTTGTTGGCATAATCTTGTTCTATACACAGTAATTATTATGAAAGTTCATGTTGCCACCTGGCAACCTGGTCAGATTTTGTATAAACAGAAATTTTTTATACGAATGAGAAAGAGTAACATATTTTATTTTTAAATTTTGTTCCATAGTCTTTGGTACAATACCAACAATTACGTCTTTTAACTTTTTGCCATCAAATTGGTATTTCCGAAGTTATACAATATGTTCTTAAGTTGTAAAAATCACGAATTTGTTTGATTTCAGATCCCTGTTACAACTCTATAAAATTTGAATATAAAACAATATGAAAAATTATCCAAATAAATTTTTCCCACATCTCTGATCTTATTAACGAAACCGCTTAATAAAAAATTCAGTTTCGATATTAGACACAATAAAGATCGTAATTATTAATAATCTACCAAAGAATATGAAACAATTTTTGTATTCTTGGAAGACCCCTACAGATTTTTAAAAATTAGTCTGTGCTGTGCAATGTATTAGTCTGAGGAAATTTTGTCATTTAGGAAAATTGTTATGCTCACCTAGCACAATCCCTCACAAAAAAAAAAAATTCAAAAATGCCAAAATTTGAATTTCCCACCACTACTACTTTATCAATTTTTGATGAATTTGAAACAAAATTTTACGTTTTAGACATGAAACTTACAAATCTGAAATAGGACAATTAAAAATAAGTAAGATAATATCAATAAATGTCAGTAAGTCTTTTCAGTACATTTATGGATATAATTTTAATTTTTATTAACAAAATTTATTGTTTCAGTATGACAGCAATGTTTAAAGTGTTAATTTAAACTTTTTCAGGGTATATTCAATATACCTACATATTATATGTTAGTCTTTACGGAATATTTGTATAAATAATGCATATTTTTGTTTTAACGATATCTGAGCATATAAACATTTTTATAAGCATAATTAAGGTAAAAGACCCGGTAATTGACCCTAGCCCAGTTTCTGAACTTTTCAACTTTGTTATAAATTAATAAAAAAACTATATTTTAAATAAGAAAAAAAAATAAATTCTTAATTTAAAGTAATCTATTCTGTGTATAATGAACAGCAATTTAAAAAGTTTAGAATATATTAACTAAATAAAAAAAAATTTTTAAGTTTAAAATGTGTGTAAAAACTATTTTTTTGGTAGTTTCCTAACAGTTTATGTTACAAAGTACTCATTTTGATCTGTGCAATATTCATCATGTAAGTATGAAAACTTAATTAAAAATATATGAGCAGGTTAATATTTGTTTAAAATTTATTTTAAAATATTTATAAAATACCTTAGAATGATTTTTATTATTGAAATATGAGGGTCAATTACTAGGCTCACTTCTAAAGTGGTATGGCCCAATTAAATTCTAACCAGTTTTTGTTAGTTATTTTGTTATTTATAGTTATCTTCGATTAGTTTTTGTTATTTTTCATAACGTATATAACATTAAACATTCATTTTTATCAATAAAAAATTATTTATAAATTAAATTTTAAAAAACTGTATTTTTAAATTTAAGGATCAGAAACTAGGCCACTGTTAGGGTCAAAAACTGTCACATGAGAAATTTTGAAGGTCAGAAACTGGGTCCTTTTTGTCAATTTTTAAAACATTAATTTAAATTATTAATTCAATTCAAATAATTATTTTACTTGTATGACTTTATTTTGAAAGCCATAAACTAGTTGATAAAATTATTAATTGTCTCTTAAGTTTAAACTTATATTTATTACTGTCGTTTAACCTCAGCCGTCACTCTTAAAAGGTCAGAAACTAGGTCCGTTACCTTAGGTGCATATATTTTTGACCAAAGTTAGATCACATTAACGGAAAATTTGAAAATTTAAAAATTCTTTGTTGTAAACAGCGTAAACCGTGTTGTAAATTAATTTGAGTTTTAGAAAAACCTACCACATATTTAGTTGTTGGTTTATAACTGCATATATTACTTATGTAAAGAAATTTGAAATTTTATAAAATAAATAGGGTTAAATGATTGTATAATATTAAATATTATTTTTTTAAAATGTGATTTGCGTTGTGCTTAAAATATAATACCTGTGTGTATAAAATACATATATAATTGTGTCGTGTTTAAAATATCTATTAATGTTATACATTTTTGTTTAATTTTAGTACATTAAATTAAATTATGTGATACGATGCCCCTTCGGCTTCGATCAAACCTTTGACACCTCTTTGGTCGACGTCGAATGTGTAGTCAAATGTGAATTTTTTGATCAAAACTTCGGTCTCGATACTGCCGAAAAATTTTTAATGTCAGGGTTTAATCAATGTTAGGGTTAAATGTCAGGGTTTAATAAAAGCAGTGTTGTGCAATTACGCGTGCATCTCGCAAATTTCAACCAAAATATCAAAAAATGTAAGTAATCATTTTTTAGCTTTTCAATTTGTGACAAATGTAAAATCTTAAGTTTTTTCGTCAATTATATTTTCGTTTTATCTAACCCTAAATCCCATGGGGTCATGGGGAATCCGATTACACAATATTACACACAAAAATAGATGAAAACCTTCATCATTTTGTATAAAAATAGTTAATAAACTAAATTTTTGTAATTATGCATAGTATCATAGGAGAAAATAAAGTAGGTACAACTGGTACTGCATTTTTACATTACAAAATTTGTTAAATATGACACAGAAAAATTTGGTAATTTTTAAACATTCCAGCAAGCAGTTTGCTTTGTTACCTGTATATTTCATAAAATAAAATTTTGAAAATTAACAAATTTTAGGTACCTACATATTAGTAGAGGTTTTATATATTTTTTTTTTTCAGACTAAAGGACATAGATTCTTATACAACTGTTTATACAAATTGTCATGTACAATTCAAAGACACAGTTTTAAAAATTTTGAAAATTAATTAAAACAGACAAGGACAATTAATATTAATTAACATTTCTGTCTGTGCACATATCTGTGCACTCCTAAGGATGTTGATGCTGTATTCGTTAGTTTTTTTTTTTTCGTTATAACTACAAACTACAACGTATTTCGAATTCAGTTTAGATAAGGAAAGATCCAGCGTATCAAGTTTTTCATTTTTTGGTCCCGAGACATTTTTAAATTATCATTTAGAAACATTTCATTTACAAATTATCCCAATTTAAGGATTACCGAATTTATTTAAACAATGATATTTTCCAAATTATGTATTTCACACTTTAATTCACTTTGCTAAATTACCTGTCAACTTACTGCCATCCGCCATGTATGTCTACATTGTCTACATTGTTTACATTGTCGACATTGTCTACGCATTGTAGACATGTAAATGTAGACTATGCCTATTTACGCGTAATTGCACAACACTGTTGCTATCAGAATATATGGAATATATTATTATTATACTTATTCATAGCATTCTATGTATATATTAAAACTTAAATTTTCTTATTAACTATACGAAATTTATATTTTATTTAATATATTTAATTAAATTTTAATTATTTTATATCGATCGTGCAAAAAATATCATACAATACACAATGCGTTAAGTACTTTTACTGATCTCGAAAATTGCAAAAACTCGACCCTGCGGGTCTCGTTTTTGCAACATTTTCTCGATCAGTAAAAGCAACTTACCGAACTTATATTGTAAAATACTATTCTATATAACCTCCCTCTATTTCAGTACACTTATTATAAGGTGGGATAAGCATCTCTATACCTTTATAATAATAAGCAAATTCTTTGTAGCGATTCTACAAGAGCGATGTTTTCGGAAGTGATCGAATATGCCGGCCGTCCAGAACGATCATTGTCGTTGCGGGACTCGTACCGCAAACGAAACCTTTGGCACGGCTTTACCGTATACACCATCCAATCTGTCCTCAATTTCTTCTGGAGTTTGTCTTTCTTTTGTCAGAAATTTTATGACTACACGATATTCAATTTTTGAAGCGGTTGAGTTTACACTTTTACAACAGAATAAATAAAACACATGTAAACTCGTCCACTGCGTTTATGATTACTAGAGACTTAATACTTTTTGTGAGTATAAATTACGTCACCTTTAAATAAGTTTAATCATGTTAGGCCGAGAAATTATAGCGCACCCCACGTATCTTTTCATAGCAAATAAATGAAAGCGGAGCGGAGTGGAATCAAAAAAGTATTCACACTATCGATATAGGTCTGATATCTCTCCGATACTGCTTCGATAAAATATTATCTGAGTGGTATTGGAGCGATATTGGAGCGAGAGCGTACTGCCACTGATATCGGAGCGGTATCGGAGCGATGATGTGAATACACTCCTTGTTTCTTGGTAAGAATATTTTATCGAATCGGGAGCGTAGCAATATCGTACCGAGAGTGGAGCGTTAATGTGGATCGGGCCTAATTGTTGAAAAAGATGAATGATTTTTACCTTTCATTAACCCTAGAATCATACGTATACGTCAAAACGACGAACGAACTTCTCTACTTGCTTCAATACTACAACTCGTAGGTACTTGCTTGCTGTGAGATTTCTGTTATCTAATTTATTTGTTGTTATAACACATAAGACGTATTTATTTTGTTTATAGTCATTGTCGTTTTGTTTGTATTGAAATAGTGTCCGTCAAAAGGACGTCGATGTATGATTACGCGATGTTTTTTTTTAAAGATTTTGTACTTCACATATAAAAGTTTTCCTAATTATTCTAAAATTTATTAAAGATATGCATGTTATAATTAATTTATTCAATGATTATGATAATGTGAAAGATGATTACAGCTGTTTGACTTATAGAGACGACATAATACTGAAGTTTTAATATATTGAATAGAAAACTAAAGAATGCGTTTCAAGTGACTTAATAAAAGATTAACAACTTATTTTGTGGAAAATATATTAATTATAATTTCTTTTTTTTTTTTTGAGATCTTATTCAAAAAAATTACTAACTTAGAAAATTTACAAATGTGCCTAATGGGGAAATAACTACATATCTATAGGAATATTTATGACTGAGAAATTTCACATTCTGTAAAGTCACACATGTCCACTGACTCATAATAGTTCATAAATGAATTATTTGAAACACATGTTTTATGATACAATTGATGTATTTATCTATTTTTTAATTTTTATAATGAAAATATGCTTTATAAAAAGATTAAAAAAATTAATAAATATTTATATTAAGAAATTTTTCCAAATCCAATTTTTTTAAATATTTTGTTCGCTTTTGTAGTATTGTTATGTCAAAAAAATGTTTTTTGCAAATAAACTCTAAAACTCTCCGTAAAAAGTCCATCCGTCAAAACGACGTCGATGTATGATTAACGTTTCTCGTAGACCAGCGTATGATTCTAGGGTTAAAATTGTTCTGCACTCAAAATATGTAATATTTTTTACTCAAATAATTTCAATATTTTCAATTTCAAGTAAGTTCAAGTTGAAATTCAAAGATAATATATACAAAGACTGTATTGCTATATTATCTATAGTCTAATTTTGCTATATTATCTATAGCCAAATCAGAAGTTAAATGATGCCAATATTCCGTTCAAAAACATCTAATTTGCATCAAATTTCAAGAGAGCATCAGCATCGGCATCATGTAGCTGATGTAGTATTAGACTAGCCGCATACACACAATTTTTAGTTGAACAACTGTTTAGTTGTATATCAAAAGAAAGACTATGGGATCTTATGGAGGTGTGCATACTATCAACACGATAACAGTTCGACAAAAAAATCAAAAAACCATATCGATTCTTTTTTGACTAAAAAGTCGGACAACTTAAACAACTATCGATCGACAGCTACATGTACATTACTGTGCATTCAAGTGGGTATACACTCAACTAAATAGTCGATCCAGTAGATCTGTAACCCGAAGATATAATCTGTATGGTAAATTCTGGTGTATTTTATCTATGCTGTGCTATGCTTATGGATGTATAGAATATCTTCTTTTGCTTTTTTTGTCGTACGTTCTATATAAAGCAAAACACAGATGAATGCTTTTCTATTAACCACTTTTGAATTCGATGATTGATAGACAGTTAAAAAACTAAAAGCACAAAACATTGAAATAAGTTTTGAAAATCACCACTATAATAATATAATAGACATGACAAATATAGAAACTATTATTTATGATTGGTTGAAAAAAAAAAGAGGATTCTGCACGACTAGGAATAAATAAGTGTATGAATAATTTTAAAATCGCTTTACAACTAAACAGTTTAGTTGGGTTGAAACCGTGAGGTTCATCGATTTCGACTAAACAGTTTAGTCGAGATAATAATTGAGTGTATGCGCCAGACCTTAGACGCATCAGAAAAGTCATGATGCTGCATCGATGCGGTAAAGTTTACATTTTTGAAGTTATTATAAGAAAAAAACCTAAGCTAAGTAATAAATTTAGGACAAATACAGAATAAGAATCAAATTCAATAGCTTCAGTAATCTAAAATGTAATATAAATATAATATTTTATTTGAAGAATAGCAATAAAATAATTAATTGGGTATTTGACTGATGTAGCATCTGATAGTAAAATATAGTGAATAACATAGCGTATGATTCAGTAATAATGATTAACTATTTATATTAATTTCAAAAAATGTAAATATTTTATTTTTCTAAATAAAACTTACGAATTTGGAATTAGCGGCTGAAATGATTAAAACGATTTATTTGGGCATCTGGCGTCACAACACGAAAGATTTAATATTGTAAAAAAGATGTTTTTAAAAAACATACTCACATTTTTGTTTTTGGGATTCGAAGCAAAGAAGTTTGCTACCATAAACGAGTCTGTTCTTGGTAAATTGTGTTATTAGCTTTGGCAATTTCCCAAATTACGTGCCAACGAAATTTTGTAGTATTTATATTTTTTTTGATTGAATTGCAAGTATAATAAAACAAGTAAAAAAATAGATAAAAATTGTCGGACAGATTTAATTTTCGTCAAAAAATATTAAAATTTAATATATTAAGCATTGCGTTTAGTAAGTAAATAACCCATTTTCCTTTTTTTTTTAAATTTGGGTAAATGGAAATACTAGAAAGAAAAACAAACAATTTAATTTAATTATCATATTTATTTATTACTAAATAATATAATTTCTAAGAGGAATAATAAAATCATATTAACATAATCTATATTTCCTATAAATAAAGAATTAAGTTTTCAATATTTTTTACTGAAAATTAAATATGTGCATAAACTTTTATTGTCATTTTTATTTGTTTTAATTGTAAATCAATCACAAAAAATAAAAAATTTGACAGCTTTATTTATAGGTTGGCACATAATTTGGGAATTAGCCTTAGCTATAACAAAACCTTATTCCATTTTTATTAAATTAAAAATGAGGTAATATGTAATTAATGACAAGTTAATACAAAATCATAGAGATACATAGAGAGACAACTTAAAAAATCGTTTAAAAAGTTAAATAGTCATTAAAGAAAAAGATGACAGCAATCATTTGTATTTCTAAACTATATTTTGTCTTTATCTAATGAATGACAAAATACATTTGTTAAAGAAATGCTAATTTTGAGTCAGGAATAAACAAAGATACAGTAAACCTTTAATGTCTTGTTGTCACACTCTTATCAATTGTTTATATTGGGGTTTTTGATGTCATGGATACGACAATAATGGCTATATCTACAACATAATTATAAAATATAAAAAGCGAACTGGTTCGTGATGTTACGTGCCTAACACGTGACTAAGTGCTTTCGCATCAAAATTCAATTAAATAAAAAAAGTTCTTTTTTTCCTTTTTATCGCTTTTTTTTATACAAAAATTAATTACTGGGATGATATTTAAGTCATTTGGAATATTTTAAAACCCTCTTTCGAAATCTGTCAAATACTCAATTGCTGATTGTAAAATTTATTTATTGAATTATTTGTATTTTTTAATTGTTAAAAATATATTTACCATATTTCGTAGGTATATAAATATGTACAAAGGTGGATTACTCTAAATCTATACATATAATAAAACTGTAACGAGACCATTTCTGTACATGGAATATTTTTTGAAAATTGTACTGGTACTGTAAATAATTATCGATGTAGATATCAAAACAGCGATCTTAAAAATTTTTGTCTGTCTATCTGTCTGTCTGTTCACGCATCACGTAAAACTACTGGACGGATTTTAATGAAATTTGGTGTGATGATAACTTATTACGTGGGTCAATATCTAGGATACTTTTTATTCTGAGAAAATGTCCACGGGAAAATAGAAAAACCTAGAGCATGTGCATATATTACGCAAAAACTATTGAATGAATTTTAATGAAATTTGGTGTGGTGATAACTTATTACTTGGGTCAATATCTAAGATAGTTTTTACTTCGGGAAAATTTCTCATTCCCATGGGAAAATGGAAAAACCATTCTGAGCATGTGCACACATTACGCAAAAACTATTGGACGGATTTTAATGAAATTTGGTGTGGTGATAACTCATTACTTGGGTCAGTATTTAAGATACTTTTTATTCCAGGAAAATTTCTCATTCTCACAGGAAAATGGAGAAACCATTTTGAGCATGTGTACACTTTACGCAAAAATTATTGTTCTATGCAAGTTCTGTATAATTATTACATTTATATACATACTTCTCATTGATGTTATAACAATGCGTCGGGCGAACGATATCGCGGGTACAGCTAGTTATGAAATAGGTGTAAATTTTTAAAACATATTTCGTATTTCATTTTGTTGTGATATTTTCAACTTATAAAAGTTATTGAAAATAATGTTAACACATTGATGGTCATGAATGACGTACGATGTCAAGTGAAATCTGATTAACTGCAACATAACGTTGTACCGAATCAATAATTCCGTATAAAGAGTACACCAATAAGGTCTATACAAAAACATACATAACTCGCTCTTTGTTTAGGCACCATAGGTATCGTAATGGTGTTGTGTGCTCTACTATACATTACGTATTGTGCAACACACGGCACCAGTGTGGTAACTATTGTGCCTAGATAGAGAGTGAGCTACGTTTGTTTCTGTATTAATCTTATCAATCTAATGTATTAGTTGTCAGCGTATCAGTTGGGTGTTTCGTTCTAATATCTCATGACTAGAGAGCGGAATTATATGCACAAAAATATTGAAAAATATGCAATATAATATGCACGATTTTATGGTAAAATATGCACCAATTTTTTCAAAATATGCACAAATATGCAGTAATAAATCTAAAAAAAAGGCTTAATAATTTTGATGTAGGTAATAATTTTGATGCAAAATAATAATTTTGATGCAAAATAACAAAAATATAAATAGATTTTTTCTAAAATCTAAAACAGAAATAAGAGCATAATGTACTTACAAGCAGGGCTAGATTAACCATTAGTGCCGTCCTAGGCACCGTGAAAAATGCGGCCCCTGCCTTTTGCTTAAAAAGAAAAAATCGTAACTTTTCTTACTTTTTTTCAAATTTTTCCTAAAAGAAATAACTGAGCAAAAAAAAAAAACCAACGCCTCGATAGGCCTAGTGGGTAATCCGGCCCTGCTTACAGGTTTTCCACAAACTTGACAGAAAGTAGTGTTATTTCTTGTATCAAATTGAAATTCTGGGATAGATTTTATCCAAGACTGAATTTATAACATCTTTATTTTTGGGATTTTAGATAAATTTTTTGCAAGCTCCGTTAGAAAACGTTTTGGAACAAAATTTTCTTCACGAACAAAAGCAATGTTAACGCTTTTGTTTCCAAATTTTTTTATTTTTAAATGTTTTTGGCATTAACACGTTCATTAACAAGCTAAAAATACAGACTTTGTGAGATCGTCAAATATTTTATGTTAAATAAGTAGGTCCTTATATTTGTCATACGATATCGCGTGATTAGCCATATTGTAAAGTAACTCTATCATGCGATATCGCATAATCGTCAATGATCGTTAAGTGAGTATGATAAAATTTTTAAATATAAAATTGCTATATTTCTTTCTTGCGGCCAAAACTTTAGGAGTACAAAATATTTACTTTTCAAGAATTATTCTGCTGATTTCAGTGTAAAATAGGAAAGCATAATTCTATGTTTTGTTAAGAAAATTTGTATCTCTTTTATGAAAAGTGCTAAATTTGGTGAAAATATGCATATTTATGCAAAAAACTTGAAAATATGCAGAATTTTCTCAAATATGCAAAATATGCAAATTTTAAATAGTCTTAATCAATTCGAAAAGTGGAGATTCGGATACATCCGAAGTTTTACTGATATATAACCAGAACTTATCGATATGCAAAATATGCAAATTCCGCTCTTTACTCATGACCATTAAGGTGCTAAAACTAAAATTATCTGTACTAAGCAATTACTCAAATTTGTATAATCAAATTAAAAATATTAAAATAATTGTATACTTCTATACCTGTAATATGTAATTTATTATTCATAAACGAAAATGGAATAAAATACATAACTCAGCGTTTTTTTCAAATATGACATAATTTTTAAATCACATTTGCATTATACTGAATTTATTTCTTCAGTTAGTGCTTAAAAATTAATTTAATAACTACACAAGTTTAAAGTACAAATTCTAATGATTACTCTATATTTTTTGTGTAATTTATTTTTTTCCATTGTATTTGCACATAATGTAAATTTCGATTCACACATATTAAGTATTGCCTTTTATCGAAATAAGTTTTTACTTTGTTTGCCACAAAGTAAACCATCATTACATGAACTACAATGGTTTGGCATACCATCAACAATTCCGACAAAATTGAAGCCATTTCCGAAACAAGATAATTTGGAAACATGTTCAAGTATGGATGTAGAAATACGTAACGGTCGACTATGGGTTATCGATAGACCAGAATCAAGTGAGAAGAATGCAAAATTAATTATATATAATATATTAATATATACAGAAATTCAAGATTATGAATTTAAAGATATACCAAAGAGTAGTATAAACACAATTGTTGTTGATCCGTTTATAAATCCCTTGTATGGTTCAAGAGCGTACATCGATTGTGCTGATACAGGTGAATTGCTGGTCTATACATTAAAAGAACGTAGATTTTGGCGTTTAAAATTTGATAATGCTAATTTTAATGGAGATATGAAGTTTTTCACAATATCGAAAAAAGAGTCAATACTTTATTTAACAGCAATGTATGGTCATGAGATGTTCTCATTAAATTTAAATGATGTTCGAAAATTAGCGGGTCCTCCAGCAATTATTGCTAATGTAAGTATTACTTATTATATACAATTAACATCACTAGAGATTGGTAGAGATTGACATCAGCACCCGCTTTAAGGGCGGGCAATCCGTGTATTGTAAAAAAGTTAGTTGTAGTGTTTAAAAAAAGTTAGATGAGCTTTTTCTTTTTGCACGGCAGTTGTATTTTGGGAGAAAAAAATACCCAACTGGCGAACAACAAAAACAAAAAGCTCCTCTAAATTTATTGCCAGTCGTCGCTCTCGCCGGGGCTGCATCTTTTCTTTTGTTCAGGTCGACATAACGAGTCTTTCATTTAAAAAACACAGACTGTGTGACACAGTGTATTTTTGTACTTTTTTTCACAAAGTACAAAAATGCACTATGCAAATTTGCAAATTTTTATAAATCCTTTTATAATCAGTTTCACTGAAATAATCGGTAATACTGCCAATATTCAATTGGAACTCACAGCATTACAAAATCTTTTTGTAGAAATACGTATAATATCTTCAAAGTCATAAACTTCTTCAGAAGAATTTGTAGATTTCAGGAACTTGGTCCCAAAAAAAAACTTTCATACAATAACTGACCTTACCTTCCAATTTTTAAATAGTTTCGGATCAACATAATATGTCTGTGAAAAGATTTTTTCAAATCTTAGTTTATACTTCAAGTGATAATAATAATATTAATAATAAAACAAAATTTAATTTATTTAAAAAAATCTTTTTTGTTACCTTAAGATTTAAATAAAAACATATTAAAAATTCAAAACTTTTCATTTGTCCTTTCTCAAAAAAAAAAAAAAAAAAATCCCCTTAAAAATAGGCATGAAAAACAGCGCGAGTTACTAGACTACTGTAGCGTAAAAATTAAATTAAAAAATTAATTTTAAGGAAATATATTTTTATTATATATAAATGCTTTTGGGTATTGGGGTAGTTTTTACATTTGGGGTCGAATAAATGATAATGCGAAGGTGAATTTAAGCAGAGGTATATCCTTGGTTAGTCCCTAGGTGTTGGTGGGAATGTAAGAGCTACGTGGAAGCGATTTTACCGTGGATTTTCCCCGACCTAATTAAGAGGACCCCTGAAAGTGTATATCGAAATGAAACGAATATAATCTTTGATCAAATAGTAACAATTTTATTACAATGTATAAAACTTTTCAATGAGCGTCGAATACAATTCCAAAAACATTTTATTTTAGTTAAGAAAAACAATTCAAATTTTAAAAGCCTTTGTGAAAAACATGAAACAATTATATAATAGATCGATAAACAGTTCGTTATTGAATTAAATGTACGTTACAAGCTAAGGCGGTACAATCTAAAAACATTTAAGTTTTGTTTAGACTTAAATTATATGAAATTGTTAGTTAATGAAAATATAATTTGTCCATGTTACATCTCAGTACTGTATTTAATAAACCTTTTAAGTAATTATTTTGTTTTAATTGCAAAGTTTAATAATAAAATGTAAATAACACATTAAATTAATTTGATATAGTAAATAAAACAAGTTTGACCACATTTTTAAACCTTTTTTTTTTTCTTTAAATGAATTTGATTCGATATTTTAATAAAAGCTCTTTTAAAAAACCGACTTTAAAAAGTAAAAAATAATTAATAGCACGAATTTTGAAGTCAGGCGGGGCGTCGTATGTAAAATTGTGATTGGATGTGCTTGAAAAATTCATGAATCGTAAATAATAAACAAATATTTTACTTCGCAAAAATACCACTTTTATTTTGAAACTGTGACAATATTGTTTCGAACCGTCAGTTCATTTTCAAACAGAATAAATATTACATTCTGTAATGTAAAGAATGTAATATTTATTCTGTTTGAAAATGAACTGACGGTTCGAAACAATATTGTCACAGTTTCAAAATAAAAGTGGAATTTTTGCGAAGTAAAATATTTGTTTATTATTTACAAATATGGAATACCATAAAGTAACGCTCAAATCTATTAATTCATGAATTCTTCAAGATCTACATTTTTTTATACGACTCCCCGGCTGACTTCAAAATTCGTGCTATTAATTATTTTTTACTTTTTGAAGTCGGTTTTTTAAAAGAGCTTTTATTTCGTACCTTTTAGTGACCATGCTTATGAGTCCACCCCATTACAATTTTTTATTTTTTTTTAAATTTTTTTTTTTTTTATTAAATTCTAAATTTCATACGTTTAGGTGGAATAGTTTCCAAAATACCAACAGTGTCGAACAATCATAATTTTGGGCAGAGTTCAACCATTAAGTAAAACATAAAATTAATATAATAATATAAATAAATAACGATAATTGGATCAACATAAATAAAAAAAACGCCGTGAGCAGCGGAGCCCCATCACGGAAGTCGAATTTTTCCTTTCATCTTCGGTATTGAGTGTCTACAAGCGAAATGTAATTGAAAGTCCACAAACGATATGTCATTTTGGTGGTTTCAAAACTGATGATGAGTGTCCGGCTGATGGGGGCTTTAAAAAAAGGTTTTAAATTTTTAAGGGCTGAATCTCAGTAAATTTCAGTTTTGTGCCGATAGCAGTTAACAGGGAAAAAGCCAACACAATTCGTACGAGGGCATTTCTACCCATGCTTATCCGCCAATTGCCTTTGTGTTTTATTTTCAAATATTAAAAAAGGAACTTAGATAGTAAACTGGAAGGCTTTTATGAAGATATTTTTTCTTTCCAAAAAAATCCAAAATTTATATTTTATAGATAATAAAAATCCAAAATTCCTAATTTATAAATAAACAGTGACTTTAATAACATTTTTAAATTACTTAATATGTATGTATTTCATTTGTTAAAAAATTATATTCACTTTTTTTAAAATTTTTTAAAATTACTATTCGCCTACTTGTATTTAGAATAAAAATAATGCATTTAAAACACATTTAACAATAGCATTCAATTCCGATGTAAAAATGGGAGTAGTGGGGGGAAAAGTAATGTGGACTCCCTAAAAGGTACTAGCTGGATACTAACTGAATACACGTACAAAATTTCAGCCCTCTAGGTTTCCTTAGAGAGTCTCTAGACGTGTTAGAAAACAAGCAAAAAAATTAAGGAAATATTGGCGTAAAAATCGTGGGGGTAAGGGTTAAAAGTTGAAACCTCCAAAAACAGTGTCTGGCTATTAGCTTAACCTGTACACAAAATTTCAGCCCTCTAGGTTTATTTGGGGAGATTTTGACCCGAACGAAACTGTTAAAAAACAAGAAAAATCATATTCTGTGGCGGGGGTAGGGGTTAAAAGTCGAGACCCCCAAAAGGCACCCCCTTGATACTAACTCAATCCGAATACATAATTTCAGCCCTCTAGGTTTATTTGGGTGACCTGTGCGAGTGGTACAAACTTCGAAAACGTCGAAAAAGCATGAAATTGTACCATAGTATATAAAATAGTGACTCAACCCAAAGATATAACCTACATTTAACTAACTAAATAAATTTTAACTAGCTAAGAAAGTATTTCTTTCGAAAAAACCCAATTAGCCGCATCAAATCTTATGTGGTTTGAAAAGAAAGAAAATACCCGATCACACATACGATTATAATTTCGGAATATCACATTAAAAAATTCGCCACGAGGGCATTTTCAATGACAATGAGTAAATAAAATATTAAAAAATTTCACATGATTAAATTCAAATAAAGTTCGTTAGTAAGAATAACATTAATATATAAAAAATTGGAAAATTGGAAAAGACATTTAAAAAAAAATTACAGAACATATCACCTGAATTTGAAAGCGTGGAAACTTATTTAAATTTACAATGAAAGAAATTACTAAATAAAAACATATTTACGCAAATTGCCAAAGATTTAAATAAATTTCCTTAAATGATTTAGCTTAAATAAAAATTACTTAGCTTTTATATTAGTTGACCGAAAAATATATTTTCGCTTCATTGTAATTATTTCGAATTCGTTGGTGAATCATCTGGAGGATTTTCTTTATATATATATATATATATATATATATATATATATATATATATATATATATATATTTTGTTTTTTCGAATTATGTGATACAAATTTCTAGAATCATTTGAATGATTAAGTAATATCCTTTGCTTTCTCCATGTTTATCAAAACTGGTAAAAAAAAAGCAAGTGGAAGGGGTAAGATCCTTTCTAAGATACAAAATTTAAAAAAAAAAGTGACTTTCTCTTGATGCCGGACTGTCGAATTGAAAACATTAAAAGTACGTATAAAATGTTTCATTTAACAAAATAATTAAAAATTTATATATATATATATATATATATATATATATATATATATATATATATATATATATATATATATATATATATAAATTTTTAATTATTTTGTTAAATGAAACATTTTATACGTACTTTTAATGTTTTCAATTCGACAGTCCGGCATCAAGAGAAAGTCACTTTTTTTTTTAAATTTTGTATCTTAGAAAGGATCTTACCCCTTCCACTTGCTTTTTTTTTACCAGTTTTGATAAACATGGAGAAAGCAAAGGATTATTATTTAATCATTCAAATGATTCT